>CM041781.1:62840646-62997535 GCA_023374045.1 Limonium bicolor
CCGTCCAGAACTATGGCAAAGGCTTACAATCTTGAACGACAACAAAATCCAAGTCGTGTTTACCCTCAGAAGCCTGTCTTCGGTCGTACCCTACTTGAATCGGATATTGTTCCTGGTAAGCTGATAGACTGTGATTGGCTGGAGAATAATTCTTTAGAATCTCTAGGAGATGTCTTGCGCTTTCAAGGTTGGGATAAGTTGTTTAAGTCTGAGACTGTATATTACCCCGAATTTCTGTTTCCATTCATTCAAAACATGGAATTTGTCTCTCCCTTTGAATTCAAAACCGAAGTTGCTGGCAAGAAACTGATTATCTCACCTGCATGGCTTGCTATGATCTTAGAAGTTCCACTAGATGGCCTGGCTGAATTCAATCCACAAAAAATTGATGTCGCGCCCATACTGATGTAGTGAGTCATTTTGCCCTGTCTCGTGTGAGTTCTAGACTCAAGCACTATCCACAGCGGGATTTATCAATCTTGCCCCGTCTGTTACATCTGATCACTTATCAATGTCTTCTTCCACGGTCTGACATGAGGGACAAAGTTACACCGGTGGATCTTGCAGTTATGTGGTGCCTTGATAAGAAGATATAACTGTCTCTGCCTAGGATAATTATCTCCCATCTGAGAACTGTCATTAATAGCTCCAAGCCATCAATTCCTTACCCGTTTTGGCTGACAAAGGTGCTTAAGCATCATGAGATTTCTCTGGTGGATGCTTACTCCATCCCAGCTCAACCAACGAATTATCTTGCTTTGCCTACTCTTTCCAAGATGGGGATGGAACTCTTCGAGTCTGGCTGGCAACTCAAACAGATGGGTCCACACGCCGTCAAGACTGAGAAGCAGTCTGTTCAAGATCCAGCGCTGCAACTTCTGATACAGTCAATTCTAGACTCAGTTCTGGCTCTGGAGAAGAGGGTAATGGCACACTTAGAGAGGCTAGAAGATAAGATGGATACTCTTATGCCGGTGCCAAATTTAAATTCTGAATCTTCTGAGAAACTGTAACCGATGTTTGTGACTGTAAAGCTCGCCTTGAATTCTGGTGGTTATTCTTGTATTGATCTTTTTGATGTGGCAAAAGGGGGAAGTGTCTGTGTATGGAAGTCTTTGAACTATTTTGGTCGTTGAATTTCGTTGAATTTCTTTTTCTTTTGTCTCAGTTTTGAGTGTTGGTACATGAATAGTGGTGGATGGATGAACTTCAAATTCTACGGTGACTAGCATATAATAATTCTTTTTTTGTGATTCTAGCAACATTTTGGCTTTGCTAATGCTACAGTATTTTCCGCTCAACCATATTCTTGAATCTTGTTTTTGCTGAGTATCTCTACTGGTGCTTACTAATTGTTTTTCAGTTATTCCTAGACTTGCTGTCATGAACTACTTAATGCTTGAAAGGTTGTGAGTTTTATACTGAGTACAAGATAAACTGAAAGTCACACGAGATTGAGGGGGAACGTTTTCATTCAGAGTTACCAGAGTACAAGACTCAGGGGGAATCAATTCAAGCTGCTCAAGACTTCAATAGTTTGCCGCATCAAAAAGGGGGAAACTGTTGATGTTATTTGATCGGCAAACTCAGTTTCATACTGACAAGTACAAAAAAGATCAATATTAGAAGACGCGTGTCAGTCCTAAACCGAGAGAGCGTAGAAAAAAGATAGAAGATATTAAGTAAGATTTTATCTATCTGTTAAAGATAAATAAAATCTTCACCTATGGCTTGTAATTCGATATTTGAGATCTATAAAAGAAGTTGTAATACTAGGGTTAAAAGTGAAGGTTTTAGCAATCACAAAACGGAGAGGAAAACATAGGAAACAAAAGAGTGAGAGTCTCTTGAGAAGCGATTCACAGCAAAGTTATATCGGACTGGGTTTTGTAATCTGAGGTTAACCACGGGGTAGAACTTCAGGGGTTGGAGGTTAAGAAATAGAGATTTCTTAACGTGAGCTGAGTAATTGTACTCGTGAGAATTTAGAGTAGTGCTGGTTGTACGTGCTATACTTGTATCAAGTGTGATACGTGTTTTATATAGAAGTCGATTGAGTTCTTTTGTTATTCCCGTTCTTTGTTCCTCGTCAGTATCATACTCAACCGCATTACACTCAAGCGGTAGGATTCTACACGTGTACCTTCAGGATAATCACAAAGTGGCTTGTAGTTTATGCTTCAACCACCTTCCGTATCAGAATGATATGATTTGTTCAAACTAGAATTTACTGCAAAACTAAAAACATGGGCAAAAACCAATTAGGGAGAGGTGATGAAGCTGGCAAAAAACAAGACAGAACTGCTTCAAAAAGTTATAGGGTGGTGGTGCTTGTTAGTACTACCAACAAACGAAAAGAGACCAGTGAAGATGACTGAGGAATACGCAGATAATCTTACGATGCAGTTTATAAATTTCGTCCGAAGTTAACTTGTTATGCGGTGAACTCAATGAATGATCCGGAAAGAGAACATACTTGGGTGCTTCCATCTACAGCATGTTTCATAGCCGAGATTCAAAATTTCAGTAGTACGACATTGTTAGACTCTCCCGAGCGCCTTCGAATATAGCTACATAGCCTTTAAAAAAATGAATAAAAGAGAATACAGCTAGTCAGCTACAGATTGTCTGGGCAATTGAAAATGATGGCGTTGTGGCAGCCCCTCTGCATACTCACCCTGCCAACCCTCAAAAGAAAGTGTATGTTTGCTTCCCACGTTTTCATTTCATATGTACCAAAAGTAAGATCATCACATGGAAACTAGCACAGAACCGACTGGGATGCATATCCAGATCCATCTCTCCCAGAATCACCAATAGTCTCCACAAGAACACGAGCCTCCACTAAAATGGTGGAAACGGTTAGAATCCCTAAGTATAATCAACCGGCCAACAATTTTCGATACGAGTTTTATAACATTGTGGCAATCTTCACACACCCTGAGGTTTTTCATCACACGGATTGGTTTAGGAGACGGTATGGTTAAAATCCCAAACGCAACAGCTAACTTCTCACTATGGTATCTGAGCATATGCTCTTTCTCCTCCTCATCGACATCATGCAAAACCAAACGTGTGGATGAGACGTACCCTTCTCGCTTCATTCGTAATTCCATCTCTTTCAAGAAGGCGTATATCCGGTCCTTGTCCGGATGACGGTTATCCCCAACAGAGAATGTGTGAATTTTATTTTGCACCTCCACCCAACTATAACCTGGCAGTTTCTTCACCCCTGTATCCCTCATTTTGGTTCTCATCATCCTAACATCATCCCATCTCCCAGAAGAAGCGTATAGATTTGATAAGAGAACATACATTCCAGAGTTATCAGGCTCCATCTTGAACAGGATCTTTGCAGCCTTTTCTCCAAGCTGTAAATCACCATGTTTTCTGCTTGCAGCAAGCAGCGCTCCCCATGTTGCAGCCTCTGGTTCAAAAGGCATGCGCTTCATTAGGTTTTGGGCCTCTTCCAGCCTTCCAGATCGGCCAAGAGATCAATCATACACGTATAATGCCGTGAGTTTGGTGTTATATCATATTTTGCAGTCATGGTTTCAAAATATTCTTTACCTCTGTTAACTAGACCAGCATGACCACATGCCGATAAAACACCAATCTGCAAAAGACCAAAAAGAGCAATTAGACTACTTAAAGCTCCATGATACTTGTGCGGTTTAAGATATGACATAACAAGATGAAGTTCACATTTCTTGAACTCATGTTATATACCATAGTGATATCATCCGGTTTTGCATGTGCAGCTTCCGTCATTGTCTCAAAAACAGCCAGAGCTTCTCTGCCAAACCATGCCTTGCAAACCCAACAATCATTGTATTCCATGAAACATTATCCTTCTCTTTCATGTTCTCAAAGACACAATTCGCTTCCTCAATGCTTCCACACTTGCAATACATACCAAGCAATGCATTCCCAATAAATATTGCTGTCTCGAACCCGGCTCTCACAAGCTGTCCATGGACTTGCATCCCTAACTCCTGAACACCAATATCAGCACAGACACTCAACACACACGTTGCTAATGACTTGTTCCCTATTTCCCCATTTCTTCTCAGCTCTATAAATAGATTAAGAGCCTCTTCACTATGTCCTGCTTGAGCATACCCAGCAATGATTGCAGACCAAGAAATCAAATCACGTTGGGGCATCTTGTCAAAAAACGCCCTAGCTTGAATGACATCGCCACTCTGCATGTAGCCAGTGATCATAGTATTCCACGAACTTATAGTCCTGCAAGGCATGACCTCAACAATTCTCTTGCCTGATCTATATTCTTTTCCTGTACATACCCTGCAATCATGGAATTCCAGGCGACAGGATTCTTCTCCGGCATTTCATCAAACATTCTCCTTGCTTCATTCAGCATCCCATTCTGAACGTATCCTGAAACCAAAGCAGTCCAAGTGAACACATCCCGCCCAGGAGCCTCCTCAAACAATCTTCTAGCCTGTAATAAGTCCCCATCCTGAGCGTACCCGGAGACCATGGTGTTCCATGAAACTATATCTCTGCAAGGCATCCGATCAAAAAGTTCTCTTGCATCAACCATCCTCTTCTTCTTCACATACCCACCCATCAAACAATTCCAAGAAACCAACTCCCAACCTTTCTTAGACTCAAACAATTCACAGGCCTCATCTACCCTCCCATTCTGCACATAAGCTGCCAGCAGACCATTCCAGGAAAATAATTCTTATTTGGCATCCTATTAAACAACTCTCGGGCCTCATACACAAGCCCATTACGAGCGTATCCAGATAACATAGTATTCCACGAAACGCTATCTCTTTCATCCATCTTCTCAAAGAGCGTCCTAGCGGCGCCCAAATTCCCATCCTGCACATAACAATTGATCATCAAATTCCACGAAACCAAGTCTCTTTGCGGCATTTCATCGAACATCCGTTTAGCCAAATTAAACTTGCCATTTGATAGGTAACCAGAGATCATGGCGTTCCAAGAAACTGGGTTTTGGCGAGGCATGGAGGAGAAGAGTTTGAAGGCCAAGTCGCATCGGCCGTTTCTCATGTGATTTGTTATGGTCACGTTCCATTTCACCAATTCCCCGTCGTTGGTGCTGGCTGACTTCTTCCTCTCCGTTTGTTGGTGGGTTTCAGTTCCTGTTACTGAGATTGGCGAATTGACAGCCAGCTGGGCAGGCAAGGGAGAGTGGGCGGTATGGAAGTTATTCAGGGGAGAGAAGTGGGCGGCAGTTAACTGTTTAACGGTAGTTCCCTCGCATTTGCTTTTTGACGTTGGGAAACAAACAGAATGTTCTCGGCGTGACCGAGCGACCAGGTAGGCTCGGAGCGTTACTTGTTGGGAAATAAGCAGTGCTAAGGCTTCGCGTGTTGAGAAATATAATATGACTTGTATTTTTACAAAATTAATTAAAGTTGATGTAAACCAACTAGATAAATACAGGTAAGTAATACTATACATTTTTATAGGGAAAATTTACAATTTGTATTTTCATATGATATGAGTAACAAATTATAATTTTGTCACTGCCTCGTGAATTGATCCACAAAATTGACTATTTTATTTGACTCTTTTATTTTAAGTTTACAGTATGTCACCTTATTTTATATATTGATTATGAATACTTCTGAAAAGAAAGTAAAATACTTCAAAAAATTATAGAGAAAACATTTAAACAATTAGTAAAATTATAAAACATAAAAATAAATAAAATCATAACAAAAATTGACATAAATTAACAATTGTTAAATATCAAAATATAAAAACTTTAAAAGAACTATTTTTTTACATTCCCAACTATTTACCATTCGTCTTCATTTAAATATTTATAATTATAGTTAAACAATGATTATATTATATAGATATATATCCATTTAAATATAAAATTAATCCAACATAATATGAGGTATTTGTATGCATAAAATTTGACTCACAATACACTAATTTGTATTTTGTTATTAATTACTTAATATGTTAAATCATATTAAAGAAAAATTTACTATCAATTTATTGCACCCCATAAAATTATAATATATATTTGTTAGTATAATTGTATATATTTTGTGAAAAATGAATAAAGAGTTAATGAAAGTAAAAAAAAAAAGGAAATTTCATATACTCAACCTACTTTTTAAAAATATCCCTAAACCTCACAAATCATTACAATATACCCCTCATATTTATTTTACTCTACAATATATCCCTCAAATTTATTTTACCCTACAATATATCCCTGTGTAAAAAAATATATTTGTTATGATATACCACTGCACAATGTACTAGCTACTTTTTTAAAGATATAACCCTTATGAAGTGTAATAAATTGTTTCTTCATGATATACCCCTTCAAGCATAAAAGGAATGCTAATGTACTTCATAACTGGACCAATCCGATGGAACCCGATTTTACACGAGGTACCCACTAAAATGAGTGAAAATACCAGCAAGATTGCACCCAACAAACCACCAACTACATTATTCATTTCATATTGTAGATTTTGGTGGCTTAGAGAAACCTGGTTGATGTAGAACGAATATCCTTTATGTAGCATTATGGACAACGAGATTGACAATTATCCCTAAAAAATGCTCAGAACTGAGATAAAGGCTTCTCAAAGCTATACGGAGGCTCAAGAGAATGGCTTAAAAAGAAGAAGGAACGACCATACTTGCCAAACACTGCTTGTCAAATATCTAGACATGTAATGATTTGTTTGATCTTATCTAAATATTTTCTCAAGAGACTGTCATATGACACTGACCCAACCCCCTCTTGCACGGTTGAAGGCATTGAGAGAAAGTCATATGCCCACATATGCATTAACTTCCAATAAAAAAGATCATAATAATATTTTCAAGTGCAATTTAGAAATATATAAAAACTTAGACACCAATCTAAGAGGTCCACTTTACATTAAAGATGTAGAACAAGAGGTGGGGATCTTCTTATTTTCCTAACTAAGTTAAACAAGACAATTTCTCTCCATCAAAACTAAAAGATAATTTGACATTGATCTTAAATTAACCATTAAACGCTGTTTGTGAGACACTACACCTGTGTGTGTTATTTATAGTAGTTAAAGGCCAAAACTAGCCGCTACACTGTGCACGAGTATATTATGAAAAAATAGCGATTACACTATGCAGGGGTATATCATGTAAGAAAAACAAAATTCATTACACTTCACACGGGTACATCGTGAAAATGTAGTCGGTACACTGTGTAGGGTATATCAGTCACAGAGGTATATTATAGAGTAAATTAAACCTTAGGGGTATATTGTAGAGTAAATTAAACTTTAGGAGTATATTGTAGAGTAAAATAAATCCGAGGGGCATATTTTTTGGTCGAAAAACGGAGGATAGTGATTTGTGAAGTTAATAGTTAATTTGTAAAAAAGCGGCTAAACCACAAGGCTATATTATAAATTTTACCAAAAAAGAAAGAAGAAAAATCAAATTCTCTTTATCTTGAAGTTTTTTCAAAATTTCTGAATCTTTTAAAATTATTTATTAAGAAATTAAGACTGATACAAAATGGAATGTTGTAAACTTAAAACTTTGTTTGCAAACTTAGGGGTAAAATAGTCATTTTCAAGTCATTTCATGAAACATTGACACATTGTGAATTAAACATTTTCTGTGGCATATGAGGAACAAATTTTAAAATCATAGTATTTTGTGAAATACAAAACTAATTAATGACATATTATGATTTTCTTATTTTATATAAAGTGTGACAAAATTCAAAACTATATAAAAAAGAATATAAATAGTTAAACCATATATTTTAAAATCTTAATTAATTATTTAAACTAAATGTATCAAAATTTCTTAAAATTTAATTCTCTACAAAATGAGATCCATATTGATTGTGGTTTTCATATTAAGTAAATTTAGCACTTTATTCTTGTTTTCTGGGGATATAAATTTTTAATACTTAAAATTTATGATAAGTAAGATATGCATTTCAAATTCAAATATAACTATCAATTAAACTTGTTTCATGTTTTAATATATTGTAGTTTATCTTGTATTATTATATTGTATCTTTTGATATTTTCAAGTAACACGTTGAATATAATAACTAGAAGATCGAGTGTCAAATAATTAAAAAAATTACATTAATAATATATATGAATAATTTTTTAAAAATATAATAAACTTTAATCATAAATAAATATTAAATTAGATTATTTTATGTATTATTGACAATAGTAGTGATAATAATAAAAGAATAATGTTTGTTTTCTTATGATAATAAAAAGGAAAAAATGACATGATATGACAAATAAAGAGAGTTAAGAACCAATGAATGAGTTCTCTAATGTTGGAAAAAAATAATCATAGTTCTTAGAATGATGTGACAGTGAGAGTAACAAGAAAAGAGTGCTAAGAACTCAAATTTTAGTTCTTCGATAATCATGATCTTATATCCTATGTGGTGGTTATAAATTATCTTAATGAGGTAGTTATAAGTTATCTTGATTAATGATTGGAATGATCTTTCATCACTAGTGAAAGACACCAATCCAGTTACCGTACAATCAATTATATGATAATAAGGTACATTGTTGAATCACTATACAAGATAGTATTTGTTTGAAGACGCCACAAATCATAGTTGTATGCTTTCCAAGTGATGTATATTTCTGTTTAATTGAGCTGAACATTACATTTGCAATGCATTGAGTATAAATTTCCATTGAATGAATATTATAAAACTTTTTATGGATACTTGAGTGGTGTAGTAGAATAACGAAGATATTTTATAGAAGAAAAAATAGTAGTTGGATATTAAACTAGCAGTTTGACCATCAAAAATTTTAAAAGTATATTTTGAGTTTTAGTAGCACTTTATGAAATATTAAATTTAACGAGTTGATAGTAAGTCTAACTATAAAAGTTTTTTTTGGTGGTAAAAACGGAGGAGAGCCTCATGTATATTAATAGCTAGATTTAAACCATCCGAAAGGAGAGTTCAGACATACTGGGGGTGTTCAACAACACATCATGGTTGAGATTTTGTTCAAGACTATACTTAGCTATAGCATCAGCTATTACATTATATTGGCGAGGACTATAGCTACTGTGTACAGTATATATATTCTAGTTGATACTAGGTTATACTAGATTGTTCTATTTAACTAAAACTGTGTCGTTTAGTAGTTAGCTTATTCTCCATATACTTGTTTATATATTCCTCTCTCTGTACTGAACGTTTTGCAATTCGAATAAACATAGAATGGGAAAGTCTCGCGACTTCCTTCTTCTCCAAGTTCTCTTTTCCTTACCTTCTATCCTGTCGATCCATTTCCTTCAATTGCCGTTCCGAATCTCAATTAGTTTAACATGGTATCAGAGCAACGATCCTGTTAGATCGTTCGTACTAGTTTCGATTTCCTCCTAGGTTAGTCTTTCAGCCCCTTCGTGATTTAGGGATGGCTGACGAGGCTGCGACAAGCATCCAGAAATTTCTGGAGTCGCTCAATGATGCGAGAGGTAAAGATTCGACAATCGAGCCTTCAGATCCTTTGTACACACACAGTGCAGAGCATCCTGGGATGATTATCGCATCCAAATTCAGTGAAGCGGCTTCCAGACTTGGAAATGCACGGTGCTGATTTCTTTGTCTTCGAAGAACAAAATCGGAATGGTCGATGGTTCAGTCGAGAGACCAACTGATAATCCTGCTAGAACCGCCGCTTGGGACAAGTGCAATAGCTTGGTCATGGCTTGGATTTTGAACGCCTTGGATAAAGACATCAGTGATACTTTCATTTTCCATTCGACAGCCCGAGAGATTTGGAAAGGCCTTCTGGCTCGTTACGATGACATCGACGGTACTCGCCGATTCAACCTTAAGAGGGATCTTTCCAATCTGGAACAAGGTACCGATTCTGTGTGTGTATACTTCAACAAGTTTAAACGGATTTGGGATGAATTGATTTCAGTTGTCAATATTAGTGCTTGTAAATGCTGTAAATGTGGGCGTACTGAGAAACTTGACAAAATGTTAGAAGAAGACAGAGTCTTAGATTTTCTAATGGGGTTAGGTAGTCAGTTTCTGAATATCCGAGGTAATATTCTCATGACGAAGCCTTTACCTAGTCTGGATTCTGTTTACTCTCTAATCCTTGCTGAGGAAAGACAGAGAGAAACCGGTAAAAGGAAGAAAGGTGATCTGAGTACTGAAAGTTTTGTGAATGCTGCTGATGGAGCCCATAGACCGCAGCAGTTTCTTAAGTGGCAAAACAATGATAAAAAGGGGAAGAAAGGTAGGGACATCTGTGCTCATTGCGGAAAGTTAGGACATGTAGAAGAAAATTGCTACTCAAAACATGGGTTTCCAGGGAAGGCATTCTGTAAATACTGTGAGAAACATGGACATACTGAGGAGACATGCTATTCTAAGCATGGCTTCCCAGCTGGCTGGAAATTTGGCAAGAATAGGAAAGTTGCTAGTGCTGCTGTGAAGGATGGCGATCAGAACATTGGCCAAGTGAAACAACATGGAGGGAGTTCTGGTATAAATCAAGAACAGATAGGTTTGCTAATTGATTGTCTGCAGAAATTGAGCAGCAGTGACAGAGGCAGTGAGTGCAACTTTGCAGGTAAAACGCATGATATAAAACAAGTTACTTATTGCTTAAGTGGTAATTCTGCCAAAGATAAAAGGATAGATAAAGTTCTTGATGGATGGATCATTGATACGGGAGCTTCAGATCACTTAAGTGGAAGAACAGATATTTTCTTTGACATTACTAACTTGCTAAGTAATCACTCTGTCACTATGCCCGATGGGAGGTCTAGAAATATTAAAACTGTGGGCAAGGTTCAGTTAGGGGGCGGATTCTCCCTTCATAACGTCCTTCTGGTTCCAAGTTTCAGATACAATTTATTGTCTGTTCACAGATTCGCTGAACAAACTGGTTGTAAACTCACCTTTGATAATGGCTGTTGCGTTTTACAGGACCTGAAATCGAGGACTGAGGGTGTCATTGGCAAGGTGAAACAAGGTTTGTATTGGCTGGATATAGATGCTCTTACCCAGTTTTTTGAAACAAGACAGAAACTGAAGCTGAAATTAGAAGAACAGCAGCAGCTTAGTTTGATTTGTAATGTTTCAACAACTAGAAAAGTTTTGTACTGGCATTGTCGATTGGGGCATGTTCCCCCACAAAAACTCGTACATTTGGGAATAATAAACAAACAAGAAATTCCCCTTGATTTCATTTGTGATGTGTGTAATAGAGCGAAGGGGCATAGGCTTCCTTTTCCTAACTCACAAAGTACTAGTAATGAGTGTTTTGATATCGTTCATGTAGATGTTTGGGGTCCTTGCTCGACCACCACACATGATGGGTTTGATTATTTTTTGAGTTTGGTTGATGATAAGAGTAGATGCTTATGGGTCAAGTTGTTAAAGAAAAAATCTGATTCTTTTCATCACATCAAAAATTTCATTGCCATGATAGAACGACAATTCTCGAAGAAAGTTAAGGTACTACGATCACAATGCTTATGAACTTGGAGCTTCGAAGGAAGGAGTTCAGTATATGCAATCTCAAGGTATCATTCACCAGCGGTCTTGCCCCCACACTCCCCAACAAAATGGGAGAGTTGAAAGGAAACACCGATACATTCTTGAAACCGCCCGTGCCTTATATTTTCAGAGCGGCATTCCCATAGAATATTGGGGAGAGACAATTCTTTTCTCTACCTATGTCATCAATAGACTTCCATCCTCCACCTTATCAGGAAAAACACCATATGAAATTTTATATAATCAGAAACCTAATTTTGAATCCTTGAAGACATTCTGATGTCTTGCATACGCAGCTGTGGTAAAACCTAACAAACAGAAATTTGAGGAGAGAGCTACTAAATGTGTTTACCTTGGGCCAAGCATGATTAGCAAGGGTCACAAGTTGCTGAGGCTTATGGACATGGCTATCATACATAGTCGTGATGTTAAATTTTATGAATCCGTCTTCCCATTTATGGAGAAACAAACCACTGATCAGGACAACACCATGTTTCCCGCTACCATGGATGTCATGCATGACACTGATGATAATTCTCATAAAATAATATCTTCCACCGATAATATTGATGACGTTGACTTTGACCCTCCTGAGCCGGGTATAGGAAATCAGGTTAATTCACCAACACCTGCGGTTTCACAAGGTGAGACAGAAGCACCTGCTGCTATTCACAATGAAGCAGTCGCAAATCCAGAAACTGCAAGTCCAACCGAAGTGACGATTCCAGAAGTTTCACTTAGAAGATCTTCACGAAATCATGCGAGACCATCCTACTTGGGTGATTATTTTGTGGGACACTCTTCCACTCAATTGGCTGATGAAGAAGTGTTTACAGACATCTTGAAAGCTAGACTAAAGGAAAATGAACAAAAATCTCATAATATTCTCGGTTTTTGCTCTCTGACAGATATTCCCGCTGTCTCATATAATACTCCTTCCTCATTTTGCTTCGCCACCACCACTGGTAAAGAACGCCATGTTATTTTACCAGAGCCCAGGTCCTTCAAAGAGGCCAATTTACATCCTGAATGGCAACTTGCAATGCAACTTGAAATTGAGGCCTTGGAACGAAATCACACGTGGGATATTGTGCCTTTACCGAAGGGAAAGAAGGCCATCAGTTGTAAGTGGGTTTACAAGGTTAAGCTTAAGGCAGATGGTTCTTTAGAGCGATACAAAGCCAGGCTAGTTGTAAGGGGTTTTACGCAAAAATATGGTGTCGACTATTCTGAAACTTTTTCCCCTGTTGTAAAAATGACCACTATTCGCACCTTAATTGCAGTTGCGGTCAAGAAAGGATGGGAGATTCACCAGTTAGATATCAACAATGCATTTCTCCATGGAGATTTGCACGAGGATATATACATGAAACTCCCTGAGGGATTAGACATAGAGGGAGGAAACAAGGTGTGCCATCTCAGGTGCTCTCTTTATGGCCTCAAACAGGCTTCCAGACAATGGTACGCCAAATTGGCTGATTTTCTACGCAAGAAAGGGTTTGTTAGTTCCTACAACGACTATTCTCTTTTCTCCAAGCACACTAACACTTCAGTAGTTCATGTTGGTGTTTATGTAGATGATCTGTTGGTCTGTGGTGATGATTATGATGAAATACAAAACCTCAAGATGAGTCTAGATGCAGTTTTTAAAATCAAAGACCTCGGTGGTTTGGGCTATTTTTTAGGCATGGAATTTGTAAAGACCGCAAGCGGTATGATTATTACTCAGCGGCAGTATTCGAGGCAACTCATTCATGAGTTTGGCATTGAAAATCATAAGACTGTTACTTCTCCTCTGGAATCGGGTCTGAAGTTGCTGCCACAAGATAGCCCTCCTTTTCAAGATGTCGAGCGATATCGGAGATTGATTGGCAAACTGAATTACCTAACTCTCACTCGACCAGATCTATGCTTTAGTGTACAGTTGCTCAGCCAATTCCTCAATGCCCCATGTGTCAGTCATTACAATGCTGCCTTACATGTTTTGCGTTTTGTCAAAGGCACCGTTGACATCGGAATTCTGCTCAACAATACCGCTTCACAGCAACTAGTTGCCTATTGCGACTCAGACTGGGCATCATGTCCTATATCCAGACGATCCGTTAGTGGTTACTATATTCAATTAGGAGGCTCACCGATTTCATGGAAATCAAAGAAGCAAGCCTGTATTTCATTATCCTCCGCAGAAGCGGAATATAGAGCATTGCGCAAAGTAACCGCTGAACTGGCTTGGTTAAGCCGACTCCTCCACGAGCTGGGTATCACAGATAACGTTCCTATACCAGTCAAATGCGACAACCGTGCTGCAGTCTTCATTGCCCGGAATCCGGTTCTTCATGAAAGAACCAAACATATTGAGATCGATTGCCATTATGTGCGAGATCAGTTGCAGAAGGGTCTTATTACGGTTTCTCACATTCCTAGTTCCTTTCAACTGGCAGATATGTTGACGAAAGGTTTACCAGGAAAACAATACAAGACTCAATATCAAACGATGGGGATCTCCAATCATTAGCTGTTCTGTTTCAAGACAAGTCTGGTTATCATCATCCTTGTCTTGGGGGGGGTGTTACATTATATATATTCTAGTTATACTAGGTTATACTAGATTGTTCTATTTAACTAAAACTGTGTCGTTTTAGTAGTTAGCTTATTCTCCATATACTTTGTTTATATATTACTCTCTCTGTACAGAACGTTTTTGCGATTCGAATATAAAACACAGAATGGGAAAGTCTCGCGACTTCCTTCTTCTCCAAGTTCTCTTTTCCTTACCTTCTATCCCGTCGATCCATATTCCTTCAATTCCCGTTCCGAATCTCAATTAGTTTAACATTAAAACCGTAATTATTAGGAATTAATGGTCAAGGAAATATTAAGGAGGTCAACCTTGACCATATGGTAGGTTTTGAACAAATTAGATAAGTTAGATAACTTATTTAAGGCTTTATAATAAGATAAGTACTTAATGGTAATATTTTTATAACATATGTGGTAAATATGTTATTACCGAAAATTAAGGGTGTAAAATGGTATTATAAACACCCATGGGCTATTAGGAATTTTTAGGAATTTATTTGGTTGGTTTTGGAATTAAAATAGACTATATATGTATAATATATAGTTATTATGTCATTATGACACTTTGGAGAAATATAGATGATGAAATGGTAAATACCGTAAGTATATGGGTTAATAAGGATATGTATAACCCTTTGGTGAAATTTGGTGATTTTTAGAATTATATAAGAGTATTTATTAAGATATATGTATAATATATAGTTTTAATGATATTATAAAACTATATGTTATAAATAGGGCCAAATGGCAATTATAGAATAGTTTGGGGTCTGTTCGGAATTTACAAAATATGACCATAGGTTATACTTCTTTTTATAAGTTAGAAATGTTATATTAAATGGAATATATAACATGGTATAAATTATGGGATGATTTTGTAAATAAAGGAAACTATGGATTATGGAAAAGAATAAGATTTTCTTATGGTGCCTAAGCGGCAATATAAAATAGTTTTGTATAAAAACTATAGGTTATAAATTAAAGGAAATAAGAATATCATATCAAATGATATTAGTATAAGGTATAACATTACATAATGTTTTGTGGCCAAAATAGAATTTGATAAATTCAAGGGTTGTACCGAAATATTAAAGGTTGGAAAATGAATTTTAGACTAAGGTCTATAATGTTATAAATGTTATAACAATTATATGGTATTAAGGTGGTTTAGATGGAATTAATATAAGGAAGGATATTCAAATTAAATAATGTGACAAACTATGAATAAATGAGATTTATAAAGCTAAGGTATTTATTGAATAAACCTTAGGAGTTGTAAATATACAACATAAAATGTTACTCATGTTAGGATAATAATCTTAATATAAGTTGTATAATATAATACAACTAATGGGAATAATCATCTAATAAAAGATGATAAAAAGTAACATAAAATATAAGAGTTTATTAAACTCATGGGAATTACCTACGTGGTAAATATACATACATACACAAGAATAATGTATATAAGGTGGGTATATGTTATGGTTGGAAACCATATAACATAATGGTGGTGGTTGTTTAAAAAAAATAGTTACAAACTATATGTTATGAGTTTTTTGAATGCAAATATTATTTGCTAAAGATAAATGGATTATATAATACATTGTATTATAATGGATGGTGGGAGAATGATACAATATGAAAAAGAATATAATATAATATAATCATGCATGCATACATGCAACTATGGGTTACGTACTTAAACTAGATGATGGATAAGATTAAGAAGAAATACAACGAATTAAACTTAACAGTTGAAATATTATGACGTATGAGTTTTAAGTAACAAAGCCGACTGTTTTAGAGAAACCCGTAACAATAACTGTAGAAAACAAGGGTGAACTGTCAGGGTTACTTGTTATTCGGAATACCGGATGTAGTTAGTCATGGAGACTGACTTATAGTTTTAATACTGTTTAGATTATACTTCTGACAAGACGCTTGACGAGCTAGTGGACTACACGGAGCATAGGATCTTGCTGATTCACACTCCACCGTAATACGATCAGGGTGAACGGTATGTAAAGGGGTTTGATCCGAGTTGTCCTAAGGAAGCTCCTTGGGCTCGGATTTGGTTGATATAAATTGTGTGTTATGTGTGTGGATACATGTATGTGATTAAGTGTTACTGCATTATTTATTTATGCACGAGCGTCCTACGGGACTAACACTACGTCGACTATAGATCGACTTATATAAACATACATATACGTTAATGTGATGACATGACGGTTACTTGATATAATACCATAGTATTAATATTAAGTATATGGTAACCTAAGTAAAACACTTAGGGATGAGTCACGACATTGTCGATCTCTAGAGCATGGACCTCGAACATGAATATAACCTAGATTACTTCTAGGTATGCGTGAGACCCATTGGGCAGCTAACTAATAATTATATTCTCCATAAGACTAAGAGCAGATCTTAAACATTATGAGAGAGATGGTATGAGTTGAGGTGAGGAATCCCGGTAGTTTACGAACTACTTGGTTGCGCATTTGTGATCACTGAGGGGTTTCCTAATTGGATTCCGCTCCAGGTTATATCCAACGAGCCCAAACTGGATCGTGGATCAGGTGGCTACGGCCTTTTATGGACGTCTTACGAGACATAAGAGAGTCAGGGGCCTCCGGACCTCTGGCGAAATGAGCACCTTTGTGTGTACGGGAGGACTACTGTCCATGGTGAGGTTATCGGGTTGTCCTAACATGACGCCCAACTGATATTAATAATTAAACATGGTTTGGATGGATGGGGCCTTAAAGGCCAAATTAAATTAACTATGGAAACTGTACGCTACGGCGAATGTACATTGTACATATGGATGGGGCCCTGAAGGCCAAACTAAAATAAATTAACAATGGACGGTGAACGCTACGACGATTGTACATTGTACATCATACTGTTATTATTTCGATACGTCGATATACAACTGTAGTTTGTGATATTAAATGAATGTTTGGATTGGATGGATGATTAAATGTTTATGAATATTTTGGATGGATGATTATGTATATTATACATTTATATTACAGTATTGATTATAACTGTAAAATGGTAAAGCATGAAACCAATCTAATAATAAGATGGTTAAAATGACAAGTGACCATTAGGGTTCAGGCCCGGCATACTCAGCGTCTATCGCTGATACTACACCATTACAGGTTGTTGATTATTGTCGAAGCCGAAGAGCGGGAACAGGGTAATTGGAGTTTTACCTTAATTGCTGCTGCACATGGAGTTTGTTTTTATGACAATGGAGATGGTGGATTGTATTATGGTAAGGTTATGTGTATTCAGGATTGGGTAGACGCTCACTTGTCGATGTTTATGATTTATGGACTTAGTATGATGTATAGGAGTTTCTCGTTATCACGGCGGTTAGCGGTTTGTTTATGTTGGAAGTTGGATGTAGTTTGGCTTCGTTGCTCGCATGGGCGAGTAATGGCCGGTGACACCCGAGTGAGTATTGTATTTGTTGTTTTATTTTCCGCTGCGAGACGTTTTATTTATTGCTACGTGAGAGACTATATCGTGTTTAAGGAGAGGGGTGTTACAGATTTAGTAAATAAAGGTGTTGAAAATGGGGTAATGGTGTATGAAGTGATACCGCAACAACAATACGTTTACATGTGGCCAACAATGGTGATATGATGCTTCAATTCAACTCAATGTAAATTTTGTTTGCGGAAAGTGAGAAGGGAGGGGGTCTGGCTCTAGTGAGGCGGCTAGTGAACAATTTAATGATTTAAGGGTTTTGGAAGGACAAGGAGGCGAGGGGATATGGGCAGGCAGGCGGGCTGGAAGGGGGGTGGGCGGGCCGACTGCGGGCTTGAGGGGGGAGGGGGTAGGTAGGGGTGGCGATACCCATTGGATACCCGATCCACCCGTCCACCCGACCCATATCAATGGGTGAAAACCCGAAATAAACGGGTGACGGGTGAAATGGGTGATGGGTGAGATTCTTTCACCCAACACCCGACCCATCACCTGATTCTCACCCGACCTATCACCCGTTTACAATTTTACCCAAATATTTTTGATATACCCCTTGAATTTCACTAAAAATTACAATCAAACTGACAAAATTTTTATATAAATTACACTTTGGTCCCAAAAGTTACTATACATTTACAATCAACCTCTAATATTTTCTGAAAATTAAAAAAACCTACAACAAAAATCTCACCTGTTTATCACATAACTCACACGTCTCACCCACGGGTTCGGGTTGGGTTCGGGTGAACCTTAACAGGTGACGGGTCGGGTTCGGGTGGAGCGGGTAAACGGGTGACGGGTGGGGGTGAAGCTTCACCCGACCTGAACCCAACCCATTGCCACCCCTAGCGGGGGTCGTTGATAAGTGTGAATTTGATATGGTTTTATAGGTGCTAAATTCTTATTTTATGCAACCTTTTTATGTGCTTCTCATTTATCCTATGCTTTTCATGATTCTTACTTTGTGCAAGAATTAATGCCAATTTGTATGTCAAAAGCAGGAAATGACCATGAATAAAACATTTGAAACAAGTGAGCAAGAAAGCCTACCTCAAGAACCTATTCATACCAACTCTCTGAAGATTAAACCCACTATCTGCAGCTAAGCTAAAACAAAAGGAAATCCAACAACAAGTTGATCCATAGAGTAGAAAAAACACATTGTCAAAACTCTCAAGAACTCCATAGGAAGGACGTGCACGAGATTGCAAACCCTAATGAAGTAAAGCTGATCCCATTACCAACACCCGTTGATATAATCTTCAAACGAGTGTGATCGACCTTGGGGGTAAATTGGCTAGTACCAAAAATCCCAAAACCATGAACATGACTAGTTTGATGCGGCAAAGTTTCCACACTAAGGGTCGCTGATTTTATCTCAACCAACTTCGTGCTGGCTATTGTAAAAGAATTGTAATAGAATTATTTACTCCATATTAGCCCAATCGAGATCTTATTCAACAAGTTGAAGATATTTAACCCAGATAATTAGTATCGTGACTCAGATAATAGGATATTTTGTTTGTAAATAATATCTCGTTTTTAGTGAGATTTCTTATGTATAGATTTAGGAAAGTTTGTTACATTTTCTTAGTATATATGTATAGGAAAAACAATAGAAAATGTGAGATTTTCACTGTAAAAAGAAGAGAACTTTTGAGAGAGAAAGTCTGCTGAATAACATTGATGTGTAGTCTAGTGACAGACGAGTGTGTGATTGTTTAAAGTTTACTAACAGATGAGGTAAGAAGTTTTCAAGTTATCATTAATAAGAAGGATAGCCATGTTTTTTCTTCTGAACATTTTGTGTCTCATTATTCTTCTCAATCTTTTCGTGAGTCTAATATTGAGGGTTAGATCCTTCGCATTAGAAACTTTCACAATAAATGATAGTGCCATACAAATCTATTGGAGACCGGTGGGCTGGACTGAAAGTAGCTATCACTAAAGATGCCTTTATTAGACCACTCACCCTCACAAATAGAATTCACCAACTCTTCAATTAGTGACTTCCCCATTGCCCCAGGAATAGTTGGTCTAAAAGCTCCCTATATGCGACATACTTCCCTCCTCCACACCTCTTCTACCAAGATTCTCTGCGCATAAGAGAACACCCTCCTTAATGTACACAAATCAAACTCCAAGCATAAATGCGGGTGCTACTGAGATCTAAAAGTTTTGGAGATTTGAAAGGAGCATTTCGAGCCAAGTGATGATGTTGGTGCAAGATTGTTAGGATAGTTAAAAATTTATTGTTGCTGTTGACTAGGTGACCATAATCTTTGGAATTAACCAAGATATATTTGTTTTATAATTTACCACTTCTTTTAGAAAGGAAAATGAGCTTACAAAGGACAAAAAAATGCGAAACAAAGAGTATACAATTAGAATTAATCTCAAGATCGATCACATGATATACATGCTTTATGGTGAATTAATCCATGATTGTCACCTCACCGTCAATCATGATCATCAATCTGGACTCCAATCCATGAAAAAATTAATTAATTCAATGATATATATATATATATATATATATATATATATATACTTACTAACTATATATATATATCCAATTAGTACTTTTATGAATATCTTCAAAACCAGTTCCTCCCGGTGATGCCTCCTCTTCTGATTAGAAGAGCTGAATTCAAACACTAGCAACTCCGCCACTCCATCGCCTTCCGCGCTTTCCACCATCATAGGTGCACTGACTGCTCCCCTGCACATAGGACATGTGGCTCTGCCGGTACTGATCCAACTGTCTAAACAATCCCTATGGAATAAGTGATTGCACCTCAACTCTCTTATCACATCACCTTGTTCAATCGCACTCAAGCACACCCCACACTCCTCCTTACTGTTTTCATCATCATCAATATTCTTGTTCTTCTGGTACAACTTAACTCCAGCCAGACTCTTGTAATTAGCTAATTTCGAATTCGATTGGTTGGAGAAGAAGGTGTTGCCGAGAAGAAGATTGGAAATCGATCTTCCTTGTTGGGTATTATACATAGGAGAAGGGGAGGATGAGTGCTGATCAAGGGAAATGAAAATGATCAAGCAAGTAAGAGGAAGAATGAAAACGGAAATGAAAGCAACTACAAAGATTAGGCTCATCATTTTTAATGTGAGTTTGATTGGTTATATGTGGCTGTAGTTATGATGATTGAGCTTCCTCTTGCAGCTTTCTAGTTTGCTGTGAAAGAGAAAGAGGGAAGCTCGAGCTACGGCTGCAGGATGGGTTGATTTGTGTTTTGATTGAGGAGGATGGATGCAATTGTATTTGTTATATATAAACGTTTTCCTTATCAACTTGAAAATACTTTTGTTTATTATGTTTGTAGATATATTAAATGTGGCCTTTGTTCAAAACGTTAATAAAGAGTTGTAATCGTGGTCGTTCAACGACTTCTAGAAGGAGGATATAAAATACTGCAGAAGCTGATGAAAATTTCCAGCATAAAAAGAGTGGTCGTTCATTGACTCAAAGAACAGGAAAATATTATTATAAAACGATAAAATGATTTAGTCAGTGGATGCATGCATGCGCACGGTGTGCTGGGTGGAATATAAAAATCCGCACATGTTAACTACTTTTAAAGTGAGAGGGGTTAAAAAAATAAAAAGTAAAAAAACTAATTGCGTACAGTAATATATGTTGGAGTAACAGGCCGCCCAACATGTTTCCGATCTTTCCTTTGGGCAGGGAGGCAGATAGTAATACAATTCCTCCGGTGGTATGGAATTCTATTACGCGGAACTAAGAAAAATGGTGGCCTTGGACTTAAAAGACATCCATTTATGGAACATGTACCTATTTATGGAACATGTACCTCATGTGTAAGACTATCTCAGCCATCACCCATGACTTGGAGTGACTTTAGATCCAATGGATCCATAAGTTCTTCCTGTCAAGCCTAGACATTTGGGCGTCCTCTACCAAGGGTAATGATCCCTAGACCTGGAAAGCTATACTTCATGTAGTGTGGGTCTTCGTACAACGCCTCCTCACTCTTCAACTCCTACCCTTCCCGTCCTAGGGTCGGCTCATTCTATAACGACATCTTCCTCCCATCCGGTCATTCCCCTTGTATAATGTCTGTTGGAAAACTTGGGCTATTCCCAAAGCTAAATTTATCTTGTGGCTTACCCTTAAAGGTAGGCTTAAAACCTGTGATAAGCTCCAATCTTGGGGCATTTGTCCTGCTAACATATGTTGGCTCTATGAGCATGCTCAGGAGACTAGCAACCACCTCTTTTTCCATTGCAGGTACTCTAGCAGGGTTTTGTGGACTATTTGTGACTGGTTGGGAATGCCTACAAATCGGATGAGTCTCCGTAGCTGCTCATCCTGGATCAGCCGCTACTGTAAAAGGCACTGCCCGATTGACTTTGTAAAAAGAGCGGTTGTTGCAAATGTTGTCTATCATATATGGATTAAGAGGTGCAAGCGAGCCATGGCCAACCAAGCGCGAGACCCCTCCCTCATAACCACTAACATCAAAGCAGCCATGAAAGCTATCATTTTGACAAAGATGAGGGGATCCAGCGCAGATTTTGAATGGCTTGAAAGAGTTCTTCGCTCCTAGGCGCTCTCCGTAGGGCTGGTTTGATTGTACATCCTGATGATTTGTATCTTGGTTGGGATTCTTTTGTATTACGCTGTGTAATTTTAAAAACACAGTGGTATATCGTGAATTAAGCAAAAACTCGGTGGTATTTGGTGAAATTTTCCTTTCTTAAATTTGGGATTTAGGTGATCCCCACTGCACCATCTTAATCTGGCCACCCACCTTGAACTGTAATCCAAGGTGGTCGAGTCTATATGTCGACTTTAGGCGAAAAGTCAAAGACGAGTCTCAAGCGGAAGTCGGATCTGATTCAGATACCGACCCCCTTTCCTTAACATGCATGACCAGAGTCAGTCCCGAATTCCTCACTCCCCCAAGTTCCAATTAGTGAAAGTCTTAAAGACAAAGTGTTAGTTAAACCTTTTTCTGGTATTAACCAACCAATATACTAGAGGGTATTCTTAACTCATTCCATTGTTTACTAAACTTAGTTAGTAAATGATCTCAAACCAAGTGTGTTAGTATAATGCAAAACACACAAGTAGCATAATATACCGGGTGCATGCTTTATCTTGTTTTAGTCAAAACATTTAAACAGATAGCACACAAGCCGAGGGACACCCGTTAGCAAGCAGGCTACAAGAGAACCATACCGTACACCGTCGGCTGTTCGGTTGTTTAATCCCCTTATGAGTCCAAACTCTCAAATCTTAAACATCCATCCAATTTAGGTTGTTAATTACTTCCAAGTTACTTAACTTACTTAGCCACTAATGATCCCCAACTAATAACTACTTAGTTCTTATAAACTTAACCTTAAACACTTTATTCATTTTACTTGGCTTAATTTCTTAAGTTCTTATATGCTTACCTTTCTAATCATCATCACCCTCCTAATGGTGGACTACTAATGTCACTCTTCCTTTTTTGTTTTTTTATAAGGGCCGACCAACCCACCGACCGACCCAACCCCTTGGGTCGGTCGGAGACAGAAACTTCTCCAACTGAAAAATTCCTACTCGACCAACCCAACCAGGGTCGGTCCTAAGGTCAGTCCATTACATAAACATTCTGGTTCTCTAATTTTTGCCTGACCGACCCAGACAGGGTCAGTCCCCAAGGTCGATCGAATGCAGAAGCATTCCCAACTGGTTTATTACAGTCCGACCGACCCAAACAGGGTCGGTCCCCTGGGTCGGTCCACTACAAAACCTCATCTTTAAATGTCTAATCCACTCCAAACTCTTCCACAAGTTCCCTAATATGTTCTAACATCATTTAGGCACTTAATATCCTCTTAAATCATCCATCAACTCATTGATAAACCTTCAATTTAACCCATTGATCATTTCCTCAACTTCTTACAAAAAGTCCTAACACTTAAACTTAACTCCTTACGCTTCCTTGGTGTTCAAAAACAAAAAACTCCTTACACTTCTAACATCTCAACTTGTCTAAAACATCAATTAACCAAAGTGTTCCTTTTTAACCTACACGACTTCTCCTCAAGCATTTTTAATAATCCATCTTTCCTTTACTCTAGTTTCCCAACCATTCTCAAAGTCATATACTCTAGTCCATACTTACACTGTCACAAGTCATTATCCTTATTTTTCCTTCAATCTTGCACAAGTCTTACAACTTCTCTTATCATGGTTTTGGTACCTTAAATTCACCATGCTATCCTCTAGTTCCTCCTAAACACCTCTAGGTCATCCTAATACTCAAAAACATCCTAGCTCACCCCTTTTCCACCATATTCACCTTTATTCATTCCTAGGACAATCTAAGTCATAAAGTTCATTTAAACTCTTAAAACATCTTGTTCCTTCACCAAATTTTGACATGGTCTCCCTAACATGTTCTTAAACCAAAACATCTAGTTTTTCCATCCTTAAGAAATCAAGAACACTCAAATCCTCATACAACTTTCTCTACACACAATGTACACTGAAACTACACTACATCATAATATAGTGCATAAACTTAAATTGCTTGGCTCTTAGGCTCTTAAATGACATAAACTTAAACACTGAATTTCCCACATATAATAGCCTTCAACCTGCAATTACACACAACAATGCTCCGATAGCAATATAAGTGTTCTTGTAATTCACCTTAAGATTGTTTAACTATCTCAATTCTCATTTTCTCCTTAGTCACAAGTTCTCAAATATGATCATGTTCTTTCTCCTAGGTTTTATAGCCCTTACTTAATGTAAACTCTAAGCTACACTTATCATCTATCTAAATCCCATCCCTTCAAGCAATAAACCACCTTAAGGTAAGTAGTTTACCTAGTTTTTCTTAAACTTCTCTAACTTTCCTCCTTGGTTTGCTTGGTTGATTTTTGGCAAGCAACTTTATTTCCCTTGCCAATGTTCTAATTCACATTCAAATAATCTAATGAGTACTTAGAAACATGCCTAAGCTCGTTGAATTCAATCTTAGGTAAAAAAGTGTTTTAAGGCATTTAAATTGGATGATTACCTTGAAGTTTCAAGATAGACTTAGTATTGAATCAAAGAGGACCTCCACTAGTCCTTTAGAGATTGAAACAAGCTATTTCAAGGAGTAAAACAAAACCCCATGAGAAAGAAATTTTCGGTAATGAACAAAGATGAAGAAAACTTGATTTTTCTTTCACTTTTCTTACCTTGAATAAGAGGAGATGTAATGGGACTCTTGAAACTGAATTTTCCTCCTACAATGGAGTTTTTTTATGGAACCAAACTTGAGCTTTTGAAGATTTTAAAAGATAGAATGAAAGAGCTTGCTCCAACTAAGAGTAATCTATGCTTGGTTTTTGATTTGGAGCAATAATGAGCATTTGGTGAGCAAGTGAAGATGGAGGAATGTGAGGGCTGCAAATTACGGTTCCTTCGAGAGGAAGAAGAAGAAGAACATGGTGGAGAAGGGAAAGAATGAAGAAGAGAGGAGAGAGGGATGTCTTATGTGAGATATTTCCCTTAAAAGGTGAATAGTACCTTACTTACTTTTCCCTCTTCTTTTCTGAGTTTGTTGAAGTCCATGGTGACTTCTCAACTTCAAAACTGGCCCCCTCCTTATAAATGAGATATTTATGGCCTTTTTTGACCAACTAATTAAACAAAGTTGACTAAAGCTTAAATTGGGCACTACTTGGTCACTATTTGTTTGTGAAATTTTTGGTTTCCCATTTATTTAGGCTTCCTAATGTGATAATAAGGAGTACACAAGTTGATTAAGGTGTAATCATGGGCATTTAACAACTCAAAACCCATTTCTAATATAATTTATCAAAAATGTGCTTTAAGAGTCCTTAAAGCACAATTTATGTTTTAACTTGTTTTTGAGCTTGGTTTTCTTTGGTAATTGATTTATCATGTCCATTAGCATTTTAATAAGGTCTAAGAATGATATTTGGGTGCTAATCAAAGTTACTCAAAGCTTAAAGCATGTTTTTGCTTAATTTGCCTTTATGGTGTTTTCTTATGTTTTCTATGGTTTTAAATTGTTTACCAATGTTTCTAAGGCATGTTTTAGCCTTCTTATATCTTAGTTTAACATCTAAAAACTATATCTAGTTTTGGGGTATTTCAGCTACCTTTGCTTTAAAGTTCTCATTGATGTCTAAGCCCATATCAAGCGTTATTTGTCTATTTTGCTTGATGGAAAGGATATAGCTTTCACAAATCACATATGAGAATATTCCTTCTATACGTGCGAACTGTTATGTTTTTTGCATGCAACTGTATCTTGCCTCTAAGTTGGTGAAGTGAACAAGGTTGGTCAGTATGGTATGTGGCTTTATACAAGTTTTCTTAGCAAGGGCTATGCTTAGAGGGTTTGGTTAGGCTCTAGAAGGATGTTCTTATGGCGATGGGGTGTAATAAACTTACCAAGAAAGAATAATGCGATTTGTTTGACTGGAGGATTGTGGGTCGGGGTCCTGGAAGAAGTGTTTGCTACAAGAAAGGGGGACCATATTCATGTGGCGCGGTGGAGGACTCGCATGGGTCAGGGATGTGGAAACTTGGACAGCTGGTCTTGATGTTACAAGGGAGGAGTTATGGGATTTGAGAATCTCTGAAGTAGAGCGTAAGGGTAAGGGTTCTTCTTCCACTTGTTCCTAGAGACCCAACCTCTTCGAATCAGGCTTCGGCAGTGCGGTAAGACAAGTAGCGAACTTTACTGGTGGCTCTGGATGGTGACTAAGGTCGCCCACGATGATGAAGCTCATATGTTCTAATTACAAGGGGCTGGACATATATAACTCATGTAATTAGCTTCTTTTGGTCTAAGTTCTATTTCTTAGTTAGGTAGGATATTGTTCTTGTCAGTCCAACTATGGTTAAGCTATGGTTGTTTTGTCCTTATTTTGTGTTGGTGGGTATTAGTTACCTTGGCCGGTTGTGCCTTTGATTGCATGGTTAGTGGTTGGTTTTATTTTTGGTTTAAAAGTGGTGCTTTAGTAAAGCACATAGATGTTATCAAGACTTCCATCGGAGGCGCATGGTCTCTCCTATGACTTCTCATGCAACTGTTCATTAGAGCTGGTTGCCCATAGTATGTCGTGGTGCTGGGGTGGTGCCTTGGTTCTAAGGATGCAAGTAGGTTAATTAGGTTTGTTGTTTTGGTTACTAAGTTGATGCAGTACTCTTCTAGGTTATATGTGGTTACTTCTATGTTTAGTAATGTATATTAGTACTCTAGTAGTTGCCCATAGTATGTCTTGGTGCTGGGGTGGTGCCTTGGTTCTAAGGATGCAGGTAGGTTAATTAGGTTTGTTGTTTTGGTTACTAAGTTGATGCAGTACTCTTCTAGGTTATATGCGGTTACTTCTATGTTTAGTAGTGTATATTAGTACTCTAGTAGTTGCCCATAGTATTCTTGGTGCTAGGGTGGTGCCTTGGTTCTAAGGATGCAGGTAGGTTAATTAGGTTTATTGTTTTGGTTACTAAGTTGATGTTGTACTCTTCTAGTTGATATGCGGTTACTTCTATGTTTAGTAGTGTTTATTAGTACTCTAGTAGTTGATCCATAGTTGGTTTTATGTTTAGCAATGAATATTAATTCGTTCATTAGGTATGTAATCACTATGGCGATATAATGAATAGCTGTTAAAAAAAAGGCTTGGGTGATGGTGGTGCATGATTAATTAGAATCGTTAAGATGTTGTTGTTGCATTTCATTAAGTTTTTATATTAGCTAAAAGTAATTTTATATGTAGACCAACAAATATTGCCTGACCGTCGGTACTGCCGTACTAGAATTAACCTAGATATATATTTGTTTTACAATCATTCTTGGCTACAAGCATATGTAGCAATATTTAGCTACATTTAAAATTGTATAGTTTGTATAGTATAAAATGACCGGTTTTGTAAACTTATTATACAGTTTACAAAGTTTGTATGTACATCTAGTAGAACTTCAGTAATATTAGAATTCAATTAGAAACATATGTCAATGTAAATGAAATGTGTCTGCTGACGTATTACTGTGCATTAACGAATGTATATATACAATAGTAAGTGGCTTGTGCCATGCTGATTGTAAAGGACTGAAATGTAATAAAAAGGACATTGGGCTTGTACTCCCCCTCAAATCTAAACTGGTGAAAAGTTAAGGGAAGTTTAGATTTGTTGTCAATAAAACTAGGGTTCGAAGTAGATTTTGTGAACAAATTTGTAACCTACAAAGAAGAGGGTAAAAAACCGAGCTTGAGGTTGCCGTTCTTCACTCTTTCTCGAACGAAAAATAAGTCAATTTCTTTGTGCTTTGCTCTACTGTGTAAGACATGGTTAGAGGAGAGATAGAGAGCACATAAATTGTCACAAAATAGAGTGGATGGAGAGGAGAGAAAGATACGAAGCTCAGAAAGCAAGTGGTGTATCCAGAGTGCTTCGAAGGTGGCGGTGGCTGAGGACTCAAATTCTGCTTTAGTCGAGGACCATGCCACCGTTCGTTGTTTGCAAATCGACCAAGAAATGAGGTGCGAAACCAGAAAAACGTAGAAGCCAGTGGTGGATCCACGATCGAGTGAGGAGCCCGCCCAGTCGGTGTCAGCGTACACCTAGAGAGAGCCAAGCGGTCGAGCTGCAAAGAATAGACCTTCGTGGATGGTAAGCTACAAGTATTGTAAAGCCTTCTTTACCCTTGTCTAGTGAATTGTTTTTGGGTTTTGCATGAGCTGGCCGGCTTAGACGATTAACTGCATATTGTATGTCAGGATGGGTAAAAGAAAGATAATGTAAACTACCAACTATGCTTTTGTAGTGTTGAGCATCCTCCAAAGGGGGTTAGTCTTGCATGTCAAAATTTGTGCTTTGTGATGTGGGGGTTAGGTTGGTTTTACAGCTTTCCATCTTTGCTCGCTTTAGAAGTTCGTGAATGTAATGTGACTGACTTAGGGTTACCTAGTAGCACAAAACACCTGAACTCCAAGAAATTGAGATAGGTTTCCCAGGTCTTTTATCAGAAATTCCTCTCGGTGCCTCTCTAGCAGCAGCTGGCGCTGCATTTTCTGACAGTGACCTCAATTCTTACCTTCTCAGAGGTTTGAGCTCTGAGTATGACTCACTGGTTACCAATATTCTTACACGATCAAAATCTGTGCCCACTACTATCCTGTTTGGGTATATGCTCCAGGTTGGAGCTCATTTAAAACAACAAACTCAAACTATACAGAACAACCCCCTTCTGTCCATTAATGCTACAGTAACTAACCCCAGCCCTAATGGTCGTGGTTGGGGTTCTCACTCAAGTAGAGGAAAGGCTAATTCTAACAGAGGCAGGGGTAGAGGAAGAAGTTACAACTCCAGCTACAATTCAGTCTCACACTTATCTGGGAAAACTGACCCTAGGCCAAGCTATCAAATCTGTGACAAGCCTGGTCACACAGCCAAGAACTGCTGGCACAGATTCAACCAGGCATACCAGGCTAGCTCACCACCTTCTCTTAGCGCACACTACACTCATACACCCCAAACTGAAACCCTCTGGTATAATGAGCTCTCTAACCTCTCTCTTGACACTCAGTCTTATAATGGCTCAGACTCTGTCTCTCTTGGCAATGGCAGCAATCTCTTAATTCGGAATCAGGGCACAGGCAGGCTCCTCACTCCCTCTGATTCCTTCTATTTATCTAATTTTCTTCATGTTTCAGATCTTACAATGAAATCTGATATCCATAAGAAAATTCTGTGGTGATAACAATGTTTATTTTGAATTCCATGTGTCACACTTTTCTATAAGGGATCCAAGTACAGGGAGAACTCTTCTCTAAGGAGGGGTTCAGGATGATCTCTACTGTCTCCCTAAACTCAAGTCACTTACAACACATGAAGCCCATCTCACTACTATAAAGGGTTCAATCAAACACATGGTGTAGACTACTTTGACACCTACAGTCTGGTAATTAAACCACCACTGTCCGTATTATTCTTGATATTGCTTGTGTTAAAAAATGGCCCATAAGACAACTGGATATCCAGAATGCCTTCCTACACGGTGATCTATCAGAATCTGTCTATATGACCCAACCCCCTGGATTCAAAGACCCAAATCATCTAACCTTTGTCTGCAAACTTCGAAAGGCACAATATGGGCTTAAACAGGCACCCAGGGCCTAGTATTCTAAGCTCTCTAATGCTCTAGTTAATATGGGCTTCACTGGCTCTAAGGCTGACACCTCACTCTTTATTTACCGGTGCTATGGGGAAACAATTTTTGTGCTATTCTATGTCGATGATCTCATCGTTACAGGCAGCTCATCTACCCTAATATCTAAGTTTGTTTCTAATCTCTCCTCCATGTTCACGGTCAAAGACCTGGGCGCACTACACTACTTTTTCGGCATACAAGTTGACAGAGATGAAAATGGGATCTATATGTCCCAAATGAAATACATTCAAGATATTTTACAGCGAGAAAACATGCAAGCTAGTAGATCTGTTCCTACTCCAATCACACCATCAATAGATCTTTCACAATAGTCAACAAATTTCTCAGATCCAAAAATATAGAAGCTTGTTGGGCAGCTTACAATACCTAACTATGACAAGGCCAAACATCACTTACCTTGTGAATCGATTGTGCTAGAATATGCACAACCCTAGCGAACTCCACTGGCGTGCGCTCAAACACCTTCTACGCTACTTGAATTCCACCAAGCACCTTCAATTCCACATCACCGCTCACACCTCCATGGGCCTCTCTACCTTCGCTGACTCCGACTGGGCGGGGTCCTCCATTGACCGTCGATCTACCACTGGTCTGTGTGTGTTCCTTGGTGCAAATATGGTGTCTTGGGCCTCGAAGAAACAATCCACGGTCGCCCGCTCAACCACGGAAAGTGGAATACAGGGCTCTGGCGGCCGCGGGTTGTGACATCCTCTGGATTCAACATCTCTTCACAAAAATTTGTGTTTCCCTCTCTTCTCCTCCGGTAATTTGGTGCAACAATTTGGAGGCGGTGTGTTTGGCAGCTAACCCTATCTTGCATTCCCGCATCAAACATGTCTAGTTGGACTATCACTTTCTGAGGGAAAAGCTGTCAAATGGTACTTTGCGAATCTCGTTTATCTCATGTCAAAATCAGATCGTAGACATTTTGACTAAGCCACTCCCAATGGCCCATTATCAGTTACTCCGCTCTCATCTTTGGCTAACCCACGATTCGAGTGCGGGAGGCTAATAAGGCCCATACTTAGGCCCAATATCAAATGTTACTTATTTACATAGCCCAGTCCATCTTACTCTGTCTAGCTCATGTACGAGTGTATATATATACTCTACTGTAATAGAATTAACCTAAGGAATAAAACAAACAACTGGTCTGGAAAAATGACAAAAAAAAGAGAGAAAGAAAGTAAAAAGAAGAACGTGCGCCGAAAAAACCCTTCACATTTCTTCTTCGTTGTTCAGGTTTCGCCCAATTAGAGGATTATAGCTCATCATGAGCTATCAGCATAGATCTGCGCTAGCTCTGAGAGAGGAGCAGATCGAGAACCAAAGGAAGGAGGGGATATTGAATGCATTAGCAAAGAGAGGGAGAGGAAGACGGAAGGGTGAGGCGTGCGGGCCTGCAGCACGTCGCATCGGGATTCAATGGAGGTGGTTACAGAGAAACAGAATTGGTGGGGCGTGCTTGAGAAAGAAGACGCAAAAGATTCTCCACCGGTTAGATTGAATAGTCGAGGTAGATCCAACCCTCTATTGTCTGCACTTGGTTACATTTTTCCATAAACAAAATCCGCAAACAATCTAGGTTTTGTAGTTGTTATCATGATTTCGTGTAATAATAGAATAGAAACTAGAGATAGATACATCCTGATATACGATTATCGGCCATTCCCAATTCGCATTCCTCTTATCTCTGGTAACCGAAATAGACAATTCCTATTTTCCCCGACACCCGCCATGGATAACATGCTTCAAAATTGGAACAACTTAAAACTTCATCCAGCTGAATCCGAAGCTTTTAACTCTGAACCTCTGATCATTGAACCTTCCAATCCCGATTACAAAAAAAGCCATGGTAGGAACAGTGTGGCATCCTAGTAAAATTCACCCGAGATTGATGCAAAATTTCATGAACCAGATTTGGAAACCTAAACCTCATCTACATGTCAATGAAGTTGGATACAACACTTTCTCTTTCTGCTTTCGTCCGAGACTGAAGCCAAACACATTCTTGCCAATGGCCCTTGGCATTTCCAGAAAGACTCCTAGCCCTGAAACCCCTTAATCCTGCCTTGAGATTCATGGAACACAAATTCAGAACCATCAAAATCTGGGTTGGTATTCATGGTCTGCCCATTGGTTATTGTAATAGATCCACTGCCATCCTCCTAGCTCAAAAACTTAGAACCTTCATCGAATATCCTGACAAGGTAAATCCTCTCCTCTCAAGAGTCCTGAGATTTAGGATTGAGATAAACATAGAGGATCCTCTGTGTCGTGTTTTGTTGGTCACTACTGGTTAAACCAAAAGAGTTTGTAGAGTCTTGTATGAGAATTTGTCCAACTTTTGCTATAGATGTGGGAAACTAATCCATACCCTGAACGAGTGTAAAATCATTAAAGAAACCCCAAAGGTGTGGAGAGATTTGGTCCTTGGATTAGAGCTGAAAATGCGAGTACCATGGCACCTGTCACAGAAGAACTTCTGTTGCATCAATGGAGAGAAGAAGGGATTATTAAGGACGAATTCTTCTATGATTCCCACAATCTAGCCTCTAGTAGCAACCCCCAAGTCAATGTTGACCTCTCCTTGGCTATGACCACCCCTCCAAACCTCAATCGCAAAGCTAATCCTCTTCGGCCTTTAGTCTCAAATCAAGATATCCCTCACAGTCCTTCTCCTCTGAAAGCTATTCCTCCTCAACCACCTCTCATGCTTCACTATAGAATGCATCCACAAGCCCACTTGTCTTTGTCACACCCCTCTAAGTTGTATACTCCCCAACCTACACAGAATCTGTCTACCCCCATCCCAGTCATTCTAGAAACACAAAACACTACCCAATATCATTACCCCCCAACTCAATTTCATCCCATCCTTGGAACCCTCACTCTGTTAGTCCATAGACAACAAGTTGGTCCCTCCCAATCTCATAATCCTCTCAATCCCCCCTACAACCATTTTTACAAGAATTTTGATTGGAATGCTGCTATCTCCTTCTTTGGGTCAGATGCTTATAAAAAATCTAACAGTCCCGATTCCATCAATCAAGACACCCCACAAACTGTCTCCCAAATGCTAAAGGAAGTAGAACAAAGAGTCAATCACCTTGCTAGCCTCTTGTCCTCCTCAACCTAAAAAGAACCTTCTTCCCCTTTGTTACAAAGACCAGGAAAACAAAAGGCCCACACCTCTTTGACTCTTGTACCTACCAAACCGGTGTTTAAGAAAATGAAAGTCTCCAAACCTCAGCCTCTGATGATTAGATCTACTCCCCTGATGGAGGAAGATATAGAGGAGTCTGATCGCTTTGAAACTACCCTAGATAAGGCAAACCTTACTGATCAGCAAGGCTGGCTACCCAAATGAGTTGCCTTAGCATTAATTGTCGGGGTTTGGGCCGACCCCAGGCAGTTTCTTGGGTTTTGAGGCTTCTAAAAAAGCACTAACCTGAGATTGTTATTTTGATGGAGACCCATAGATCAGCTGACCAGATGGAGTTGATCGAAAATAAGTGGAAGATGTATGATGGTATCTGTGTGTCTAGCTTGGGAAGAAGTGGTGGCTTGGCCTTGTTATAGAAGAAGGGGATTAATACTTCTGTCATCAACTCTTTCTCTCACCACATTGCAGTGGAGGTCTCCCTCCCAGGTATGAATACTTTTAATTTTACTGGGTTTTATGGGTGGGCTAATTGGAACCTGAAGTACTTATCTTGGAAACTTCTGTTAGCCCTTAGAAGACAAGTTAATATCCCTTGGATAATAGCAGGGGACTTTAACCAAATAATGTTTGAAAAAGAAAAAGAGGGAGGTAAGATTAGACTCGATACCCATATGGCCCCTTTTAGAAATACAGTAATTGAGGCAGGTTTATTAGATGCTGGTTTTATTGGCTTTCCATACATGTATACCAACTGCCAGCCAGCTCCTTTTCTTTCAGTCAGTAGGTTAGACCTTGTGCTTATCTCTATAGATTCTCAGATTCTTTTCCCCTCTCTCTCAGTTTAACACCTTCCTAGAGAAAATTCTGACCATTGTCCTATTCTCATTAAGCTTCTAGGAACTCACAAAAATCCTGGCAATATCTTTAGATTTGAGGATATGTGGCTATTGGAAGAAAAATGGAAAAAGATTGTAGAAGAGTGCTGGAGCCCTAGTAACCAGAATCGGATGGAAAATTTAGTGAGATGCAATCAAAACTTCCTGTCCTAGGATGGTGGAATGTCCACAAGGTTAGAAACAAGATTAAGAGTAAAACCTATGAACTTCACAAAATTTCAATGACCAGCCAAACTGTGGGTAGCATCTCTAATAGGAAGAGGCTGTTAACAGAGATTGAACTCCTTTAGTTTAAAGAAGAGCTTTGGTGGAAGCAGAGGGCCAGGGATAATTGGATCAAGGAAGGGGATAAGAACACGGCCTATTTTCATGCCAAGGCTACTGCTAACAGAATGAGAAATTCTATTTTTGGGCTGGAACAAGAGAATGGTAGCATGGCCTTTAATTGGGATGATCTGGATATTATCTCGAGAACCCACTTTCAAAAGCTTTTCAGCTCCACCACAATTGATAACCCTGAACCTTTCGATCATCTAGTTGAAAACATTCTCAATCCTGAACATATCTGAGCCTTATCCAAGGAGTATAATCAAACTGAGGTTTAGGGCTGTCAAAAACTTAGGATCAGCTAAAGCCCCAGGACCTGATGGTTTCAATGGGAAGTTTTTCAAACACTTTTGGGGAATTATAGGTGATCAAGTCACCCAACTAGTCCTTGACATTCTTAATGGTCAATCCCTTCCCCCTTCTATTAATGATTACTACATTACCCTCATCTCTAAAATCCCAAGAGCAATTCATCTAAATAATTTCAGACCCATATCCCTTTGTAATTTTACTTACAAGATCATCATGAAAGTGTTGGCCAACAGATTACAACCCCTGCTCCCTGAGATCATTTCTGATAATCAATCTGGTTTTGTGCATAAGAGACTTATAATAGATAACATAATTCTAGCAGGTGAACTCCACAATAAAATAGCCAAAACCCAAGCCACAAAGAACCCCCTGTTTGCCTGCAAGATAGACCTAAGCAAAGCTTATGACAGACTTGAATGGCTCTTCATAGATAATATTTTAAGAGCTATGGGCTTCCCTAATTCTTGGAGAATTTCAGTTATGAATTGCATATCTTCGGTTAGAGGATCTGTTATTATCAATGGATCCCCTGGCAGAATCTTCTCTCAGCAAAGAGGCATTAGACAAGGAGATCCCTTACCCCTTTCCTCTTCATCCTCACTCAAGAAGCCTTATCCAGAGCTATCAACAAAGCCATGACTGATAATCTCTATCAAGGTATTACCATCAATAAGGACACCCCTAGCATTTCTCATCTAGCGTTTGCAGATGACATGATTCTGTATGGTATTGCTGACCCTCAAAATGTAGAATATTTAGGAAGCCTCCTGTCTAAGTTTCTCAAAGCTTCTGAACATGAGATTAATCACCAGAAATCTGAAATTGTTTTCAGGAAGAAAGTCAACCTCTAGACCAAATCTCAAATGTCTCAATCCCTCAATGTTCAGATTGTTACCCACTTCAAGAAATACCTTGGCCTCCCTACCAGATTGGGAGAAACAAAACTGAAACCTTTGGTTATTTATTAGATGCCCTTTGAAAAAGAATTCAAAGCTGGAGTAGACCAATGTCACATGCAGCTAGGTTAGTGTTAACCTCTAGTGTCCTCATGTCCATCCTCACCCTATCCATGTCCGTTCTTAAAATCCCTAATCACATCATTAAAAAGATGGGCTCCATGATAGCCCCATTCTGGTAGGCAGGTAATCCTACAAAAAAACCTTTGTACCGGTCTAAGTGGGAAAAGATTTGTAATAACAAGGAAAATGGGGGGGGGGGGGGTCTGGGATCTGATTTTCTAAAGACTTCAACCAAGCTCTTCTTGCTAAACAGATTTGGAACCTCCTCAAAAATCCGAATACCCTAGTAGCCGAACCTTGAAAGCCATTTATTACCCCAGTCACAATATCCTAAAAGCCAAACCCTCCAAAAGTGATAGTCCCATCTGGAAATCCTTACTGTCGTATGCATCTAGTGAAGGCATGAGTCAGAAAAGAAATTGGTAATGACAACAATACTGAGATTTGGGGTACTCCTTGGATTCCTTGAAATGGGAACTATAAAATCATTTCTCCTTGCACCAATCAGGCTAGAGTTAGTTCTAGGAGAGATCTTATGGACCAAGAGGGCAAGACATGGAACACAGAGGTCATTAATAGCTCCTTACTACAGATTGATAGTGCTGAGATTTCTATTATTCAATTTGACCACCAGAAGGAAGATGAGTGGATTTGGCACTACTCAAAGGATAAGAAGTACTCAGTCAAACAAGGTTACATGCTACTACAAGATAACAAAAATCAGAGCAACAACTCTAACACCAACCGAGGTACTTGGGAATTCATCTCAAGAATCTCTTCAAGATATTCCCCCCTGAGAGTTAAGCTCCTATGCTAGAAAATTCTGAATGATCAACTTCCTTGCATGGCAAACATAGCCAAGAGAATGGGCGGAAAAGGTAAATGTAGTTTCTGTGGAGATCTGGACACAGATATCCACACCATTTTTCAGTGCTGGACTAGTAGAAGTTTTTGGGATAAGCTAGTAGACCTGAGAGACCTTCCAGAGTATAGAAGAGGTTCCATTCAAGATTGGTTCATTCATAAAGCTAAGATCTGGACAACCAGGAAGATCTCTAGAGTAGCTAAACACATGTGGGCGATTTATGATGGAAAGAACCAAGCTAAACACAATCCCAATTTCGCGGTTTTGTGTTGTATTGAATCTAATTTAGCTTTCACTTCTAGTTATGAAACTAAGCTGACTTGTAAAGAAGAGAGAAAATTGTATGATAGAAATATTACTATGCTACAAGATGAGATCTTACTTGTCACTTCTTGCCTCAGGAAGAAAGGACAAACATCAATCACTGGAGGGCTTCTCATTGATCATGACAACAGTCTGAGAATGGCCTTCAACAGCCAAACTTCTTCAAAAAAGAAGAACATGAGATGGAGATTGAGGCTATTATTGATGGGATCAACTTGGCAAGAGCAGAAGGTCTTACCAAAATCCACATCCAACTGAATCAAGGGCAAACAATCAAGATTTGCAATGATATAAAGAAAGGACCACAATGGGCAAGCAGCCACTTCTCCGAACTAGCTAATGGTTTCAGAAACATGTCACAAATTCGAACTTATGATTGTAATGCCATGTTTAAACAATTTCCGGCCTTACTAGTTACTAAACTTTTTAATTGTGGTATTGGGTGGAAGATTGGAACAAGGGAGATATACCCCTTGCAGTTTCCCTTGCTTGTGGGGTAAACTCGATGAAACCCCAACAGATTAGAAGAACCTATTTTTGTAATGATGCAAACTTTATGACTTAATTAACAATATATATGATATGCAGAAGTTTATTTCAAAAAAAAAAAACCTAGGGAATGACAATCAATACAATACGGCGCATACTATTCAGCCCCCATTTACAGAAATCCCTTGACCGTCGTCACTATCCAGACTTCTAGAAGGAGGAATAAAATACTATAAAGCGAAAGAAAATTTACAGTAACAGTGGTCGTTAATTGACTTGGGGAACCGGTAAACTAAATAAAGCGATAAAATAGTTAGTCATGACTGGTGCATGCGCACGGGGTTTGTTGAGTGGAATAAACAACATACTACTATATGTACTCTGTACTACTTTTATAAGGGAATACAAACGTGTATGTCGTGCTGAAAGCTCAACTTTTGTTTTTTGGAAACCCAGCTTCCATATCATTATCATGAGAGCAAGTACCACATTAGAGGTGACAAACCGCACGAGTAGTTAGTTGACAGAATCAGAGTTGAAAGATCCTCTTTGGACACTTGACCTACAAACTTAGGTATAATTCAGACCGGCGGATCCAGGAATCTAGTTTAGGGGGGGCTAAAAAAAATTTTGACACCCAGAAATTGTTTAGGGGGGGCTAAAAAAATTTTTGACACTAATTTTCTTTAAAACTTTATATTATGTTGTATTTTTAAAAAATTTATAAGAGTATTTTGACAAATTTTTAAAATTTTCGGGGGGGCTAGAGCCCCCCTAGCCCCCTCTGGATCCGCCTCTGTTCAGACCGACAAGTGAGGAAGAGAGCACACCATAGTTTGTTGACATCTACATAGAGAAGATTCATAGCAACCACATTAACTATCCTATTACAAGAGAAATGATAATGTATACTAAATCTAATTAACAAACATGCAAAAGACATAATTAAAAGACAACTATAGATACTATATAATCAAACTAAGAACACTAAACATCTGTATCACTAGTTCTTCCAGATCATCATGCTTCAATGTGACTTCTTCTCGAGATCTTCTGAGTTGTACAACACCGACAACATTGTTAGCGTAGAAGAAATAGGCTACGAATGTATATTGTATTAGCTTATGTTTCAGGGTTTACAGTACTTGTATATATATATATCCAACTAACTGGACCTATAGTAATTGGGCTGTAACCAGTAGACAAATATAACTGGGCCTATTACATGTCATGGGCTTTTATTCCCCCTCGTTCCAAACTACTGGTTAGAGGGAGTTGGGAACGGAATCTATCAAACAAGACATTGGAGAGAGGCTTTGTCAGAGCATCTGCAAGTTGGTCCCGAGCAGGAAGATGCACCACTTTGAAGCTCCCGTTTTTGACCCGTTCTCTTACAAAAAAGAAATCAATCGCAACATGTTTCAACCGCGTATGAAAGACTGGATTTTTCGCCAGGTATGTGGCTCCAACATTATCACAAAGCAAAGACGGGGGCTTGGAGATCGGAAACCCTAATTCTTGAAAGAGATGTAAAATCCATAGGGTTTCCGCTGTTGCATTTGCGATTGCTTTAAATTCAGCTTCGGTAGAAGATCTGGCCACTGACTGCTGTTTCTTTGAACTCCAGGAAAGTAATGTGTCACCGCAGTAGATGAGGAAACCAGAGGTGGAGCGGCGGTCTAAGGTGGAGCCAGCCCAATCCGCATCGGAGAAGACTCGGATGGAACCCAGCGGAGTACATGGTATGTAAAACCCTAAATCCTTGGTTCCATTTAAGTACCGTAAAACTCGTTTCACTGCTTGCCAATGTATGATGCGTGGTTCATGCATGAACTGACATACTTTACTGACTGCGTATTGTATGTCTGGTCGAGTTAGGGCTAGATACTGTAGTGAACCCACAACACTTCTGTACTGTGTAGCATTAGGATGAAGAGGGGAATCTGTGGTAGCGAGATTAGCCGTTGGACTCATAGGGTTAGAGATGGGTTTAGCAGTGAGCATGTTTGTGGAGCTGAGAAGTTTAGTAATGTACTGAGTTTGTTTTAGAAGGAGACCAGAGGAAGTGCGAGAAGCAGACACCCCTAGGAAGAAAGAGAGATCTCCTAGGTCTTTGACAGGAAATTTAAGGGAGAGTTGGTGCTTAAGTTTGTGAGAGAGAGAAGGAGAGTTTGCATCCATCAAGGAATTTATATAGATCATTTCCCTTAAGGAATGGTAATATCATACCTTTCCACAGGCGGAAGTTGTCTTGAGTTAGTTTGACAAAATTTGCTGCAGCTGAAACAATAGATTGTGAACTTCCTGATTGAACCGTTGTGTGAATTGTGACAGGTGCATTTCCCCCGCCACTGTTGGTGTTGACGCTTGGTGTGGAGGAATCACTCGACGGTGTTTCACCATCCATGGAAGCGTTCCCAGGGAGACGATCGTGAGATCAGAATGCTCTTGATACCATGTTAACGTAGAAGAAATAGGCTACGAATGTATATTGTATTAGCTTATGTTTCAGGGTTTACAGTACTTGTATATATATATCCAACTAATTGGACCTATAGTAATTGGGCTGTAACCAGTAGACAAATATAACTGGGCCTATTACATGTCATGGGCTTTTAATTAAACATGAGATTGCACCTCCAAATACTCTTACTTTGCTGATTACTTATCACGATTGAAACCAAAAACCACAAGCTCACACCGATTAAGTTGCATGCACCCACCAATCTTTTAATCACAACTTCAACGCAATCTCTCCTTACAGCACACAGTGGAGCATGGGTCTCATGCAAGTCAGAGTAAAAAGTGAAAGAAAAGCACAGTAAACTTGCATGCAACTTCGCCAATTCTGAATCTGTCCTCATCCTCCCACGGGAATGAAAATTCCAACCGCAATCCGGCACCAGAGATAAAGAAGTTGTCCTCGCAGTAAACTTATTTTTATTCATGGGTTGTGGAAAGTTAAATTCGAGAGAGGCAAACAACAATTGTAGCAGGGGCTTTCACAAAAAGACTAGAGGTGGAATAAAGAGGCGAATACTACTGACCAAATTGGCATCTTCAAGTGCAATAGAGGTCTCAAAATTGTCGACAGTAGCTAGAAGACAAAGAGTGCACACCATTGATCCCCGTCCCGATTTAGTGACGATGGGGCTTTGAAAGCTCTATTTCCTCCAAAAAAAAAAAACAAAAGCAATAACAAAATAGAGAGAATCGGTTATAATTATGCGTACCCAAATATAACATGTAAGTATGAAACCTCTTACGAAAAAAACATGTAAGTATGAAATAGTAAACAAAAGGAAACTAAAAGACCTTGAAGGCAAACATATAATAAAACAAAAACATTGAAGACTAAAGCGGAAGCTGAAAACCAAAGACACCAAAATTTAAGAGGAGAAGAAGGCATTGAGGGAGGATGGTGCTAGGTTATATGTACATATTTATTTGGTTTCTTTGCTTACGGTCAACTCTATTAAGTCTTATATTAGATAGAGTTGTTAATGAGTCTCCGTTTATTCTTCTATTAGATTGAGCTGTTAGTGAGTCTTGTATTTAGGACAGATTAGTTTTATTAGGTTGTATTAGTTAGATAAGACCATTCACTCTAGCTAAGAGCTGAGTTTTCTTTCTTTCTTCTTCTTGTTTGGTTTTCTCTTTGAAACACAAGTTCAAGTTCTGAATGTCAAGAATCGATCAAGATTGTGAACCTTAACATGGTATCAGAGCAAAAGACTTGAGCTATGTTTTCCTTCCTCTGCATATTGCCATTCCAGCTGTTCTCAAGATCTTGAACACCAGTGCACCATTCTTGCGAGGCGACAAACATGACGGGAATAGGTAAAGAGAATGAAACACCAAAAGTGCCGGAAACATCATAAACGCCTCTTCGTTGGTGACGACAATGAAGATGTAATTGCCACCAAAGATCCCTTGTACCTTAGCAACACTGATTAACCCGATACTTCCCTTGCCGGGAAGTTCAACGGGATAGGTTTTCCCATGTGGAGACGACAAATCGACATAGCCCTGGGGGCCAAGAACAAAACCAGCCTTCTTAACGGTACCTTTCCTCGCCCCAATAGTCCACCGTCCAAGGTACAGGCGTGGAATCGTTGCAACAAGATGGTAATGTCTTGGATCTTGTGCAGCCGTGAGAAGTCAATTGCTGAGAGCATTTCAGAATGACTACAGCGCAAATGTGAAGGGATCTCACCACCCGCTACGGCCACAGTGATGCCACTCAGATATACCAGCTAGAACAACAATTGAGCGTCGCATCACAGGATGCCGCCACAATCAGTGATTACTTCACGTGAATCCAAAGTCTTTGGGATAAACTGACGCGACTCAGGTAATCCCCACTTGTAGCTGCAATGTCTCACATAAATTCAAGGAATACATTAGGAAAAGGCACGTTATCAAATTCCTAATGGGGCTGAATGATCAATACGCCATCGCTAGGGGAACCATCTTGATGATTTCTCCTTTACCAGACATTGAGAAGGTTTTCACTCTCTTGATTCAGGAGGAGTGACAAAAGAATATCAAGGGAATGAGAAACTCTACCACCTCGAGCGATAGTGCGTCCATGTCATTCGCCACTGACCAAAGAAGGCGTTTGAACCCTAGAAATCCCTCTCCTTTTGTGGAAAGGTAGGACATCTTGAAGATAAGTGCTCTCAGAAGCACGACTTCCCTAAAGAATAGAGGAGCAACAAACCCAAAAGCTCAGTAGTCAACAACTGCACAGATAATTCGAATCAATATCAAGTTTTTCATGATCCTTTCGGGGGTATCCTAAGCAAGGAGTGAGTTTCTCAACTCCTCACCTATATCAGCAGATCTCAAGGCACATCCAAGGATGTCATTGCTCAACAAGAGGAAGAAACCAAGTGTAGGTTTGTTGGTACTTGTTCTGACCTTTATTTTGGTAATCTTAATCCTCAAAGTAACAACCTAATTAAATCACTAAACTCAAGGGAAAGATGCCATAGGAATCTGAATAGTTCCACGTGGATCCTTGATTCGGGTGCCTCCGACCATATGTGCTGCGATTTATCTCTATTCAGTCACTATTATGTTCTTAATCAGCCTCACAGTGTTGGGATGCCTGATGGCCATCCTCAACGTGTGAAAATTGTGGGCACAGTTAGAGTTAATTTGTTAATTATTCTGAATCATGTGTTGTTTGTTCCTACTTTTAGGTTTAACCTCATAGCAATTAGTAAACTCACAAATGATTTGGTTGGAAAGGTCTGTTTTGACTCAAGGTATTGTGATACCAGGGTTGTGATTCAAAGAATGAGATTGGTATTGGACATCACCACAAGGGTTTCTATCTGCTAGACAACTATTGTGACAGAAACAACCCTAGGAGTTCTATATAAAAGGGGCTAATCTTACTGTTGTTCGGGACAAATTGACCCCAAGCTTGGATTTAAATGATTCTTACTCACTTTGGCACTAAAGGTTAGGTCATTTAGCCAAGAAAAGGTTATTAGGTCTGAGACTTGTAAAAGAAAGAGATGGGGTAAAGCAATTTATTTACGCACCTTGCCACAGAGCCAAAGGGCCCAGATTTCCCTTTGAGAATAGTTATACAAAATCAGATGAAATCATTGACTTGATACATGTGGACTTATGGGGTCCATATGCACACAAATCCTATGATGGTTTTCAATTCTTTCTTACTATAGTTGATGACAGGAGCAAAGCTATCTGGGTTCATATGTGTGCTAATAAATCTGATTCATTCCAAATTATTGTTAATTTCTTTGAAATGGCTGAAAGACAATTTAACAAGAAAGTCAAGTGCATTAGAACTGATAATGTGTACGAGTTGGGCAGTTCTAAGTTTGGCACTAAGTTTTTGAAAAGAAAATGGAAAAAACATAAGACCTCTTGCCCACACACTCCACAACAAAATGAGGTTGTGGAGTGTAAGCATAGGCACATTGTGGAAACTACAAGAGCCTTGCTGTTTCACTCTGGCTTCCCACCAAGTTCTAGGCAGACAACATCCTAACAACCACTTTTTAATTAATAAAATGCCCCTTGGTTGTGCAAAAAATCAAACTCCTTTTGCAATCATTTATGTTAACAAACCTGATTACTCAATCCTAAAATGTTTTGGCTGCTTGTCTTTTGCTAAAATCAACCACAATCAGTATGATAACTTTTCTTCCAAATGCATAAAGGGTATTTTTATAGGATATCCGCATGGAAAGAAAGGGTATAACATCTATGATTTGGACAATCATAAGGTAATATATAATAAGGATGTAGTGTGTCCAAGAGAATGTTTTCCCTTAAGATAACTAATAATTGTAAGAGTCATAGTTTTAATGAGAAAGATTGAAATACCCCGTAATTAAAAATAATGATTAATTAGGCTAATAAGTAATTTAGAAGCTTAATTAGGTCTAAATAATCATGAGGGAACAAATCTCGAAGAAAACGGATCCTTAAAACGGATTAAAAACGCTAACGAACCTTAAAGCACGTTTTTCGAGGAAACCAGGAAAACGTGACTTTAAGCGGGTCAAATAGACTCGTAACAATTTTAGTTAACTAAATAGTCACTAATAAATATTAGTGAAGGTCTAGAACCAATAAAATCAATAAAACGAGAAAATAGTAAAAATTGTCAAAAACGGGAAGTTGTGGGGTAGGAACATAAATAACCCAAACTAGTGTGTCCACTATTGAAATAAAAATGCAAAAAAAATCAGTTTGTGTGTGAGGGGGCAGCCGATTTGCACTGCCTCTCTCACCATCTCTTAACCTCTTCCTTATTTGCTAAAGACAAAACAATAAAGTAACCCATTTACTTTACCTACTCTCTCCCCTACCCTCATTTTCTTCACTCACGTATAGCACCCATCTCCCTCCTCTCTATTTTCTTCTTCTTCAACCGGTAACAATTGAGAAAATGAAGAACTCACAAAAATCTCACCTTCTCTCCTCTTGTTAAGTGCCCAAACCTTCACCAAAAATTACAAAAACTATACCATTGTGTTCCTCTCACCAAGGAGAACATTATCCTCCTTTCAAAATCCGAAAACAAGCAACTTCATCTCCATGCATTTGGAGCTTCAAGACCACCATTAGAACCACCTCCTTCTCCTTGTTACTTTGAGGTAAAAATATTCTTGAAACCTCATCTTTTTCTAGCCCTTGTGGGCAAAACGAAATTTGAACTAAATCCTTGCTTGCTCCTTTGTATTCTAGCCGATTTTGGCTTCTTTGGTGGAGTAGGAATCTTGTTCTTGAGCTATTCTAAGCTTCATCTACACCCTTGCAAGGTAATGCAATTTCCTAAACCCTAAAATGTGCCTTAAGCTTTAAAAATGGTTAAGGGTTAGTTTTTGTATTGAAATGTGTATACCAATGGGCTGTAGTGTTAGAAGAAAAAGGGAAAACTAGAAGAAGAACAAGGTAATTTATGCTCATCTTTGTGTAGTTTTGTAATGGTTATATAACAGATTTTTAGTAGTGTAAATGGGTATTGTAAATGGTAAAGAGTAATAGTGTAATGTGGAAGAAGAACTAAGTTGTGTTGAAACAAAAGACATTTTAAAACTTGTTAAAACATAGTTGGGAATGGGATATTGAGTACAGGAATTTAATGATGTTTAGTGCAGTATTGTGTTGGGAGTTTGGTATATTGATGCTGTTTACAAACAGGTGAAATGAGTGATGTTTTGTGAGCTAAATGATGTGGAGAGAATGTAGAAATATAGGGGAGGCTATGTCAAAAATTTACCTAGAACTAGAAGACTTATGAGCTAGAAACTAGGTAAAAATATACCTTGCAACAGATTTTGATTTGAGATAGTTAGTGGGTAGGTTAGGAGAAGTAGCTAATGCATTGTAAGCTTTGGGAATGGCATTGGAAGAGGGAGCTATAGAAGGAGGAGGGGGGAACTACAATCTGTAGCAAAACACAACTAGGAAAAACTAGTGCAAGTGCTGAAATGGAAGTTAGAAATTAAGTGTGTGAGTTGGTATAGGAATGAGTGATGAATTAATGGATGAACCAAGGTGTATTAGGAGTTTTAATTAGTACTAAACATGTTGGGATTGATGTAGAAGATTGGGGAAGAAATGGGTAAGAAAGGAAATGAAAAAAAAGCCTGTAGGAATGTCTGCTACCCGACCGACCCAGAGGTTGGATCGGTCAGTGGGTCGGTCGTGGGTCGGTCGGGGCTAAACAACGAAAAATAAACATTTGGAACGGACGACCAGGGGGTGAGTCGGTCGTGGGTCGGTCGGAGCATAGACAACGGGACTGAAACTTTCTGGAATGGACCGACCTAGAGGTGTATGGATCGGTCGGAACAGTCCTGGGTCGGTCGGAAGAATTTCAGAGAACGAAAACTTACTGGAATGGACCAACCCAGGGGGTTGGGTCGGTCGGTGGGTCGGTCGGCCCAAAACTTACAAAAAAAAAAAAAATATATATAATTATGATAGGTATATATATATGTGTGTACCCACATATACATATGTACATATATATACGTAAACCATTGTTAAGTAAGGAAATAAACTTAAGGTAAGGAGGAGTAAGAAAACAATTTGTAAGTGTAAGAATTGTAACGACTTAGTAAGTATGAGTTAGGAAACGTAAGGGTAATCGAGTTAAGTTAACGATAGTTAGATTAATCACTCGATTGTATGTATATTATAGGACTTGACTTGTGAACACCGGAGGAAAGTCGGATACAAGTACAACGGTGAACGGTATGAATTCCCCATGCCCCGTATGCTACCTTGGTTACTCTGATTTGTGTGTTGTGTGCTAATTGATCACCAAATAAGATAAATACACGAATCGGAGTTATTATGCTTACTTGTGAATATGTAGTGTTGTATCTTGTTGAATGTGCCTTTAAATCATAGTTTGTATAATTCATGAAATGTATGGATGAATATGAGTGTGTGTATGTATGATATATTGTACTGTGACCGAATGTGATTGTGATTGGACTTCTAACTGATTCCTAACAAGCTAACCAATCTAACTTAAATTGGTAATTAAATTGGAATGAGTAGAAGTCCGATATAGTTTCGGCCACGCGTGAGGAGGCGGAGTCACAAGAGGTTGGCTCCAATTCCTGACTCTTAAACTGGTCCACGGCCCAAACCCCTTAAATGGGTAGCATCCTGGATTGGTGAGTCATGTAAATCTCGGTGGTGGGATGGTGTAGTCCCCGGGCCGGAGGTCACACCGACTTAATATGAGTAAAAGTAAGTAAGTAAGAATGAGTAATACGTATGGGAAAGTAAGTAAGTGTAAGTAAGAGAAAGTATTGTGTAATGAGTAAAAGAGTAAATTGCATTCTGATTAACCCGGATGCGTAATTTGGCTAACACTTGTGAAGGTAAGTATTGTGTGCGCTATTGTATTGTTGCTTTGATTGTGTATTGTATTGAGCATGATTGTATGATGTATGTAAAGCATGTATGTGTGAAATTAATGAACCGCATGTATAGTCGTCGACCGTAAATAGTCGGCGTACCCTAGTTAGCACGCGGTATATGCAGAGTTTATGCGCAGCTTTTGCTGAGCCCCTTGGGGCGATGTTTTTACTACACGCAGGTCCTCGAGACGGGTGAAGATAATGAAGAGATTAAGCTTGTTTCTTTTTGTCTGTAAACAATGAATTGTGAATGGTGTACTGTGTTGTACACGGCTGTAGATTTTTGTTAGCCGGTGTACCATAGGGTACACCCTTTTGGATAGTGAAAGAATATTGGGATGATGTAGATGAGTAGCTTGTAGAAACTCATTCTTTTGGGGAGATTGAAAGGGGATGTAATTAAATACTTGGTATACTCGGTAATCCAGCAATGTAAGTATATCATCTTTTGTATTTGGAATGTAATGTAGTAGCTCGGTATATTTAGGCATCAGACCGTCATTGTAGTAGTAATAGCCTTGCTAGCCGTATGGGCGGTTAGCGGTGTTGTATCACCCGCCGTAGTAGTAGTAGTAGTATTTCCGCTGCGACGTAGTAGGATTATCAGGACGATTAGACGGTAAGCATAGGATTAACGGTAGGGGTGTTACAAAGACTTTCTGCCTCCTTTTGTTTATGAAGAAGATAGTATACTAACACCTTTGCCAGAAGTGTTTGAGGAAGAGTTTCTAAATTCTAGTCTTTCACAGCAAATTTAGAGAGAGGAGAAAGATGCAGACAATAGTGAAGATATTGTTGTAACAAATCAACAACCAGAAACAGAAGCTTCAGATGAGGCAACTCCACCTCTAGAAGAGATTTATTTGAGGAGATTACAGAGAGAAAGGCACACACCTGAGTATCTTAAAGATTATCAAGTTGGGCAAATTTCAGGAAGCAATGAAGGGAAGTTTTCCTTACATACTTTTGCTGATATACTTGCTAACAAATTTTATGTTGCTACTGCTATGACTGGTGAAAACCGTGTTTATAATTTTTCTGATGAGAATTTTGTTATAACTGATGACAAAGATAGCTTGCTTTCATTGAGTCCCCCTTTGCAAACAATTTGCTAGCTGAGTAATAAAGCTAGTCATAGTCCAGTTAAGGAAACAGAACCTATTACATTTGAACAGGCAATAAAAGAGTCTAGGTGGAGAAATGCTATGAAAGAAGAATTTAAAGCTCTTGACAAAAACCAAACATGGGTTCTGGTTGAGCTTCCTATAGGTAAGAAAACTGTAAAGTGTAAATGGTATACAAGTACAAATATAAGGGAGATGGTAACCTTGAGAGGTGTAAGGCCAGATTAGTGGCAAAGGGTTTCACCCAAAGGCATGGAATAGATTACCAGGAGACTTTTTCTCTTGTTGTCAAATTTACCACCATTATAAGGCATTGGTAATTATAACAGCAAAGAAGGGATGATTTGTGAGCCAGCTGGATGTAAATAATGCATTCCTGCACAGTGAGCTTGAGAAGGAGGTTTACATGGAATTACCCAAGGGTTATGAAGTTAATGATACTAACAAAGTTTTCCTTCTTAAGAAGTCTCCTTATGGCCTGAAGCAGGCCTCAAGCCAGTGGCACCAGAAATTGAGCATTTTCCTTAAAAAGTTGGGTTTCATTCAGTACATTAATGATTACTCTTTGTTTACTAAAATATGTGATAACAAAGTCTGCAACCTAGTTGTTTATGTGGACGACATTCTCTTAACTGGTGACAATCTTGAATTAATTAGAGAAGTTATGAAGAATCTGAATACAGAATTTTAAATCAAAGATCTAGGTTGTCTGTCAGACTTCCTTGGAATGCAGTTTCTGCATACTTCTCAAGGTATCATACTCAGTCAGAAAGGGTATGCAAAGGAATTAGCAAAAGAGTGTGACTACTTGGGAAAAAGAACAACAACAGGATCGTGGGAATTAAATAGAAAGTTGTACAAGAACCAAGGAAAACCTATTACTAATGCTTCTCTTTACAGGAAGTTAGTTGGAAAATTAAGCCTTCTAGCCCATAGTCGGCCTGATCTTTGTTTTTCTATTCAAGTCCTTAGTCAATTCCGAGAGAGTCCCACTGATATACACTATGATGCTGCTATACACACTTTAAAATATATCGGTAACACTCTTGACTATGGTTAGTAGTTTAATAGGAGTAAGGACTTTAACTTGTTGCAATCTGTGATGTGGACTAGGCTAGTTGTCCAAACACCAGGAGGTCAGTGAGTGGGTACTTTATTCAGCTTGGAGGCAGCCCTCTTTCGTGGAAGTCTAAGAGACAAACAACAATAGCTCTTTCATCTACAGAGTCCGAATATCGTTCCTTAAGACAAGTCACAACAGAAATTGCCTGGATTTCAAGGCTTCTGTCTGAAATTGGGGTTAAAGAAGTCGAGCCAGCCCCAGTAAAATCAGACATTCAATCAACTATTGACATAGCAAGAAACATTATCCTTCACAAAAGGACAAGACACATAGAACTAGATGTTCATTATGTGCGACAGAAGCTCCAAGAAGGTTTAATTGTGGTTAGTTTTGTGCCATCTTTATCTCAGCTTGCTGATTTACTTGCCAAAGTATTACCAGGAAAGGAGTACCCGACTCAGTTACATCGGATTGGAGTAGCTAGATTAGGAGAACACTGCTGGAAAAAAAGGAATAAACAACGTTTTTATTTGTCTTTTGGAACGTTTTATAACCGTTTTTTATGCCGGCGACGCAAATGGTCGAGTCTCTTAAAGAACGTGTTGTAAGCATTATTTATACATTAATTTAAAAGAATGCTTATCCCTAAAGCGTTTTTTTAAGTGGGTAAGGTGGCGGCAATCTACGAGGCATAAAGAACGCTTTCACCTTGAAGCGTTCTTTATGTCCGACTATAAAAAACGCTTGTTTATTATAAGCGTACTTTATGAATATTTATAAAAAACGCTTATCAATATAAGCGTTCTTTATGTCATTTGGCGCGAGAGTATAAGAAACGCTTATACATATAAGCGTTTCTTATATGGTCCTTTTTTTATATTTTTATTTTTTATACAATTTATTACCCTGCGCATAACACAAAATTAAAATCACAAAATCATTCAAAACCTGTTTGTATTGAATATACCATATCAACCAAACTGGTGAATTTTAATTAATAGATCAACATCAGTAGTACTTTGTTTGCAATATAGCGCACATACGCTTAAGTGTAGTATCGATCAACTACAACATTTGTAACTAGCTAGTTAACCAAAATACTAAAAATGGTTCAAGTACTTCGATCATAACATGTACAATACAACCATTTGAAAAAAGAAAAGATATATAGATCATGACTCATGACTTCTTCTGATCAATTTAGTGCATTCAAACACATGTGTGCGCCCTCTCCTTATTGACAAACTTCAGATCGATTGGCTTGTGAATAAGTATTGAGAAGAAATCAACAAGCTGCACAACAAAATTATAAAAGCGATTAAGTACACCATTTAAACTTATCCAAACATGCGCAAATAATTAAAATCACCAATTCAAACACAAAAGTACTTATAATTCGTACCTGAGAAGAAATTTCCAATTCGCTAAGACAGTTGTTACCTCTGTTGAAGATGAAAGTACCGACGATCATGATGATTCTTCTGCTGATACAAAAGAGACAGAAGAAGAAAAATATGGTACAAAAGAGACAGAGGCAGATACAGATGAAAGGATGAATGAAAACTCAGAAACAGAGAGGTTGAAGAAATTGGCTAAATAGTTAAGTGAGGCTTCCACAAAGTAGAGTTCGGTGGTGATTAACGAATTACCGGCATACTTCATGACCTTGAATGAAGAAAACAGTTTTCTAGAGTAGTTGTATCGAAGGATAAGAGGAACCTTAGCCGATTATATGGTGGCATGGGGGACTATATGAAGATAAAGTGGTACCAGATCGCCCGGTTGATGAGTTTCATGACTTATGGATGGAAACGGAGGTGGAGAAGGTAGACACTTCTCCATCTTCAGTTTGGATTGGATTCGCATCTTCTTTTAGTTTTGAACATCGATAGGTCGGAGAATCTTCAAACACTTGGACATGAATGTCTGTAGATTGCATGCAGTCAATTGGAATACTAGCCACACATTGTTGATGTGGGGTGCATCATACCTTTTAAAAAAAACTAGATGAAAAACTCTTGGCAATTAAAAAGATTGAGAGATTCCCCCTAAGTATGATTCCCCCTGAGTTTGCATGTTAAGCGACTTTAACAAATGATAGCAATAAGTGATAGTTTTTATGCACAATAAGTGACAGCTTTTATGTTATAATGTAACCTTAGTAGATAACTTTCTACTATGGTTATAGTATAACATAAAAGCTGTCACTTATTGTGCATAAAAGCAGTCAATTATTGCTAGAGGTCTCTAATATGGCCAATGGTGGTCATATAGATTTCCAAAACATTAGAGGGTTAATTGGAATGACTAGCTTGACTGGATAACAAATCTGAGAAGAATGTGAAGGAACTTAAAAGTTTTTGATGTTGGTATTGGGAGAAACGTAGATAAACTTCTGGGTGGATGTTAAGGTAAAAGCAATATGGGGAAGGGGAATACGTTAGGCAAGCTGCCGTAATGCTATGTCTTTGTAGCTAATTAATACATCCTATAGTCTTCTAATATTTGCACCCTAGGTTATACTATAATATAATATATAGCATTAATTAATACACCCTATAATCATCTAACCAAATTAATTTCGCCATATATACTATATTTGTATGCATGCCGAAACGCATTATATTACACATTAATTCCCAAGTCCATTAATTGTACCAGCAAGTAAAAATCAGCACATATATACTACAACAAGCGCGCCTGATTAACAACAATCAACACATATATAGTAAAAACCAGCGCGCAAGTTCGTTGGTCTACATGCAAAGTTATTCCCAAACACACGTACACACTTTATTCACGCCGTTAATCGATCCCAAACAAACAGATAAACAGAGTATATATGTTCCCGATTAACAAGTTTGGTTTGCAAGCACACATAGGTTAACAACAAATGCACGTGCCACAGTTTGTTTGCATGCAAAATTATTCCCAAACAATACACACACAATATATTTCACGCCTTAATCACAAACAAACAGAGCATGTATATTTTCCTGATTAAGAAGTTCGGTTTGCAAAATTACCTCATTAGCACAAGAATAGAGCCGACAGATCTAGCGCGCATGTATGTTGTTCCTTTCGCTACTTGGGGCCGGTTGTAATCCAGACGCCGCCGTGCGTGCGACAGGGGTCTGTTCCCTGTTCGTGCGATTTGCAAAATCAAAATTAATTACTGAAGAGTATATATATATATATGAAACTAAAGGATCGATAGGCATATATGTGTCCGCAGCTCAATAATATTACCGATAGCGAGAGAGCTCGAGGCGCTGACGATTGATATCGACGCATGCATGCATCAACAGTTTGGCCGCCGGGTTGCAGAGAAATGTTAGAAGCTAGTGAAGATGGCGAGCGCATATAGAAGAAAGGGGAAGAGAAGAGGCGTGCCGCGGCGGAATCGAAATGAAATTTAATTTGGGATGGTTTGGATTGAGATCTAGCTTAGCGTGTTTACAGAGAGCGTTTACAGAGAGTGGTAGGGAACAGTCGCGATTTGATTGATGAGAAACTGGGTGGGAGGGTGAAAAGATCTGAGTGTATTATAATTTAGGTAACATAAAAAACGCTTCACTTAAGAAGCGTTTTTTATGCTAGCATAAAGAACGCTTCTTAAGTGAAGCGATTTTATGTTATCGCGCCTAAACACATAAAAAACGCTTCATTTCTGAAGCGTTTTTTTTACATGTCTCTTTAAAGAACGCTTTGTAGCAAAGCGTTGTTTTTGACTTTGGGCTTGATAACAAAAACAACGCTTTGTAAACAAAGCGTTGTTTAAGATGTCCGGCCTATGATAAAAAAACGATTTACAATATAACCGTTGTTAAAGGGGCGTTGTTTATTCTTTTTTTTTTCAGCAGTGCAAACAGATGAAATTTCAAAACATTTACTTGGTGTATGTTTTGAAGGGGCATATTAAGGGAGGATGGTGCTAGGTTATATGTACATAGTTATTTGGTTTATGTGCTTATGATCAACTCTGTTAAGTCTTCTATTAGATAGAGTTGTTAATGAGTTTTCGTTTATTCTTTTGTTAGATAGAGTTATTAGTGAGTGTCTTGTATTTAGGACAGATTAGTTAGGTTGTATTAGTTAGATCAGAGCATTCGCTCCAGCTAAGAGCTATGTTTTTTTTCCTTCTTCCTGTTTTGTTTTTTCACTGAAACATGAGTTTCAAGTTCTGAATGTCACAATCGATCAATGTTGCAAACTTTAACAGGAGGTGAGTAGACTAAAGAGAACTGGAAATAATGGAACTAAGGAAGTCTTTCTCTCTCCAAGGAGAGACATTGTGCGTAAGTCGTTGAAAGCTCAACTTTTGTTCTATCAGGAAAATATGAGCAAATTGTTTTCATAAGTTTGCAAATTCATGATTACAAAGAAACTACTTATTAAAAACGTTTTAATGTACGTTTGCAAATGTTTTTTAGGGGAACAAGTGTTTTTCATGTGTAAAATATAAAAATCAGTGATTTAAAATCACAACCACAATGCTTAGCCTTTCTTTATACAGAGACCGGAAGTTTGTGGGAAATTATAATAGTTCTGTATGTCAGATTGGGAAATCATACCTTGTCGTTTAGGGTTGGAATCATCGAGGCGGGTGGACTCGCGTATAGCAACGTACGGCTGCTTGAGTTGGCATCCAGTCAGCAGTCCAATCAGCTGTTGACTGGCTTGTTTTTTATTATATTAATTTTAAATTATTATTTCTTTTAATATATAAGTCTAAAATACAAAAAAATTATACCATTGTTCATCTAAATTCAAGCACTTTAAAATAAGACCAGACATGAATATGTTTTGAGAACTTTAAAAATTTATATTAATTACATGTATATATCCATATATATCAATGAGACTTATGATTCATAACATCATTTTACTGTATCATAATATCACTTTTAATGAATCATAATATCAAAATTAATGAATCATATCTTCATTTTAGTGTATCATTGCAAACATATAAGAATAAAAATTTGTACACAATAATACCACACCAAATAATATTTGGCATGTATGAAAAATACACGATTCGTCATATAAGGTTTAAAATACACCATACAACAATAATAATACACTACAAAACAATAATGATTTTTATCGGTTCTGGAGTTTGTTATCTAATTCACCACTTATTAGTTAATGAATCATAAAATCAATTTTAATGAATCATAATATCAAGTTTAATGAATCATATTGTCATTTTAGTGTATCATCGTAAACACATTAGAATAAAAAAATTTACACAATAATACACCACAAAATAATATTTGGTATGTATTAAAAATACACGATTCACCATTAAGGTTTAAAATACACCATACAACAATAATAATACACTACAAAACAATAATGATTTTTATGAGATCCGAAGTTTATTATCTAATTCACCACTTATTAGTTAATGAATCATAATAAAAATTTAATGGATCATAATATCAAAACTAATGAATCAAAACATCTTTTTAATGTATCATCATAACATGTAAAAATAATTTTTTTTCAAAGTTGTCAAAACATATTCATGACTGGTCTTGTTTTAAAGAGCTTGAATTTAGATGAACAGTGATATAATTTTTTTAAATTTTGGACTTATATTTTAAAAATTACAATCATTCAAAGTTTTAACATCACTTATATGACACATAAGCAATCCAGTCAATACTGACTGGGATTGCCACATAATACTCCTGTACCATACTGTATACGGTCTGGCCGCAGCCTCTAATTTGCCATAATTAGACCAGTCGGATCTGTTAACCCAATTTATTGGCTATATTTAAATGTAGTTATAGATGGCTATATATATATATTTAGTCTATAAAAACTGTACAATTAACATATAAAAATATACATACATATGAAGATACACATTGAATTCTAATGTTACTAAAATTGTACAATATGTACACATTGATTACTTAAACTGTATGTAAGCTTACAAAACATATACATTTAATGTATAAAAATTATACATCCATATATGTAGCTAAAGATAGCTACACATGGTTGTAGCCAGGGGCGGACCCAAGGGGGTGCACCCGGGGTCACGTGACCCCATGACTTTTGTGAAAAAAATTAAGTATAATAAGTTTTAATATAGTTTTTTTATTATATGGTAGATATTTTATGTGTCAGTGACCCCATAAATTTTAGAAAAAAATATCTATAGTAAATTTTATTTGTCAATGACCCCACAACTTTCGATCTCTGGGTCCGCCCTGGTTGTAGCTAAAAATGCTTGATCAGTTAATGATAATCAGGCCTGATATTTTATATATTTGGGTCATCCTGGACTAGACCCAGTTTTTTCCCACCTCCATTGGGGTGTGGCCCGGGCTATGTTTTTTATTAATAGAATAATTGAATGTAATATATAATATATAAAGTTAATATAAATATATTATATTACTTAAACAAATTATATAAAAGTTGGATCGGGCTTGTCCTGAGCTCAAAAATGTGCCGGTTCGACCTGGATATTTTCAGACCTAATTACTTATCCAGCCCGCCCGAAAACCTAAACGAGTCTGGCCCCTCAGGCTTTTCCCGGGCGGACCCTGTTTGAACGGAAGTTTTTAACAACGGTCAAAAACCCAATTTAACTATACTCCGGAGCTTTTAATTACGATAAAAAACTGTTACTAAAAGCCTTAATCAGGTGTGGGATCTCACTTAATCTAAAGCCCGCCGGAGCACATGGGAATAAGACATTAGATTACAATTCCTGTAGAAACCGTAATCTAAAGCCAAATTGGCGCGCGCACCAGTAAGGTTTTAGATTACGGTTTTAGATTAAGGTTTTAATTGGAACCGTAATCTAAAGTTTTTCTTTTTTTTTCAAAATAAAGCACAAACATGTTCCAATAGCAGACTAAATTGCATAATAACATGACGGAAGCAGCTCCAAAAGATATATTTTTGATGAAAAATTAAAGTGAAATAAGTTCAAATATAATAACACAAAATATTCAGGTACGCTTAATCTGATTCCAAACAACTAAAATCATGATGTCTCAAAACACAATAAAATATTCATCAACCAAAACCCAAAGACTAACAACTTAAACTGCAAATTCTAAATGTCTTTAATAAAACTTATAAACTATAAAACTGACAAAGCTTCGTCAGAGCTTGTTCCAAAATTAGCATCAAAATCAGCATGATCAGCATCAGCTAGTACTCTCTGTCCCATAGTTTCCTTTCTTCTTCCAGTTTGATATTTCTTAATTTCTCATAGGGGTTCAACGGGAACACATCCGATGGGAAGGGAGACTCTAGAGATCCTTCTTTACGCTTTTCTAGGGTTTGTGGCTACAACCCTCACCGATAGGTGTGGATACATTCCTACCCATACCAATATAAAATGTGGGTGGAGACCTTAAATCTTCAAGGCCCACCACGTCCATCATTTCCATGCACACCATCTCCATTGGCGGGGACGTGGTGAGGTCATGCAGGGTGTAAAATTTCAACACCGGTTTGTCATCGTCCCACTCCTGTTACATAAATCGAACAAAGAGGAAATGTTATGATAAAGACACATTAACAAATCAGAAAGATTAAAAAAAAACATCAAGAACAACAAGGACACATGCATTACCTTTCACCCTTATTACTCTCTTATTTATCAGGCGATGCTAAACCCGACGCCGCCTCTAGGCTAATGGGATCTTCCTTCGGAGTCAATTGACACTATATATAACAATTTCCAACATAACAAGAGCTTATATGCAAATACTCTGTTGGAAATACAGTATGCAGCATAACAAAATAAGAAAGCAAAATAGAGGACATATGCTCGTGTGTAATAGTAGGTTATATAGAGATAAATCAACCAACTATATCTGCTTGTTATTAGGAACTAAAATAACCAAATGAACATTAAATTAAAACGGATATCAGCACAAGAATCGGACAACCCTACCCATCGACTATACAGAGAACAAATAAACCCCATACATATGAAATCACATATGAACATCAATCGGTTTGCATTCATTCAAAACATGCATGGTTTTATACTACTTCTACAACACATCCACGCTACAGATTAACAAAAAACCAAAAAGTTACTTTATTTACGTTAACTTTAAAAAACTTATGCTGTTCGTCCTACGATACATGTTTGTTGATGAGTAGGGTTGGTGAGATAATGAAAAAGAAGTGTCGATCTGCGCGGTGGAAATCTTCATCAGAACGTAAAAATAAAGTAAAGAAAAAGGAGGGAGAAGAGAGGAAGAAGCTTACCAGTCGGCTTGAAGCAGAGAGAGTTTCGGGCTATGATGAGTTTGTAGAAGAAAGTTATGACTTGACAACAAAAGGAAAATAAAGAGCATGCACGGGAAGCTTGTGCAAGACGTCCAATCGATAGGGGTAGTAGGGGTAATTATTACCTACATAGTATAAAAAAACTTTTAAGTCTAGAAAAAAAACGTGCCCAATTTTAATATTGTTGCACTTTTAATTACGCAACTGTAAGAAAACCATAAATTAAAAGATCCCGCATCTTGACTAATCGATGACGTCAATGTGTATAGGCGTGCACGCGGATACGAACCTGTAGAACGACATCGTCATGAGTCAGCCCGCGCGCCGGTTGACTGACTTTATGGTTTGTAGAAGACCGTAATCTAAAGCCTCGCGTCAACCTTTAGATTACGGTTCTGCATATAACCGTAATCTAAAGTCCGATGATGTTACCCGTTTTTCATCCCCCGGTCCATTATAAATGACAGTTTATATAAAAACCGTGTGAATTATCTCCGGCCCACAAGTTAAATTACGGTTGGTCTATTAACCGTAAATTATTAGACGTCATTTATTCCTTTTTTTCCACTAGTGGTAGATAGTATGATCACCTCTTAGTCATGCCTTGTTAGATAGTATGATCACCTCTTAGTCATGCCTTGTTGTACATGAAGGGTCACGCTGAGATAGTACTTGATGTTGATGTCTTATTGTACTAGAATGTAGCTATATGTCAGTCGTAGTGTCAATATTAAGTTTTGGGTAAGGTTATAATAACTTTAACCTCATCCCAATGTAATCACCAAACCACGAATCATTAATTAACACCCAAAATGAAAGGAAAGTTTTTGTGGTGTTTGTAGACCCATTGGTCTTTTCCAGGACTTTTCAAACAAGGGGTAAAAAAACATGGAATTGGAAACCACAAAGTATAGTAAATCAAAACATCTACTCTCAAGATTGATCACATGATATATTAGTGATGAACTAAAACTAAAGATCATGAATATTCTATCAGCCATGATCTTAAGATTGATCACATGAAGCAGTTAAGCAACAATTAATACAGACAAATTATATCTACTTAGTACTTTATGAATTTCACCGGATCCACCAGTTATCTTCTCGGCGAGGTCTTCTTCCATTAGTAGAGAATAACTCAAACACAAGTAATTCCGCCACTCCACAGCCCTGCGTCCTCTCCACCATCATAGATGGTGGTGCACGGACTGCACCCCTGCACAAGGGACAAGTGGCACTCCCGGTGCTGACCCAGCTATCCAAGCATTCCCTATGAAAAAGGTGGTTACATCTCAGCTCCCTTATTTCATCCCCTTGTTCAATGGCACTCAAGCACACACCACACTCCACTTTACAGCTTTTTTCATCACCATCAATATTCTTGCCCCTCTGGTACAACTTCACTCCTGCTAAATCCTTGTATTTGGAAGGAATAACTTTTGTTCGGTTTGAGAAGATGGTGTTGTTGAGCAAATGGTTGGAAATGGATCTCCCATGGTGATTATACATAGAATCAACATGATAGTGATGATCACCGTCGATGATGACGACGAGTGTTGTAGGGAGAGAAATATGGTCAACAAAGTTATAGGAAGAAGCAAGAAAGAAACAAAAGCAACTATGAAGATTAGGCTCATCATTTTGTTGTTGAGATATTATTTGCCTTTAGAGATGATCGAGCTTCCTTTGCTTCCTTTACTTCTCTCTTGCTTGCTACAAAAGAGAAAGAAAGAGAAAGCTAGAGAAGCTCGTGCTATGGCGTTGGAATGATTTGGGATGGATGGAGGGATGCAAATGTACGTATTTATAAACGTTTTTCTTAATACAGTTGCAAAGTGTCCTTTTTTTATTTTATTAGGAGGAGAGGTTCCTCAAATGGAGATGCGTCATTGTGACGAGTTCGTCGCAGCTCTTATTTACGACTAGTAAGAGTAGTAGACGTTGATTGACTTGAAGAACAAAGGAATAAAATACTCCTCAACCGAATAATATATCACGTAAGTAAGACTGTTGTTTCCTGACTTCTAAAAGATGGAAACAAAAATGGTGAACTAAATATTCATGTTTAGGAGGTAGAATGTCTTATGTTATGAACAATCGGAAAATAAAAAATTATTGTTACAAGTTAGTTAACACGGTATCTTAATCTTTTATAAAATCTTCTTTAATATAAATACGTTTGCTAAATACTAATACGGTATATATTCCATTTAATTTTGACACGGTCCTTATTTAGTGGCTATAGGGGATGTGGAAAAGATGTAGGAGTAAACTAATTAAATTTGGTAAGGATGTAGGAACAAAGGAATTTTGAAAGCCAAAAATAGATTTACTTTTATCATTTGAAATGATATTTGTTATTTTTTTACACTTAATAGTAGATAATTTTAAAGATTTATATTTTTAGTTAAATAGCATTAAATTGTTGAAATCTAATATATTTTTAGTTATAAAACTCAATATAAACTTTGTAAAGTAATTTTAGTTCAAGATAATATTCTTCATCCAATTGTAATTTTGAAGTGGTAAAATTAAATATATTAAAGAGTACTAAATAATGTATGACCTTGAAACATGCATACTCCCACAACCAGCTAAGGTCACATGAACATACTTCAATGTCTAGGCGCTAGAGCTATATAACCCGGGGGCAAATACTGTTATACAAGCTCATCATACAACTGGTTGTACGGTGAGTATCGTACAATCGTTAAGTTTAAAAGTTGTTCAAAATTATTTATTGATTGTTCAGATTGATGTAAAATTATATGTGCTATTATGAAGATTGTTCATATGTGTGTTCAAGACAACTTTCCCTTTTTTCCAAATAAATAAGAAACTAGGGCATGAACCTTATAAGTAGCGGACAATGATGTGTCATGGACTGATCACTGAGAAGGAGATGAAAATATGAAAGAGGTGAGATGCCTTCTTGACAAGTCTTATAGGGCTGATAAGATTTTGGTATCTAGACTTGTTTGGGATTAGATCGAGACACAAGCTTATGATGGTTGATAGGAACCCACATTTTAATGTGTGATCTATTATTTTTGGATGAGTTTCGTCTTGATGATTAGTCACACAACTGCTTTCTTAACAATTTGGGACACCATTTGATTTTGTGTCCTAGTTAATGACAGTACCAGCATCAATCTAGTCTTGACTTAGACTGCACAGCTTGAGTCTTCATCTTTGTCGTCTTAGACTGAGATGGTTTCTCGGGTTTATATCTCAAACCGCTTTTGTCTGAGTTTTTCTTCGGCAAGACTTAATGCAGATTTGCCTTTCCAGTATACCAAGTGGATTAGTCTGTGTCTAAAATTCTAACTTCCGATTTGCATCAGCTAACATGCCTGAAAGAGTTTCACATTCCCTTTTCAGTGATTTGTTGCGATTTAAAAGAGAGTTCACCCCTTCTTGTGCCCAACATAGAAGTGTGAGAATTCTAGTCTCCAAAGGACTAACAAAGTTGATCCTTGGTTTCTCCAGACTCTTTATGATACAATTTTCATTTTCAGTCGATGACTTGATGCTTCAACGCTTTTATCTTAGAGATGGTAGAGGTTAAGATAGTAAACACCTCTTCTTTCTCAAGAGTGTCCTTCTAGTTATCCTTCTTCTTTATGTAGTACTCATGATTGATGTCATCGTCTTCATGATCAGCTGCCGTCATGCACAACCAAGTTTCCTCCTCTGGTTCTAAGTATGTAACTAAGATGTCATATCCCCAAGAAGTTAATGTTGTGTTTAATTGTTTCTTAAACTTCATTTGAAAAGTTTCCTTCTGGTGAAGAGGACAATCCTTGACAACATGACGAGCCTTGTTACACTTAAAACATGTAATTTTTCCCTTCTTTGACTTACATTGTTGGTTTGACCCTTGTTGCCTACCATGCAGCCTCTGAATTCTGTTCATAATCTAAGTAATTTCCTCATCTATGTCAAAAAATCCTCATCTTCTGATTTTGTGGTAGTTTCATGTGCGTTTACGACTAGATCCTTAGTTTGAGTAGCAGTTTCACATTTCTTCTTCCCTTCATAGACCATGAATTCAGAACTGAGCTCATCTAGCGACATCTCTGACAGATTTTGTGTAGCTTCGAGCAAGGTGGTATAACTTAGCCACTCTTTTCCCAGATTGTCTAGGCATCTCTCATTAATAACATCATTTGAGAGTGTTACACCAACGACTTTAAGATCTTCAAGAATTTTCTCAAACCTTTCCAAAGTCTGAGTAATAAACTCACCTTCTCGCATTTTAAGGTTGTCTAACTGTCTCTTAAATTGCTTGTCTTTTTCATTTCTTATGGAATCAGTTTATGGATAGGCAGTTTTTAGAAAATCCCATACCTCCTTGACCTTGCGCAATCCTAGTACCTCTGCTGATCTGAATCTGACAGAGATGTCATGATGACAAGAAACATCCAATCAGCTATTTACATAACAAGAAACATTGTCCTTTACGAAAGAACAAGACACATAGAACTATATGTTCATTATGTGCTACAGAAGCTCCAAGAAGGTTTAATTGTTGTTGGTTTTGTGCCATCTTCATCTCGGCTTGCTGATTTACTTACCAAAGTATTACCAGGAAAGGAGTAACCGGCTCACTTACAGCGGATTGGAGTAGCTAGATTAGGACAAACAGATGAAATTTCAAAACATCCACTTGGTGTATGTTTTGAAGGGGCGTATTAAGGAAGGATGGTGCTAGGTTATATGTACATAGTTATTTGGTTTCTTTGCTTACGATCAACTCTGTTAAGTCTTCTATTAGATAGAGTTGTCAATGAGTCTTCGTTTATTCTTTTGTTAGATAGAGTTGTTAGTGAGTCTTGTCTTTAGGACAGATTAGTTAGTTTAGTTAGATTTGCTTTTCTCAGCTGAGGTTCGTAATCATCTTTAAGTCTCATGAAAAGGCTGAAAATTTCAAAGATTCAAACTTCAGGGTCGAAATGGGATGGAGGAAAAGCTACTGGCATCCCGCAGATCAACTAACAAAGCGCAATACCTCTACAGCTATAAGAGGTATACCGCTTCAGGCATGATCGGAAGATGTAGTTGGTTCCATCACCCGGCACCTTGGCGATATCATAGATATAAGCACGGACATGAATCGACTGCCAAAATATTTGGAAGCTCATGCTACGATTCTGACAAAAAACATGGAAATCATCAATGAAGAGCAATCAGTGGAGATTGAAGGAGTGATATACAACGTCGGGATTGTCGAGTTCTGGTCAGAAGATCTGTCATCCCATAATCAGGAAAACAACCAGGACTCGCCATCGCATGCGGAAGGGGTTGACAGTTGCGAGCCAGCAGTGGAGGGTGTATTCTCTCATGGTCAAGCGGCGTCATCGAAGGGTCAACACGACCAAACGCCGTCGTTTCCACAAAGAGAGGCTATGCCAAAATACCAAGAAAAGACTTTGGTCAAGACCGCTGAGGCAGGAAACAGAAAAGGCTCTATAATTTCTCCAAATTTGGTCATTCAAATCGGGAACAATAAAGAAACTTTTATTATTTCCACGTTGGCATGGGGGAGTAAAGTACGTTTCCCCGAGAAAATCCCTCTCTTCATATGCCCCTTCCTCTCTAGAGAATTAATTCCAGTGGGTGGTTCGGTTCAGAAGTCCAAATCAACAGCAATAACTTCTCCCAGTGGTACAAATCCCGTTTCTCCCAGAGGAAAAGAGTTATCTCCCAAAATCACCGCCTCACTAGGTCAAATTAATTTCCCTCAAATCTCGTCCCCACTCGCAGACCCACTCCCCTTTACAGAAAACTTACAAACCCAAAACTGCCATAAGCTTCTGTTCTCGACCCAGCTTGTCAAGGAATCAACTCAAATCTCACCCTTGTCTACTCTCTCTCCTGAAATTAATCTTGAAGTTGTTCTCACAGCCAACCAACCCTCTCAATCCCCAATTTTGTCGAATCTGTTTCGAGACAGCCCCACTCAGATAGCCGCTCAAAAATGCCTAGACTTTGGGAGAGCATTGAACTGTCACTATCCTGATCCTGAGACTTCCCTTCAAAACTTCAAGCAAATCCTGAGAAGAAGTAAGAGAGTAGAAGAAAAGCAAAGTGGTCAGCGATATGGCAAATCTCATCTGCTTTCAAAATCTCAGAGGGGTATTCAGAAGAGATAAATGGGCCCTATTCAGAAAGGAAGTTCAAGAGTCAGGCTCAAGCATGGTGAGAATTCTGGAGACGCACAGAGCTCAACCCTTAGATGAGAGACAAGGGCCATGGGGACGTATTTGTTATGGATCTCGAGTGTCATCAATATCTTGAGTTCCCACCATGGCAATCGTTTGGATAACAATCGATTTGAAATGGCCTGATAACTGTGGAGCATTCTTCTCGATTAGTGGGGAGTGGTTTTTGTTCCCACAATCTGTGGTTGCGCTCTACAAAGCATGGCAAGCTCGAACGGACAACGAATACTGTGGTCATCTTCTTTGCTTCACGCCATTTGGGCTATTTGGAATCAATGCAACAGAACAGTTTTCAATGGTTCAGTTCCTGACTGGGCAGTAGTTGCTGACATTTTTAAGAGGGTCGGTTTAGAGTGGTGCAGACATAACATGACAATGCCTCCGCATGCAGTTCTGTCACCACGAAGTCAGTTGATAACTAAGTTTACTTCTTGTTTCTTTTCTTTACATTTTGCTCTCGGCGGGAAGGACTTTTAGCCGTAGTACTGCCTTTATGTAACTGGTTTTCACCACCAAATTATATAAAAAAAAGAAGTTAGATCAGAGCATTCACTCTAGCTAAGAGCCGTGTTTTCTTTCTTCTTCTTGTTTTGTTTTCTGAAACACGAGTTCAAGTTCTGAATATCAAAAATCGATCAGGTTGCAAACTTTAACAGGAGGTGAGTAGACTAATGAAAACCGGAAATAATGGAACTAAGGAAGTCTTTCTCTCACGAAGGTGGAGAGACATTGTGTAAGTCGTTGAAAGCTCAACTTTTGTTCTATCCGGAAAATTTGAGCAACATGTTTTCATAAGTTTGCGAGTTCATGATTAGAAAGAAACTGCTTATTAAAAACGTTTTAATGTACGTTTGCAAATGTTTTTTAGGGGAACAAGTGTTTTTCATGTATAAAATATAAAATATAAAAATCAGTGATTTAAAATCACAACCACAATGCCTAGCTTTGTGGGGAATTATAGTACTTCGGTACGTCAGAGATTGGGAAACCATACCTTGTCGTTTAGGGTCGGAATCAGGGGCGGACCTAGGTGGGGTCACATGGGTCACGTGACCCCATGCCTTTTGTAAAAAAAATTAATTATAGTAAGTTTTAATGTAGTTTTTTATAAAATAGTAGATATTTTATGTCTTAGTGACCCCATAAATGTCATAAAAATTTAATTATAAAAATTTCTATTTGTCAGTGACCCCATAATTTTCAATCTCTGGGTCCGCCACTGGTCGGAATCATTGAGGCAGGTGGACCATAGAGTCGGATCTGTTAACCCAATTTTATGGCTATATTCAAATGTAGTTATAGATGACCATATGCATGTATATGTAGTCTATAAAAATTGTATATTTGACATATAAAAGTTCTACAGAGATACATATTAAGATATACATTGAATTCTAATGTTATTAAAACTATACAATATGTACACATTGATTACTTAAAATGTACGTAAGCTTACAAAACATGTACATTAATTTAGTGTACATCTATAAATGGAGCTAAAGATAGGTACACATGGTTGTAGCTAAGAGTGCTTGATCTGTTAATGATACTCAGGCCTGAATTTTATATATTCAGGTCATGCTGGACTAGACCCAGTTTTTTCCCACCTCTGTTGGTGTGTGGTCCGGCCATGTTTTTCATTCTTTTTACATAAAAATGATAATAAAAAATAAAAAATTATATAATAAATATAATAGAATATATGAATACAATATATAATATTAAAATTTAATATAAATATATTATATTACTTAAACAAAATATGTAAAACCGGGTCAGGTTTGTCCCGGAGCTCAAGAAATGTACCGCGGTTTGACCTGGATATTTTTGGATCTAATTACTTATCTAGCCCGCCCGAAAACCTAAACGAGCCCGGGCCTGTCGGACTTTTCCTGGTCAGACCCAGGTGGAACGGAAGTTTTAAACCACGGTCAAAAACCTTATTTAACTATACTCCAGAGGTTTTAATTACGATCAAAAACTGTTATTAAAAGCCTTAATCAGGCACGGGATCTCACTGACTTTAGGTTACGGTTCGTCTAAACCGTAATCTAAAGCCCATCAGAGCACGCACGAATAGGACATTAGATTACGGTTCCTGTATAAACCGTAATCTAAAGTCAAATTGGCACACATACCAGTAAGGTTTTAAATTACGGTTTCTATTGGAACCGTAATCTAAAGTTTTTATTTTCTTTTTTTTTTCAAAATAAAGCACAAACCTGTTCCAATAGTAGACTAAATTGCATAATAACATAATAGAAGCAGCTTCAAAAGATATATTTTCTATGGAAAATTATAGTGCAATAAGTTCAAATATAATAACACAAAATATTCCGGTACGCTTAATCCGATTCCAAACAACTAAAATCATGATGTCTCAAAACACAAGAAAATATTCATTAACCAATACCCAAAGACTAACAACTTAAACAACAAATTCTAAATGTCTTTAATAAAACTTATAAACTATCAAACAGACAAAGCTTCGTTAGAGCTTGTTTCAAAATTAGCATCAAAATCAGCATGATCAGCATCAGCTAGTACTCTGTCCCACAGTTTCCTTTTTTCTTCCAGTTTGATCTTTCTTAATTTCTTGTAGGGGATCAACGGGAATGCATCCGGTGGTGAAGGAGACTCTAGGAGATCCTTCTTTGCACGTTTCTAGCGTTTGTGGCTACAATCCCCCACCGGTAGGTATGGGTATTCCTACCCACCAGTATCAAATGTGGGTGGAGACCTTGAATCTTCAAGGCCCATCACGTCATCATTTCCATGCACACCATCTCCGTTGGCGGAGACGTGGTGGGGTCATGCTGGGTGTAAAATTTCAACACTAGTTTATCATCGTCCCACCGTTTCCTATTACATAAATCGAACAAAGAGAAAATGTTATGATATAGACACATTAACAAATCAGAAAGATTAAGAAAAAAACATCAAGAACAGCAAGGACACATGCATTACCTTTCACCTGTAGTATTCTCTTTTTTATCAGGCGACACTGAACCCGATGCCGCCTCTAGGTTAATGGGATCTTCCTTCGGCGTCAATTGACATTATATATAACAATTTCAAACGTAACAAGAGTTTATAAGCAAATACTTTGTTGGACATACAGTATGCAGCATAACAAAATAAGAAAGCAAAACAAAGGACATATGCTCGTGTGCAACAACAGGTTATATAGTGAAAAATCAACCAACTATATCTGCTAATTATTAGGAACTGAAATTACCAAATGAACGTTAAATTAAAACTGATATCAGCACAAGAATCGGATAACCCTACTCATCGACTATACTGATGAACAAATAAACCCCAACATATGAAATCACAAATGAACATCAATCGGTTTGCATGTATTCAATACATGCATGGTTTAATACTACTCCTACAACATATCCACGCTACAGATTAACAAAAAACCAAAAAGGTACTTCATTTACGTTAACTTTAAAAAAACTTACACTATTCGTCCTATGATACATGTTTGTCGATGAGTAGGGTTGGTGAGATTACGGAAGAGAAGTGTCGATCTACGCGGTGGAAATCTTCATCAGAACATAAGAATAGAAGCAAAGAAAAAGGAGGTAGAAGAGAGGAAGAAGCTTACCAGTCGACTTGAAGCAGAGAGAGTTTCGGGCTATGGTGAGTTTGAGGAAGAAAGTTACAACTTGACAATAGAAGAAAAATAAAGAGCATCAGGAAGTTGTGCAAGACATCCAATCGACAGGGGTGGTATGGGTAGTTATTACCTACACAGTATCAAAAAATTTAAGTCTGGAAAAAACGTGCTCAATTTTAATACCGTCGGACTTTTAGTTACGGATCTGTAAGAAAAATGTTATTAAAAGATCCCGTGTCTTGACTAAATGACGTAGTCAATGTGCATAAGCGCGCACACGGATACGGACCTGTAGAACGACATCATCATGAGTCAGCCTGCGCGCATGTCGACAGACTTTTAAATTACGGCTTGTAGAAGAACCGTAATCTAAAACCTCACGTCAACCTTTAGATTACGGTTGTGCATATAACCATAATCTAAAGTCCGTTGATGTTACATTTTTTTCATCCCCCGGTCCATTATAAATTACAATTTATATAAAAACCGTGTGAATTATCTCCGGCCCTGATAAGTATCCAAATGAGCATGATTTATAGGTGTATTTCATATATTATATTAGCACTTTTTCTTGCTCATTTCTCCACTTCGGTTAGTTTTCCTCTAGTTTATGTTTTATTGTTATCTCACAAATTTATTGTTTAAACATGAGGAAAACCAAGCTGGGAGTAAAGTAGACGAAGAGACGAACGCATAGACGCAAACGGCTCAGAAAACGGAGTCCAAACGAAGGATCTAGAGCCAGTCGAAGTTCGTAGAAGAAAATAAGTCAAACACATGCAACCGCATGGACTTAGGGGGACGTGAGTGAGTTACTTAGGCGGACGTGAGTGAGTTGCTTAGGCGGACGTGAGTGAGTTACTAAGGCGGACAAGAGATGGAGACCGCGGGCGAGAGAGTATGAGACGTCCGCATGAAATGAGGCGGACGCCCACGCGGACAGAGGAGCGGACAGAAACAGACAGAGACGTCCGTATGGTTTCAGAGGCGGACGCCAATGCGGACAACAAGCGGACGTGACTAAAAATCACGCGTGCCAGTTTTTCTTCTTCGCCCGTCGACTTGCTTCTGCCATATCCATCAACTCCGCAGCGCCTACCTTATTTTCCTCACGCGTCTTCAGTTCTGTCCCCTGCAATTAATGAGCAATCAATGCTCTTCCACTCCAGATCTGCCTCTTCCCTTCCTCTATATAAACACACTGCACCTTCAACCAAATATACACGTTCCACCCCACCCCAAACTCAAAACTCCAAATCTCTCATTTCATATACAGAAATCTTACGTAGGCTCCCATTCTTCTTTCTCTTCATTTTCTCCATTCTCCATCCACGCATCTCGTATTATTATTACGTCCAACCTCTGTCTGACTTATTACCAGTTAATATGTCAGGCTAAGGATTTACTCCGGGTGAAGGTTTAATTATGGTTTGTTTAGTTGTGTAATTTATATTTCTACCGGTTAAAATAAATACAGTTTGTTACGATTAAAGTTTATCTCTCACCTTTTTAATAAATTTCGTCGATTTATTAAAATGCTTTACAAAGTCTATTTTGATCAGACCGGTGATAAATAGGCAGGTTAATTAAGCCGTAATCTGGAGAAAGCTTATTATGATTTAATAAGTTAATATTTTCAGATGCAAATATAATTCCTCGCACCTAATGTCCGTTTATTTTATATTTTGCTCGAACCTGGATTAGACCGAGCATTTTCTGGTAAACGAGTTCTTATGAGTCTATGACTTAGTCCTTAGGATAATAACAGGAATTTTGCCAACTATATAAATAAACCGGTAGAGATAGCATAATTAATCAGATCATATTAACCTGAACCCGGAGTTCCGTTTAATTTATCATAATTCACTAAATTAATCTGTTATTTACTTTTCAAAAACAAGTCAATTAATTCCCCCCTTTTGTGACAAGCTTAGGTACTACTTTATTTCACTATAAGTCCCACGGTTTGACCCCGGCCGCTTCTGTCTTACTATACTACTGCGACCGGGTTTTATTTGCAGCCCGACGGATATTTTGAGTATTAATTTCTTTCTCAATTGTATTAATTACACCAGTTCTAACCACTCACGATAATCAGTCCGCAGACCCACAAGTTAAATTACGGTTGGTCTATTAACCGTAAATTATTAGACGTCATTTATTCCTTTTTTCCACCAGTAGAAGATAGTATGATCACCTCTTAGTCATGCCTTGTTGTACATGAAGGGTCACGCTGAGATAGTACTTGATGTTGATGTCTTATTGTACTAGAATGTATCATCATAACATGTAAAAATAATTTTTTTCAAAGTTGTCAAAACATATTCATGACTGGTCTTGTTTTAAAGAGCTTGAATTTAGATGAACAGTGATATAATTTTTTTAAATTTTGGACTTATATTTTAAAAATTACAATCATTCAAAGTTTTAACATCACTTATATGACACATAAGCAATCCAGTCAATACTGACTGGGATTGCCACATAATACTCCCGTACCATACTGTATACGGTCTGGCCGCAGCCTCTAATTTGCCATAATTAGACCAGTCGGATCTGTTAACCCAATTTATTGGTTATATTTAAATGTAGTTATAGATGGCTATATTATATATATATATTTAGTCTATAAAAACTGTACAATTAACATATAAAAATATACATACATATGAAGATACACATTGAATTCTAATGTTACTAAAATGTACAATGTACACATTGATTACTTAAACTGTATGTAAGCTTACAAAACATATACATTAATGTATAAAAATTATACATCCATATATGTAGCTAAAGATAGCTACACATGGTTGTAGCCAGGGGCGGACCCAAGGGGTGCACCCGGGGTCACGTGACCCCATGACTTTTGTGAAAAAAATTAAGTAAATAAGTTTTAATGTAGTTTTTTTTTATTTATGGTAGATATTTTATGTGTCAGTGACCCCATAAATTTTAGAAAAAAATATCTATAGTAAATTTTATTTGTCAATGACCCCAACTTTCGATCTCTGGGTCCGCCCTGGTTGTAGCTAAAAATGCTTGATCAGTTAATGATAATCAGGCCTGATATTTTATATATTGGGTTCATCCTGGACTAGACCCAGTTTTTTCCCACCTCCATTGGGGTGTGGCCGGTTTATGTTTTCATTAATAGAATAATTGAATGTAATATAATATATAAAGTTAATATAAATATTTATATTACTTAAAAAAATTATATAAAGTTGGATCGGGCTTGTCCTGAGCTCAAAATGTGCCGCGGTTCGACCTGGATATTTTCGGACCTAATTACTTATCCAGCCCGCCCGAAAACCTAAACAAGTCTGGCCCCTCAGGCTTTTCCCGGGCGGACCCTGTTTGAACGAAAGTTTTTAAAAACGGTCAAAAACCCAATTTAACTATACTCTGGAGCTTTTAATTACGATAAAAACTGTTACTAAAAGCCTTAATCAGGTGTGTCTCACTTAATCTAAAGCCCGCCGGAGCACATGGGAATAAGACATTAGATTACAATTCCTGTAGAAACCGTAATCTAAAGCCAAATTGGCGCGCGCCCAGTAAGGTTTTAGATTACGGTTTTAGATTAAGGTTTTAATTGGAACCGTAATCTAAAGTTTTTTCTTTTTTTTTTCAAAATAAAGCACAAACATGTTCCAATAGCAGACTAAATTGCATAATAACATGACGGAAGCAGCTCCAAAGATTATTTTTGATGAAAAATTAAAGTGAAATAAGTTCAAATATAATACACAAAATATTCAGGTACGCTTAATCTGATTCCAAACAACTAAAATCATGATGTCTCAAAACACAATAAAATATTCATCAACCAAAACCCAAAGACTAACAACTTAAACTGCAAATTCTAAATGTCTTTAATAAAACTTATAAACTATAAAACTGACAAAGTTTCGTCAGAGCTTGTTCCAAAATTAGCATCAAAATCAGCATGATCAGCACCAGCTAGTACTCTCTGTCCCATAGTTTCCTTTCTTCTTCCAGTTTGATATTTCTTAATTTCTCATAGGGGTTCAACGGGAACACATCCGATGGGAAGGGAGACTCTAGAGATCCTTCTTTACGCTTTTCTAGGGTTTGTGGCTACAACCCTCACCGATAGGTGTGGATACATTCCTACCCATACCAATATAAAATGTGGGTGGAGACCTTAAATCTTCAAGGCCCACCACGTCCATCATTTTCATGCACACCATCTCCATTGGCGGGGACGTGGTGAGGTCATGCAGGGTGTAAAATTTCAACACCGGTTTGTCATCGTCCCACTCCTGTTACATAAATCGAACAAAGAGGAAATGTTATGATAAAGACACATTAACAAATCAGAAAGATTAAAAAAAAACATCAAGAACAACAAGGACACATGCATTACCTTTCACCCTTATTACTCTCTTATTTATCAGGCGATGCTAAACCCGACGCCGCCTCTAGGCTAATGGGATCTTCCTTCGGAGTCAATTGACACTATATATAACAATTTCCAACATAACAAGAGCTTATATGCAAATACTCTGTTGGAAATACAGTATGCAGCATAACAAAATAAGAAAGCAAAATAGAGGACATATGCTCGTGTGTAATAGTAGGTTATATAGAGATAAATCAACCAACTATATCTGCTTGTTATTAGGAACTAAAATAACCAAATGAACATTAAATTAAAACGGATATCAGCACAAGAATCGACAACCCTACCCATCGACTATACAGAGAACAAATAAACCCCATACATATGAAATCACATATGAACATCAATCGGTTTGCATTCATTCAAAACATGCATGGTTTTATACTACTTCTACAACACATCCACGCTACAGATTAACAAAAAACCAAAAAGTTACTTTATTTACGTTAACTTTAAAAAACTTATGTTGTTCGTCCTACGATACATGTTTGTTGATGAGTAGGGTTGGTGAGATAATGAAAAAGAAGTGTCGATCTGCGCGGTGGAAATCTTCATCAGAACGTAAAAATAAAGTAAAGAAAAAGGAGGGAGAAGAGAGGAAGAAGCTTACCAGTCGGCTTGAAGCAGAGAGAGTTTCGGGCTATGATGAGTTTGTAGAAGAAAGTTATGACTTGACAACAAAAGGAAAATAAAGAGCATGCACGGGAAGCTGTGCAAGACGTCCAATCGATAGGGGTAGTAGGGGTAATTATTACCTATAGTATAAAAAAAACTTTTAAGTCTAGAAAAAAAACGTGCCCAATTTTAATATTGTTGCACTTTTAATTACGCAACTGTAAGAAAACCATAATTAAAAGATCCCGCATCTTGACTAATCGATGACGTCAATGTGTATAGGCGTGCACGCGGATACAAACCTGTAGAACGACATTGTCATGAGTCAGCCCGCGCGCCGGTTGACTGACTTTATGGTTTGTAGAAGACCGTAATCTAAAGCCTCGCGTCAACCTTTAGATTACGGTTCTGCATATAACCGTAATCTAAAGTCCGATGATGTTACCCGTTTTTCATCCCCCGGTCCATTATAAATGACAGTTTATATAAAAACCGTGTGAATTATCTCCGGCCCACAAGTTAAATTACGGTTGGTCTATTAACCGTAAATTATTAGACGTCATTTATTCCTTTTTTTCCACTAGTGATAGATAGTATGATCACCTCTTAGTCATGCCTTGTTAGATAGTATGATCACCTCTTAGTCATGCCTTGTTGTACATGAAGGGGTACGCTAAGATAGTACTTGATGTTGATGTCTTATTGTACTAGAATGTAGCTATATGTCAGTCGTAGTGTCAATATTAAGTTTTGGGTAAGGTTATAATAACTTTAACCTCATCCCAATGTAATCACCAAACCACCAATCATTAATTAACACCCCAAATGAAAGGAAAGTTTTTGTGGTGTTTGTAGACCCATTGGTCTTTTCCAGGACTTTTCAAACAAGGGGTAAAAAAACATGGAATTGGAAACCACAAAGTATAGTAAATCAAAACATCTACTCTCAAGATTGATCACATGATATATTAGTGATGAACTAAAACTAAAGATCATGAATATTCTATCAGCCATGATCTTAAGATTGATCACATGAAGCAGTTAAGCAACAATTAATACAGACAAATTATATCTACTTAGTACTTTATGAATTTCACCGGATCCACCAGTTATCTTCTCGGCGAGGTCTTCTTCCATTAGTAGAGAATAACTCAAACACAAGTAATTCCGCCACTCCACAGCCCTGCGTCCTCTCCACCATCATAGATGGTGGTGCACGGACTGCACCCCTGCACAAGGGACAAGTGGCACTCCCGGTGCTGACCCAGCTATCCAAGCATTCCCTATGAAAAAGGTGGTTACATCTCAGCTCCCTTATTTCATCCCCTTGTTCAATGGCACTCAAGCACACACCACACTCCACTTTACAGCTTTTTTCATCACCATCAATATTCTTGCCCCTCTGGTACAACTTCACTCCTGCTAAATCCTTGTATTTGGAAGGAATAACTTTTGTTCGGTTTGAGAAGATGGTGTTGTTGAGCAAATGGTTGGAAATGGATCTCCCATGGTGATTATACATAGAATCTCCATGATAGTGATGATCACCGTCAGATGATGACGAGTGTTGTAGGGAGAGAAATATGGTCAACAAAGTTATAGGAAGAAGCAAGAAAGAAACAAAAGCAACTATGAAGATTAGGCTCATCATTTTGTTGTTGAGATATTATTTGCCTTTAGAGATGATCGAGCTTCCTCTTGCTTCCTTTACTTCTCTCTTGCTTGCTACAAAAGAGAAAGAAAGAGAAAGCTAGAGAAGCTCGTGCTATGGCGTTGGAATGATTTGGGATGGATGGAGGGATGCAAATGTACGTATTTATAAACGTTTTTCTTAATACAGTTGCAAAGTGTCCTTTTTTTATTTTATTAGGAGGAGAGGTTCCTCAAATGGAGATGCGTCATTGTGACGAGTTCGTCGCAGCTCTTATTTACGACTAGTAAGAGTAGTAGACGTTGATTGACTTGAAGAACAAAGGAATAAAATACTCCTCAACCGAATAATATATCACGTAAAGTAAGACTGTTGTTTCCTGACTTCTAAAAGATGGGAACAAAAATGGTGAACTAAATATTCATTCATGTTTAGGAGGTAAGATCTTATGTTATGAACAATCGGAAAATAAAAAATTATTGTTACAAGTTAGTTAACACGGTATCTTTTATAAAATCTTCTTTAATATAAATACGTTAGCTAAATACTACTACGGTCTATATTCCATTTAATTTTGACACGGTCCTTATTTAGTACCTATAGGGGATGTGGAAAAGATGTAGGAGTATTTGATCAAAAAAAAAAAAAAGATGTAGGAGTAAACTAATTAAATTTGGTAAAGACGTAGGAGCAAAGGAATTTTGAATGCCAAAAATAAATTTACTTTTATCATTTGAAATGATATTTGTTATTTTTTACACTTAATAGTAGATAATTTTAAAGATTTATATATTTAGTTAAATAGCATTAAATTGTTGAAATCTAATATATTTGTAGTTATAAAAACTCAATATATATAAACTTTGTAAAGTAATTTTGGTTCAAGATAATTCTTCATCCAATTATAATTTTTAAGTGGTAAAATTAAATATATTAAGAGTACTAAATAATGTATGACCTTGAAACATGCATACTCTCGTAACCCGCTAAAGCTATATAACCCGGGGCAAATACTGTTATATAACCTCATCATATAACCGGTTGTACAGTGAGTATCGTACAACCGTTCATTTAAGTTTAAAAGTTGTTTATAGTTATTTATTGATTATTCAGATTGATGCAAAATTATATGTGCTATTACGAAGATTATTCAACTTTATATGATAGTTGTTCAAATTAATTAAATATAAATATTGTTCATGAATGTACCTTATTTTCATGCAATTGGTTCTATCATGGCCGGGATGGGGAGGTGAAGGATGTCATCAACTAACCAACTAATTTATGAGTGACGGAGAGAGGAAGTGTTGTAATGGTCAATAAGAATTGATCCACCAATCTGCAGCATGGACGATGGGTGAATATCCAAATTGAGTGTTCACGTGAAATCATCTAAGCACTGCCCGTTCTTTATCTCTGTTCTTAGTGAGTCTATAACTCAGCCTCAAAGTTATTTCCCCCTTTTTGATTGGGCAAACATCGAGTCTTGAACTGATATATGTTCCACACAAGCTTATAAGTACGGGACAATGATGTGTCATGGACTGATCATTGAGAAGGATATAAAAATATGAAAGAGGTGAGATGCCTTCTTGATAAGTCTGATAGGGCTGATAAGACTTTGGTACCTAGACTTGTTTGGGCTTAGATCTAGACACAAGCTTATGATGGTTGATCGGAACCCACATTTTAATGTGTGAGCTATTGTTTTTGGATGAGTTTCGTCTTGATGATTTGTCACGAAACTGCTTTCTTAACAATGTGGGACACCATTTGATTTTATGTCCTAGTTGATGACAATATCGGCATCAATCTAGTCTTGACTTAGATTTCACAGCTTGAGTCTTCATCCTTGTCGTCTTAGACTGAGTAGGTTTCTCGGGTTTATATCCTAAGCCGCTTTTGTTTGACTTTTTCTTCAGCAAGATTTGATGCGGATTTGCCTTTCCAGTATACCAAGTCTATGTCTCAAATTCTTACTTTCGATTTGCATCAGCTAACATGCCTGAGAGAGTTTCACATCCCTTTTCAATATTTTGTTGCGGTCTAAAAGAGAGTTCACCTCTTCTTGTGCCCAACATAGAAGTGTGAGAATTCTAGTCTTCAAAGGACTAACAAAGTTGATCATTGGCTTATCCAGACTCTTTATTATACAATTTTCATTTTCAGCCGATGACTTGATGCTTCAATACTTTTATCTCAGAGGTGGCAGATGTTAACATAGTAAACACCTCTTCTTTCTCAAGAGTGTCCTTCTAGTTATCCTTCTCCTTTATGCTTATGCAGTACTCATGATTGATGTCATCATCTTCATGAGCAACTGTTGTCATGCACAATCGAGTTCCCTTCTTTGGTTCTTAGTCTGTAACTGAGATGTCATATCCCCATGCAGCTGCCGCTGTGTTTAAGTGTTTCTTAACCTTCATCTGAGAAGTTTCCTTATGGTGAAGAGGACAATCCTTGACAACATGACAAAGCTTGTTACACTTAAAACATGTAATTTGTCTCTTCTTTGACTTACATTGTTGGTTTGACCTTTGTTGCCTACCACACAACCTCAAAATTTTGTTCATAATCTCAATAATTTCCTCATCTATGTCAAAATCCTCATCTTTTAATTTTATGGTAGTTTCACGTGTGTTTACGGCTTCATCCTTAGTTTGAGTAACGATTTCTCCTTTCTTCTTCCCTTTATAGACCATGAGTTCGGAACTGAGTTTATCTAACAACATCTCTGATATATCTTGTGTAGCTTCGAGCAAGGTGGTATAACTTAGCCACTCTTTTCCCAGACTGTCTAGGCATCTCTCGTTAATATCATCGTTTGAGAGTGTTACACCAACGGCTTTAAGATCTTTCAGAATTTTCTCAAACCTTTCAAAAGTCTGAGTAATAGACTCACCTTCTCACATCTTAAAGTTGTCTAGCTATCTCTTAAATTGCTTGCCTTTTTTCCTTTCTTAATGGAATCAATTCTTACATATGTAGTTTTTCAAAAAATCTCATACCTCCTTGGCCATGCGCAATCCTAGTACCTTCGGCTGATCCGATTTTGATAGAGATGACATGTTGACTATACGAGCTTGTTTGTTTTTGCTGATCATCTTGTTATCATCTTCGTTCCAGTTGGCCCTTGGCTTTTCTTTAGACTCCATTTTCTTCGATCTTAGGCTTAAGGTCTCCTTCGGTCACCACATTCTATAATTACAAGTTGATCAAGATCAACTGGTCTTCCATCTACTCGCACCAACTAGTGTAGTTGCATCTCTTGAGCTTGGGGGTTTGACATAGTAGGAATTCATCTTCAATCTCCCCTGAAGATTTCTCCTCTAGCTATCATAAGTCATACTCGCTCTGATACCAATTGAGAGTTTTTAAATCGTGTTCTTCCTGACTCAGTTACTCATGAAGAACTTTACGGGTGAGTTACAGACTCACTAAGAACATAGATAAAGACCAGACAATGTTTATATGATTTCACATGAACACGCACTTATCCTAAACACGCATTGAACTCAATACATTCACACACTCATAGAGATCGGGCTCTTTGAGAGTAAACACGTAATTCAATGAAATTCCACACTAACCTAATTGAATTAAAATTTTTGAAATTCTTCTCTAACCACACGAGTTAATCCTCTTCTTTCTCTCTCAAAACGCTAATCTGATCTTAACCTATTGTTCGCTATCGCTTTACTATTGCATATCTAAGATATTATCTTTAGAGAAATTTTCTTTAAAGATTAAATCGTAACAAACAGCTAAGATACTAAAGGGATTTTCACTAAAACGGATCCTATAGATAAAATTCTGTTAGACTTAATGTTTTAAGTCAGTTTAATGGAAGCAAGGTCCAACTTCCTCTATCAGTTCAAGACTCAGACTTCTATGTTTGTGTGTGTGACTGCGTTTGATCAATCAAAACTTTTACATTAACACAAATGTTAGTATTTATCTTGCGAACGTTGTCCATTTGAGGAGAGACCACTCATATGGTCATGGTCATTAACAATTATCCCATTAATTAATGCCTTAAAGCCAAAACTGTCAATCTTTTTTTTTTGAAAATATGTCTTCATACTTTCCATTATTTATCAAGAGTACACCATAGCTTTAATAGACTTATTGTCAAAACTCACGAGACAAACAGAGAAAGTAGATAGAGTTGCTTTGAAGAAAAGAGAAAGACATTCTTTATTACTCCAAATGTAATCGTGAGAATAGTCACGCTTAGTTCTGCTACAGAAAAGAGGGCTTATATAAGACTATTATCCTAACGACTAGTTACTAAACCAATCACGTGCAAAGCACCGGAGAGACATAACAGAGAATATAAATGCATTGTAACACCCCCCCTCGAAGTTTACATTTATGTAAACTTTGAAATAAAAGAGAACAGACAAACTCAAATCTGTCACACAAAGATCATCCCCATTCGTTGCTTCACCATGGGATAGTCTTTCCCTGCTAAGGTCTTTGTCAAAACGTCTGCCAACTGCTGGTGAGTAGGAGTAAACTGTACTGCAATGATCCCCTCTTGTATCTTCTGTCTCACGAAGTGACAATCGACTTCGATATGCTTCGTTCTTTCGTGAAACACCGGATTTCTAGCAATATAGATTGCTGATTGGCTGTCGGACTTCAGTGGAATAGGGAGGATACCGTCCACATCAAAATCGTGCAAAATTCTAGAGAGCCAACTCAGCTCAGCTGTTGTCTGTCGCATGGATCTATATTCTGCCTCTGCTGAGGACAGAGCAACACTGGACTGCTTCTTAGCCTTCCAGGACAAGGGCGAACCTCCAAGATCAATGTAGTAGCCACTTATAGACCTTCTCGTGTTTGGGCATCCTGCCCAATCTGCATCACAATGTGCAGTTAAACGGAAATCAGGCTTCTTGTTAAAAAATAGACCATGTCCTGTAGTCCCTGTCACATATCTCAGAGCATGTAAAGCAGCTTTCCAATGTAGGTCAGTAGGTTGCTGTAAAAATTGACTAAGGTACTGGATAGTAAAACACAGATCTGGCCTAGTGTGAGCAAGAAAACTTAACTTTCCTATGAGTTTCCTGTACATTATAGGTTCAGACAAGAGACTACCTGCTTCCTTTAACAATTTTACATTCTGTTCCAAGGGTGCAGATGCTGTTTTTCCTAAGTGACAGTTAAATTCACGCACCAGACTTTCAGCATACTACTTCTGAGTCACAATCAGGCCATCAGATGTAGATATAAAATGCAAACCAAGGAAATTAGTGAGATGGCCTAGGTCTTTTATTTTAAATTCTTCATGTAGCTTTTGTTTTATCTCTGCAATCATGTTGACATCACTTCCCGTGAGAAGGATATCATCAACATAAACTGCCAAAAAAACAGATTTGCCTTCCTTCTTTCGAATGAAAAGGGAATAATCATTAAGAGATTGCTCAAAACCAAGATGAGAAAGAAATAGACTCAGTTTTTCATGCCACTGTCTCGAGGCTTGCTTCAGCCCATATAGAGATTTGTTGAGCTTGCAAACTTGCTGATTATTCTGTATTTTGTAACCAGGAGGTATAACCATATAGACTTCCTCTCTCAACTCTCCATGTAAAAATGCGTTATTTATGTCTAGTTGACTAATGGCCCAATTCCTCTTGCAGGCTACGGCTATTAGTGTCCTAATTGTGGCAAATTTCACTACTGGTGAGAACGTCTCTAAGTAGTCTATTCCATCCTGAGTGTATCCCTTAACAACTAACCTAGCTTTGTGCCTTTCAAGTGTACCATCAGCCCTATATTTTAATTTATACACCCACTTACATCCTATGGCTTTCTTTCCTTTGGGAAGGTCCACTACGTCCCAGGTTTTGTTCCTTTCCAGGGCATCAAATTCATCCCTCATGGCTTGAACCCAATTACTATCCTTAACAGCTTCATTAAAATCAGCTGGTTCTGTTTCCTTTCTAGCAGGAATAGTAGCAGCACATAGAGTACTATTATGCACAGAATGAAGACAGTTTTCAGGTAATTCTATTGTCCTATGTGGTTTCATCATAGAACAGAGAGAATAATCACTCACAGACAGATTTATATCATCAAAAATAGAGAAATCCTTGATGCTGCTATGTAATCTGTCAGAGATAATTTGTGAAAAAGGATCTAAGAACTTAGCTGTTTCAACTGGAGCAGATCTTGCATTGTTGCTGGCGCTCCCCACTATGTAGTCTTGCAGATATAGTGGCATTCCTCTGCTGCGAGTGGATCTTCTTACAGTCTCTGATTCTGTGCATACAGCTTCTTCCTCGGGTTGTATTTGTTGTATTTCATCTGCTGTAGTTTGCACTGGGTTTTCCTTGGGTAGTGTGTTATCTTCACAATAAAAAAAACTCAGATGCTGCAAATAAGGGTTAGCAGGAAAAATGGGGTGTACCTTGCCTAGATCATGATGAACAGATGAATCTTGGTCAAAGTTTGTATCAGTTCTGTTGTTTTTTCCTAATGCCATTCGATATGGGAAAACATTTTCATAGAACTTTACATCCCTATTGACTATGATCCTATCATTATCCATGTCATACAATTTGTATCCCTTTTTGTTGGGAGCATAGCCTAGGAGAATTCCTTTAATACAGCGAGAGGCAAAATTATCATGGATTTCCTGATTGGCATTAGCATAGGTCAGACACCCAAAACACCTTAATTCTTCATAATTGGGGTGAGAATTGAAAACAATTTCAAAAGGGGATTTACCTCCAGTGCTTTCCAATGGCATTCTGTTAATCAGATATGCTGCCGTGAGGATACTCTCTCCCCAAAATTTCACTGGTAAAGCAGAATGGAACATGAGACTTCTTGCTGTTTCCAAAATATGGCGATGCTTTCTCTCCACAACCCCATTTTGTTGTGGGGTGTGGGAGCAAGTCAACTGATGTTTTATGCCTTTGTTTTTAAGAAAATCTGATGTGGCCTTAGAACTGCCTAATTCATAGGCATTATCGGTCCTAATACTTTTGACATCTTTCCCAAATTGTTTGCTTATCATGCTCAGAAAATCAACTATATGCTTAAAAGCTTCTGATTTTGACTTTAATAGTTGGACCCAAGTTGCCCTAGATATATCATCAACTAAAGTCAAGAAATAGTTAAAACCATCATGTGTCCTTTCTTTGTATGGTCCCCATACATCAATGTGGATAAGATCAAAAACTTCATTAACAGTTTCAGATTTCTTAGGAAAAGGAGCTCTATGACTCTTTCCCCTACAGCATGATTCACATATAAACTGGCGCTTACACAAATGTTTTTCCACTAAGTGTAATTTCTCAAGTTTGCTTACAGGTAAGTGGCCACATCTGTGATGCCAGAGACTCAAAACATCTTTACAGTTAAAAGCAGATATCACATCATTTCCAGCACAGGTAGCAACAACAGAGCATTCACTGTTCTGACTAAATTGATTATCTAAAAGGTATATTCCTGAAACTTGCTTCCCTAACTGGTGCTCAAGTGAACTCCTAGAGTCCTGAAACAAGCAACATGTATCATCAAAACAGATTTTTCCAGGCATGTCTTGTACTAGCTTAGCCACTGAGATGAGATTAAACTTAAAACTGGGTAAATATAAAACATCACGCAGGGTCACGAGTTCATTGACCTTAACAGTCCCTATTATTTCTACAATCTGAGGGTGGCCATCGGGCATGTTGACAGTATGAGCACAGTTTAAAGATTTGTATTCAGTAAAAAACTTTATGTCACAACACATATGCTGTGAGGCTCCTGAATCTATAACCCAATCTAAAGATGTTCTTGTGCCAGACATATCAACATTCAGACATAAATCATCATAGTTCACAGAATCATAATTCAGGGTAGAGGATACATTACCAACAAAACTGTAGTTGGTGCTGTTCGGATGCGGAGCATCACTTTTTACCTCTCGACCCTTTGTTACGTGAGCTAGAATCTTGTTAACTTCGTCGATGGTATACCACCTTTCCGTCCTTTCCTGCTGTTCAGTCGAGGTTGAAGGCAAGTCTTCTTGAATGCTGGCCAGTGCAGTCCCCTTCTTTTCCTTAGGAAATCTCCAGTTTGCCGGGTAGCCATGCTTCTCGAAGCATTTGTCGGCTGTGTGACCGTTCTTCTGGCAGTGGATGCAAAAGGAATTATTACGCCTAGGGTTTCTTGACTGGACCTTGTTATTAGGGCTCATTCTCCCTTTGTATTCTGTCGAGAAGGAGAGTGAAGCTTCTTCAGTTTCAGGCCCATGCTAACACCCTTCTGTCTCTCCGCTTGCACCAGGAGGGAGTAAATCTGCTGTATGGAAGGGAGAGGAGATATCATAAGCACGTTCTCCCGGACTTGGTCGTATTTGGGGTTGACTGCCATCAAGAATTGTATCGTTCGCCGCCTCTGAACGTAATCCCTAAATTCCTTGTTTCCGGTGCAGGTACAGCTCGGGGGAGTGTCCGCGGAGTCAATCTGGTCCCAGATTGCCTTTACCTTCGTAAAGTACGTGCGAATGCTGTCGTCTCCTTGTTTAATCGTAGCTAATTCTTGTTCTAGGGCATACAGTCTAGCGACATTTCTTTCCTCAAATCTAGAGCAGAGTTCCGCCCAGATTGCTTCTGCCGTCGGGAGAAAAACCACACTGTCAGCTATATCTCTTTCCAATGCCGTGAGTAGCCAAGAGATAACCATGTTGTCTGCAGCCTTCCATTCCCTCTCCTTCGACTCTGGTAGGGATTCTTTTCTAAAACTCCCATCTACAAAGACGAATTTGTTCTTTGCTGAGAGGGCTATTGTGATGTTTCTCTTCCAGGCAGCAAAACCCTTGCCATCGAACTTGGATGTGGTCAAAAGCATCCCTGGGAAGTCTGAGTTGAGTAAATGCAGCGGATTCTTTCTGCTGTTAGCGGTCTCTGAGTCTTGGCTGGAATCTTCGCTGACTCCGGCAGCGTCGGTCTTCTTCTTTCCAGGCTCTTTCTCCATATTCACTTCGTCGTCGGCAGCCATCGTCGAGAAGGTGGGAGAAGAAAAGAAGTTTTAGGGTTGATTTTAAAAACAAGAAAGAAGAAAAAGAGGCTCTGATACCATGTCAAAACTCACGAGACAAACAGAGAAAGTAGATAGAGTTGCTTTGAAGAAAAGAGAAAGACATTCTTTATTACTCCAAATGTAATCGTGAGAATAGTCACGCTTAGTTCTGCTACAGAAAAGAGGGCTTATATAAGACTATTATCCTAACGACTAGTTACTAAACCAATCACGTGCAAAGCACCGGAGAGACATAACAGAGAATATAAATGCATTGTAACACTTACACACTCAAGTTTAACATAGTAGACCACAACAATTTAGCACCATAAAAAAGAATATAGTGTTTTAGACATAATTTACACCAATTTTCTATTCATTTATACCACTAAGTACCATAATTTATACTAATTTAGTACCGCACATTTTTCATATTATTTTACTCTACCAATTTAGATCATTTATTCAAAATATATTAGATTATATTTTTTTACTAATATTTAGAAAACTTCTCTTTTAAAAATTTGTATTATAAATTTATGACATAATATTTTGCGTCATAATGTTATCTACAAAAGAGAATAACAATTATAAAAATAAAAATTATGAAAATATTAGTTAAAAAGTATAAATAATTTATACTGAATAAATAAAATAAATAATAATTTTTCAAAAAATATAAAATATTTTTTCCAAAATATTATATTTATTTAACTAATATTGGAAAAATTATTTTAAAAATTTATATTCTATTTTTCTGATAAAGGTATGACATAATATTTTGTAAATTTATCTACAAAATGCAATATAAATTTTAAAAGGATATATTTTCTACATATTAATTAAAAATGTAAAATAATTGATTTTAATAATCTAGAAAATGTAAATTAAAAACTATGGTATTTAATTGGTATAAGTTATGGTACTAATTGGTGTGAATTGGTAAAAAATTTGATATAAATTATTTGTTTAAGATATTATATTTTTTTATGGTATTGAATAATTAAAAAAATCTAAAACAATTTACGTTTTTCAATATTTTATGATATTTTAATATATTTTTTATTTTATTTATTAAAACATTATTTTTTGGTGAAGTTTCAACATTTTAGGACATAGTGTGAACTTAAAAAGTATTTTGTTAATTAATATGTGTATTTTTGTCTATTTTCCCTAAAGACAATAATTTAATAATATTTCATGAACTTTTATAAAATTGTAGTGACATTTTTTACTTTCTTCTTTTCAGACATTTCACAAATTTCCCTAAAAATATTTTGTAATAAGAATCATATGTCACTGTTAAAAGCTTAACTAGGTGATTTTTGAACTAAGTAGAGCACAACTTGTAACCACACATTAGCACGTAAGGTGATCGCTTCATATACACGCTTTTTAAAATAAAAAACAACTTGTATCCTAGTCACTGGACGCATGCGCGTCAGTTGCGCACGGTACGCCAAATAATGCTAATATTCTATAGATTTACTAATTACTGAAAGATAAGTTATTGAAAAAGTCGAAGATAAATAAAAATTTTAAGTTAATATCAGCAGATTTATTAATTGATTAATTAAATGAATTAATATAGTCTGAATTAATCTAACGAAAGCAGCCACCTAATATTTTGAAAATAATTCCGAGGGAATTTACCATGATTCAGTCCTGCGGAAGCAGCTGCCGTCCCGTCCTATTTGGAAGATTTTAGCAAATTAATTTCTTTCTTTTTTTTTTTGGATTTTCATTAGTTACAACTTACAAGACAAATCAACTGTACAAGGAAACCATTCAAAACACGTTTTTTATTTTTAATATGTAGATCTGCATGGGCGGAACGGAACGTATTCGTGTTTTTTTTTTTAAATGAGACGTGAATTTAAATGGCTTGCATTTTTTCTGGATGAGAAAATAGTTCCGTGTCCGTGGCTGACTGACTGTGACATGGAGACCCTTACTTCTGTGTTTGTTTGTGTTGGTTGTGGACAAACTCTCCCATCTCCTTGATATGCTTCATCTATTCCATATTTTCTTCACAGATGATGCCCTTTTATTACGTAGAGGTGACCAGGACTTTATATTCCTCTTGCTTAGTAAAGTCAACCTCTTCTATGAGGTCTCGGGTCTCAAGCTTATTCCCTCCAAATCCGTAATTTTCCTTGGCAGGTGAGTCTCCTCTTGCTGATTCGACTCTCCAATTCACTGGGTTTAACTTAGGCTCATTTCCCTTTCGTTACCTTTACATCTATTACATTAGGAAACCTAGAACTGCCAACTTTAGCCCCCCTAATCGATAGCATTCACAAGATTATCTCCTCATGGGTTGGTAAATCCCTTTCATTCACGGGTCAATTTTCCCTTATTCAAAGTACTCTCTTTGGTATTGTTGGCTTTTGGGCTTCCTGTGTTTCCATTCCTAAGAATGTCATCAAGAGCATTATCAAGAGATTTCGCTCATTTCTCTAGTCCAGGGAGACAAATTCCAATGCTATGTCTTTAGTGGCTTGGAGTGCCATTGCAACCAACAAGAAGAGTGAGGGCCATAGGCCGAGGGATATCCATAAATGAAATATGTGCTTCATACTTAATACCATCTCCTTCATCGCTAATGATCCTCCAGATTACTCATAATTTATTTCAATCGAACTACAACATTTGGACAACCACAACTAAAGGAATTGGCCCATGAATCTAGACATTTATCCTCCATGCTAGAGACTGGTGGATCACGCAATATGGGTCCATCGCATATGCCTCATCGCTCCTCTCATCCTACCCACCACGTCCCCGTGTCAAATCCTTTTATAATGATGTCGCTAACAGCGACAAAGTATCACCCTATAAGATGACTTATTCTTCTTGTTCCGTGATGTGCTACTTTCTTCCTCACCAATAAAAGCCCATTCATTCTTATTTGAATAAGGCAATTGCCTACCTTGTACAATATATGTTGAAGAACTTGGTCAACATCCAAAGCCAATTTTATTTTATGGGTTACTCTTAGAGATAGACTGAAAACTTACGATAAGCTCCAATCTTGAAGCATCTGCCTAGCTAACATATGTTGGCTTTGTAAGCATGCTCTAGAGACTAGCCACCACCTATTTTTTCAATGCAGGTTCTCTCGTAGGATTTGATGGAATATATGTGATTGGTTGGGCATCCTTACCAACAGGGCAAGCCTCCACAACTGTTCTTATTGGATTTCCCGCTACTACAAGAGGAATCGTCTGATTGACTTGGTGAGAAGAGCTGTCATCGCCAACGTTGTCTACTACATCTGGATCGAGAGATGCAAGTGAGCCATGACTAGCCTAGCTAGGGACCCCACTCTCATTGTTTTAGACATCAAGATTGCCACTAAAGTTATTATTTGGATGAAGATGAGAGCATTCATCAAAGATTTTGTCGATTGGATAAGGTGCTTTGCTCATAGATTTTCCTTTTGTGTGGAAAGCTTTTGTTTTTGTATCTTCCTCCCTTTTTGTATCTCCCTTGATTGCTATTTTTGTTGGCTCTATGCCACTTTGTATGGTGTTAGTAAGGCTTTTGTATGTCCCATTCCCCTTAGGCATTTTGTATATCATTCAGTATCCGACATATATAGGTTCTCCTATGTATCCTTTTGTACAATCACTTTTCATTACTAATATATCATTGTCCCTTTTGCAAAAAAAAAGAATAATACCAATGTTAGTTTCAATTAAGTATATCGTAATACTATTTGCAAATGTCGAACCCCTTCGATACATAACAATCATTCTGCCCATACATGTACTTCATGTCTCGTTAAAATATATACGGAAAACTTGAAATTATTTAACATTCGTTGTAAATCACCCTATTTAGTGGATGTACATCCATATGTATTTTGATCTACCTAGACCCTTCATTGGTGTAACTCTCGAAACCTTCTCTAGACTTTTCGTTTGTGTATGCGTTGTTAGAGACCTTTAGAATTTTGTATTCCTACCACTCAAAGGTTTAGTAAAGCTTGATATCGTGTACTATATACGGTCTTATAATGGGATGCAAGGGGTGTGCTTATTTCATCCTTTCTTCTCTTCTATACTCTCTCATCTCTCAATTTTACAACATGTTATCAATACGATAGACTCTTGTAAGAGATTTTCACTCTACCATACACTACCGACAAAGATATTGAGTTGTTTTCCTCACTGCCATTTTTCAGATAATGGTTATTGTTTATCTTTAATCCTATCTCAAATTACTGTGTTTTATCAAGAATATGCACTTTCGAAGGGTATCTATTTGAAGCCGCATTTGATGTATGCTCTACCAAAGTAAAAGGTGTAAGTAAGTTTATTTAATTTTAGCGGCATATCATATTAACAAGCAGATAAGTCAGACACAACTCATATTAAATTATATATTTCTATATATGAGTTTTTCATATAAATTGCACTAGATTTTATATTATGAAAGAAATTGACAATCGTTGATTAGTAGAAAACAGAGGAAGAGATATGTTACAAAGAAAAGAGAAAAATTTGATACATGTTTATGGAGCTTTACCATTTTTTTATAAAATAAAAGAAACTTTGAGCAAAAGTAAAAACCGTATTAAAAGGAAAGCGAAATCTTCGATGGCAATATATTGTTATAGTTTTTGAAGAACAATCAGTTTATTCATTGAAGAACTATATGTTTTGTAGTATAATGATTTTTTCATAATCACTTTTTTAAGTATTATTTGTCGTTACATATTTCGTTCTGGAAAAGTGAACTATCTAACATGGTATGATTCCTTTCATCCAAAATTTTATTTTATAATGTAAAATTTTATTGCCATAAGAACATGTTTGAATTACCGTATACGAGGCAATCCCTATTTGAGATAGTAAAAAAAAGTGATATTACCTCAGACAAGATGTTGCACTAGAGGTTAATAATTCTCTTATGTGTTATCACTGAAAAGACAATTGTAAAATTATAATATTACCTCGTGCAACGTGATGCGCTTGAGGTTAAGTGATTTTGCTACCTGAAAGTTCCTATGGTGTTCTTTCCAAGTATGTTACTCACAAAGAACTACGAGACCTGGTCAAGGTCTCACTAAGAGTACGAACAACAGATTTAAAGAACAAATTGTCTTTTATTGATTTGAATGGAACTTGACGTTACACTATCATGTACTCAGAGTAATGGTGGCCACGGGTCCGGTTCTACCGGTTTCGGTTCCGGTTCCGGAAAATGTGTATTCGTATTCGGAACCAGTCTGGGCGGTTCCGGTTCTGAAATTTGGTTTCACTTCGGATTCGGTCAAAAAACCGGTTCCGGCCGGTTCCGGTTCTGATCGGTTCCGACCGGTTCCGGAGAGGTTCCGGAAAGATTCGATCGGCTCTAGTTGCTTCGTTTTAGCTCCGATTTGAGATCCGTTTGAGCGCACACATTGCTCTTTTCATCCACTTTACTCCTAGATAGGTTATTCTTCAAGTTTATAATCTTAAATGTGTAAGAAACAAAGACTTAGGAATTTTTATTAAATTTACAAAAAATAAGGAACAAAGAGAATTTTATTATATGGTTCACTGCCTCATTGAAACCTTATTAGGTAAAAAACCCTTGGAAAACCCTAATAAGGAAAAAGAGTACAGCTACTAAGAGGTACATGATTTCAATTTGCAAGTCTTAAAAAAAAGATTACATGGAAAGAAAGTAATAATAAACTACTAATACATTCTAAAATATTACAAGATAGAAGTCCTAAGTGGTGTTATCCCCATTCATGTCATACCAATCATCATGTTGGCCTTCATATTGCAATGCGCGTGCTTGGGATCTAACGACTATTTTCTTCAGAGGAGCGTGCGCCCGAGACCCAAAACGATGTCGTTTTGGCCCGATTCCAACGCTAACTTCAACCGGTTCCGGGGCGGTTCCGGTTCCCGGTTCCGAATCTGACGACGGTTCTAGGCAGTTCCAGGCGGTTCCGGTTCCGGGCCCGGTTCGGGCCCGAATCTTAAAACATGTATTCATATTCGGAACTGGCTGAGGCGGTTTGGTTCCGGTTCCGGTTCCCACCGGTTCCCGGTCGGTTCCGGTTCCAATCGGTTCCGGGTAGAACCGCCATTTCCGGGTAGAACCGGACCCGATGGCCACAATTAACTCAGAGAATACACCCTCATACTCGTTGAGAACAAAATCTCAACAGAGTAAACACGTAATCCAAATTCACTCACTCAGCCCTATTCAAATTACAAGACTTGTGTTTTCTCACCTTGACCTCTTGATTTTTCTCCCAATTCAGCATGTAAAGCCTTACTTTTGAGGTGGAGTTTTATCTGCTCCTTAATAAATCTCTTAAAAGCACAAAGTCAAAGATTTTATCTAAAAGATATATAAAACCTATAGATAAACACAAAATCTGGTCCTAACAACCATATTCTGCCTTAAGTCGGTTTATAACTAATAGATAGATTCTTTATTAGCAACCAACATTATTCCTTCATCAGTTGGAGGCTCTACATTCTATGCCTTTAACTAAGTCTCTGTCTGATACTGAGTTTAATCAATCAAAAATTTTGCATTAACAATTCCGCCTTTTTTATTGGGCAAACTTTGAGTCTTGAACTAAGACGTTCCTTCTGAGTAACTGCTTTGGTGTGTGAAAACTATTGTTGTCATCATTGTCTTTTGCGAGAAACATAGGGAGTTCCCCCTCAACTCACTATATATAAGTCAGATGAATCTAAAGCTTAGACATAAGCATTTTCCCAGCAAAAGCTAGTAGCAGTTTAAAGAATATAGTTCAATACACAAACTTTCCTCATTTTTCCAAATTGAAAAAGGGTTTCTAAATCAAAATAGCAGTCACAAAATCATTAAAAACAAGTCTAGAACACCAAAATCCCACAATGTCTATGTAGATGGTAAAATGTAATTTTTATGGATTCATGGACATAGAGCTATTTTAGAAAGATTACTTAGGCTCGGAGAAGGAAGTTGTGCCAAGTTTGGGAACTAGTGGTGTTGACTAATGCTCAAGGAAATCCAATATTGTATGATAGTAAAAAAAACTGTAACGACCCCAAAACCAGGCTAGTTCTAAGACCGTTACATGCCGCATATTTACTACCTAAATTACGCAAGGCTATCAAATAATTTCTCGAAACTAAAATAAGATACTTGCATTAAGGTTTACATTCATATAAATCTAGATTAAATACAGAATCAAAGCAAAGGCCGGTAGGCTACAGAGTAGTCAAAAGCGTATAGTGCCAAATACATAAATAAATTAGAAAACAAATAAACTAAACTCCAACAGAAGCGAGACCCATCGCGGATCAATCTGCAATGTTTATATATATGGAAAGGGTTGAACTACCGCAACTCAGTAAGTACCAAACTTCATTAATGAAATATGCTCAAAACATTTAAAACGGAATACGAAACAGATCGAATCGGAAGTAAAGCAAAACAAAACTTTCAACAAGTAGATTTAAGGAGCAAAGCTGACAAAATCCGTCATCGCAGAAGTGTTAACCAATACACTCAAACCGAACTTCTAGAAACACAAGAGAGGGTGGGACACTAGTAACCAGCTTACACATCATAAGGGAAACGAAAGCCTTGTGGATCGGTAGATCCCACAACAGAAGTAGTAGAGACCACTATTGGACCATTTGGTTGCTAATTATCCTAGGGAAACCCGAGGAACATAAAACATAAGGACGCCTTATGCAGCATGCTACAGGATAGCCAGACCCAACCATCCGCGACTAAGAAGCTATGTAACTAGATCCCAAAACTAAATAATCAAACTCACTAAACAGAAGTGCTTAAATAAGCATATAACAAATGAGTAAAACTCTTATTCACACTTATGGGATTAAATCCCTACAAACAAAAGTCAAAACGGAGATCAAACGAGAACTTAGGCAAAAACAGAGGCGTGCCCGGACATGTGTCCAAACTTACATGTTCGGACACATGCCGAGAGTAAATTATAGAGACGTCCGGACGGAAGTCCGACAAATCATACACAGCAAAGTCCGAACATGTGTTCGAACTTACATAATTGGACACATGAAAGTTTTAAACAGAGAATGCCCAGGGTGTGTCCAGACTTGTGTCCGAGCTTACAAGTCCGGACATAGTCCGAGACTTGAAACCCAGAACTCGTCCTCGCACTTCATCTGGACGGAAGTCCGGACACATTCAAATATGCAAAAACCAAAGAGCATCAGAAGCATTGTTCGGACATACAAGTCTGGACATATGTCCAAACGCGGCAAAAACCAGATATTACGTTTGTAGAACCAACACAATCCAGAGACCAATCATCCACAATTCACCACCAGATCAAAAGCATTAAAATCCATGGGAGTTAGAGAGTGCAAAAGCAACAAAACAATAAAGAAAACACTCCAGAAAACGCATCAAAATTCATCCACAACATCTCAATTCTGTAACACCCCATGAGTGAACATAATCCACCGAATCCATTCACTACTTACATCGATTTGAAGTGCAGCAAACACCAATCTAAAATTGACGAGCCACCAGCAGAACCACACCACAAATTGAAGAAGAACAACCATTGAATTCGCGACCAAACCACGAAATCAAAATGAGAAAACCAAAGCACACCCCAACTCAAAACCACAATCAAACTACCACCAACCAATCCTGAAATTGGGTGAAGAATCTCACAGCAGCGACGAAGACTAGACAATCAACACAACATCAACAATTCGGATGCCCACAAAGCCAAAGGAGGAGAACTTGAAGGAGAAGAAGAAGGACTTGAGAGCGCTCAGAGAAAAACTGTAAAACTAGCATGGAACGAAAGAACGGGAAATAAAGAAGGGGAACTATTTCCTTACTTATTATCCCACTAAGCCAATTGTCCTTCTTGCCCTCATCTTCTTCCCAAACCACAAATCAACCCAAATGACATAATCCAACTTAACATAAGATAGAAAAACACAACCCGACTTAAATAAAAATCCGGGTTATAACATCTTTCCCCCCTTAAAAGGAATTTTGTGCTCAAAATTCCTAGCTTGAAGAGGGAAGGAAACTTAGCACGCAGCTCATCCTTGAGCTCCCATGTCTCCTCACGCTCTGACTAATCTGACTACTGAACCTTCACCATAGGCAGGGTCTTACTCTGAAGTTGACGAACGTCGCGTGTCAAAATACGAGCAGGCACGATCTCATAGGAGAAATCTTCACGCAGCTGAAGAGGTCCAAACTCTATCACATGTGTCGGGTCATTGACATATTTCCTCAACATCGACACATGAAAGACATCATGCACTCATGCTAGAGCCAATGGAAGTGCCAAGCGATAGACCACCGGTTCAACCCTCTCAAGCACCTCAAAAGGACCAACAAATCGAGGGCTAAGCTTGCCACTCTTCTTAAACCTGACCACTCCTTTAACCTGCGAAACCTTCAAATAGATGTGATCCTCAACCTAAAACTCAAGCGGTCGCCGCTTCTGATCTACACAGCTCTTCTGTCGGCTCTGGGCAACCAACAGACGCTCCCGAATGGTCTGGATCTTATCCACTGCTCCCTGCACCAGCTCTAGACCTACTAACACCCTTTTCTTCAGATTATCCCAATAGTTGGGAGATCTGTACCTCCTACCATACAACGCTTCGAACGGAGCCATGCCGATACTAGCCTGAAAGCTGTTGTTGGAGGCGAACTCAATCAAGGTGATGTTCTGATCCCGCTGCCACCGAAGTCCAAAACACAAGCCCTCACCATATCTTCCAAGATCTGATTCATCTTCTCTGTCTGACCATCTGACTGCGGATGGTAGGCCGAACTGAAGGCCAAACTCATCCCCAAAGCCTTATATGAGCTACACCAGAAGCGGGAGACAAACCTCGAATCTTGATCCGAAACTATAGACGTTGGAACCCCATGCAACCTCATAATCTCATCAATGTACAGCCGAGCAAGGCGCTTCAGGCTGAAGGTCTTCCTAACCGGAAGGAAGTGAGTAGACTTCGTAAGTATGTCAACTATAACCTACACCGCATCAAAACCAGACAAAGTTCTAGGGAGATCCATCACAAAATCCATCCCCACGCTCTCCCACTTTCACTCGTTAACGGGAAAGGGGCTGAAGAAGACCAGCAGGTCTTTGATGCTCAACCTTCACCTGCTGACAAGTCTAACATTGAGACATGAACTCTAAGATCTCCCGCTTCATATTACTCCACCAGAAGGACTCCCTGAGATTCCGGTACATATTCACACCTGTTGGGCGTACCGAGTATGAAGCTCCATGTGCCTCCTACATAATCTCCTGCCGCAAGGCCACATCACTAGGCACACAAACACTAGTACAAAACAGGCCTACCGCGGCGCCCCTATTGCAGCGGTTGTAAGAGGAACCGCTGAAATAGGACGTTTAAAATTTTTCGGATCACCTACCGCAGCGGTTGTTAGCTAGGAACCGCTGTGGTAGGTAGGTCAATTTTTTCAAAAAAAAATCTATCGCAACGACTACTATAACAACCGCTGCAGTAGACTAATTTTTCCCGGTTATTCTTTTTAAAAATTTCACTTTCCCGGTTTTTTAGCCTATTGTAGTGGTTGTTACTAGGAACCGCTGCAATAGACTTTTTGTTTTAATATAAAAGTTTCTCCTCTGATAATTTTGCAACCCTAACTGGTCATGGCGAACAAGGAAACGGCTCTGCGCTCCCTTCTTCTCTTCACTCACGGTCAATGGCGAACAAGGTACGCATGCTCTACGCTCTGTTTTTCTTGCACTCATTGATTCTTCTTCTCTTCCCTCATGGTAATATTCTCAAACTTATCTTTACTTCGGTAATTTTGCAACCCTAACTGGTGAAAAAGATGCTCTGCGCCTCCATAATATACTCTCACGCGGTAATTTTGCAACCCAAACTGACGAACAAGAACATATATGTTGTGTACCTCTTTCTCTTCTCATACTTGTGCCTCTTTCACTGTAATTTTGTAACTCTGATTGGTGAACAAGGAACAAGGGTTGAGCCTCTATATTCTCTTCTCACGGTAATTTTGTAACAGGTTTGGTGAACAAGGAACATGTTGTGCGCCTCTTCCACTATATACTCACGGTAATTTTACAACTTGAGCACGTTTTGTGCCATGTGAGAAGAGAAATCGACCGTGAACTGGCGAACGGCTGCACGCGGAAGAAGATGAAGCAGCTATTTTTTTTAAAAAAAGAAAAATATCTATGGCAGCGGTTCCTAGCTAACAACCGCTGCAATAGGTGTGTTTTTTTATCCTAAGACCACCTATGGCAGCGGTTCCTAGCTAACAACCGCTGCAATAGGTTTGTTTTTTTCGTCCTGAAGCCCACCTAAGGCAGCAGTTGTTAGCTAGGAACCGCTGCCATAGGTACCTACTGCAGCAGTTCAATAACCGCCGAGGTAGATCGCGACCCTATCGTAGCGCACCTCATTACAACGGTTCCAGAACCGCTGCGATAGACCCAAAACAACCGTTGCAATAGGCCTATTTTGTACTAGTGAAACCCTTCATATTAAGTGCAGACAACAGTCGACAGACACATTACAATCTGAATCTTGATCAAAAGACAACCTCTCATGAATCCTGCAGAACTCTGAATCCAACTCTTGACCCGCCTTGATCCGATCGGTCAAGGTAAACTGAACCTAAAGAGCAACAATCAAACCAGCACTGCCAGGCCTGACAACCCACACTGTCATACGGTACAACTCGGGTGCTGATCTCTGAACCCCAAACAAAGCACAAGCAAGACCTGGAGCATCCCTACGACTCAACACATCAGCCATAACATTCGCACTGCTAGGATGGTAGAGAGTCTCCAAGTCATAGTCGTGAAGTAACTCCAACCATCTCTGATGTCTCAAGTTCAGCATCTTCTGAGTGAACAAATACGTGAGACTCTTATGGTTCGTGTATACCTTACACGACACACCATAGAGATAGTGCCCTGAGATCTTCAAAGCAAAGACTACAACCACCAACTCAGGATCATGGTTCAGATAGTTCTTCTTGTATGGCTTAAGTTGATGAGAGCCATACACAACCACCTTCCCATGCTGCATCAGAAAACATCCTGATCCTCGATGCGACGCATCACAGAACACCTTCAAACCATCTGTCCCAAATGGAACATTCAGAATAGGAGTGGACGTCAACCTCCTCTTAAGCTCCTAGAAGCCTTGATCATAAGCCTCACTCCACTCATACTTAACATCCTTCCTCAGAAGAAGGGTCAAGGGGGATACTATCTTCGAGAAGCCCTCAACGAACTTCCTAATAACCCGCTAAGCCCAAGAAATTATAAATCTCTGCTACACTCGTGGGCCTCGCCTATTCTGTGACCGCCTTAATCTTCTTCGGATCCACAAAAATACCATCCTTCGAAACCACATGACTCCAAGAACATTACTCGATCTAGAAATAATTCACACTTCTTCAACATAGCGCACAACTCCCGCTCTCTCAAGGTCCGTAGAACAATCCTCAAATGCTCCCCATGCTCCTCAGCACTCTTGGAATACACCAAGATATCATCGATGAAGACCACCACAAGCTGATCCAAAAACGGCTTGAACACTTAGTTCATCATGTCCATGAAGACTAAGGGAGCATTCGTCAACCCAAACAGCATCACAAGGAACCCATAGTGACCATAACGAGTCCTGAAAGTAGACTTAAACATGTCATTGGCCTTAATCCTCAACTGATGGTACCCAGAATGAAGGTCGATCTTCGAGAACATGGTCACACCAGCCAACTGATTGAAGAGATCATCGATACGGGGAAGCGAATATCTATTCTTGATAATGATCTTATTTAGCTCCTGGTAATTGATACACAGTCTGAAAGTACCATCCTTCTTCTTCACAAACCGGACTAGCGAACCCCAAGTTGAAACACTAGGGCGAATGAAGCCTTTATCCAAAAGATTCTGCAGCTGGACCTTCAACTCCTTCAGCTCTGCCGGACTCATGCGATAGGGAGCCTTCGAGATAGGTGGAGTCCCTGGCGCTAACTCTGTAGAAAACTCCACCTCACGATCTGGCGAAATCCTGGCACTTCATCGTGAAATACCTCAGGGAACTCTAGAACCATGGCGATCTCCTCCAGACGGGATCCCTCTCTAACCTCAAGGACATAACATAGGATTCCCTGACAACCCTTCCTCAGGAAACTAAACGTCTGCATCGCCGAGATGACTACTGGCGAGCAAGGAACCGAACATCAAACATAAAGCGAGATTAACCTGGCTTCTCAAATACAACTCTCCTAGCTGCACAATCTATATGGGTATGGTGCTTTGCCAGCCAATCAGTGCCCAGAATCACATCAAAGTAAGTCATCCGGATAGGGATGAGGTCAGTACATAACACGTTGTCCCGAACTACCATGGGGCGGGCTTTACAAACAAAATCAAGCACAAAAGAAGTAACACCACTCAAAGGGCTAATCACACATAACTCAGTGCCTCTCGGCTCAATGACAATCCAAGACTACCCACTTAATCAACACATTTAACGGAGTGGGTAGCTCCAGGATCAAACAAACATAATATTGGTTGAGAAGAGATCTAAAAGATACCTGAAATGACGCGGTCAACCGCACGATCCCACTCCCCAGCCATGACATACACACGAGCCTGAGTCTCGGGCTTCTTCTGCTTGGTCTCCAGCCCTGACCCTGAATCGGCGCCTCTGCTCCCTGAGCTGCCACTACCACCTCTCGCCTGTATACACTGGGCAATGCAATGGTCCATCGACCCACACTTGAAGCATGTCCCGGACTTCTTGTAGTACTCACGTCAAGGATGGAAACGGCCACAATCCTCACACTTAGCTCCAGCAGACGACAAAGAAGAAGCTCCACGGTCTCCTCTAAACTTCTCCTTCCGAGAAGAAGCATACTCATGTCTCCCAATATCCTCAACTCTCTGCTTCATCTTCTACTATTTCCCCTGCTTCTTCTGTTGCTCCTTCCTCCCAGCTCGATGTCTCGCCTGCAGCTCGCTCTCAATAACCAACGCGACGTCGACCACATGTATGAATGTCTAGTGGTGGAAAGGAGCGATAGCAGCCTAATATTAGCTATCGGTCCGCTCTCAAATTTCCTCGTCTTCAGGTTCTCATCCGGCTCGGGCCAAAACGTAGAAAGGGAAATAAATTTTACTCACATAATCATTCACTGGCATATCCTTCTCTGGCAAAATCTCTCATACTCTATAGTCTTTTGATCCCGGAAGACGTCGAGATAGAAATGATGGTTGAAGCAAGCACGAAGCTGGTCCCACGACCAAGGATGGGGGTATTGTGAGCCTCGATTAATTAACCCTATCCTATGTTGATTCAAGTTGATTAGGATGTGGTCGGGTTCTAGGTCCACTTATAACCTAAGCTTGATAACTATGTCATAAAACAATAATTACTAAGTCCTAAGTTAGCTCACTGGAACCTAATTAGAGTCACCACCTAATTTTAACCTAGATTAAATTAGGAAAGGAGAGTCCGGGTCCGGGGTCTTGGTATTCGACTTATTTAGGGTTCAATTACTTTCATTACCCCTTCTAAGTCTTTTTTCATCTACTTAGTTTATTAACGGCTTATTACGAGTCGATTTAACCTAAGTGTGCAAGTTTCTGATTTTTTTTGTGTTTTAGCATTTTTTTGACAGAAAAACAAAGTGAAAATTGAAATTACATAAACTAGGGTTCCGGGTGTCGAATTAAGTCAAATTTTAGCTATGTCCGTGGCCATAAACTTAATGTCCGAGCCCACAGACCCTAGTTAATCTAAGTGTAGATAAAAGTTGAATTAAACAGAAAACACAATTTTGAAACGTTCGGGGTCACGGACAAGGCGTCCATGGGCCTGGACATAAGTTGAAAAACTCAAAATTTTGAAAACAAAATCATCCCGTCACCGTCCGGGGGCGTGTTATACCTAAAATTTTAACCCCCGGAAGAAAATCTCTTGAGACGTAGGTGCTAAAGGGTAGCTTGGTCGAGTAGCAAGGACTCCCAGTTCGATCGGCACATTCTGGAGTGCTAGGGACAACTTAGTCATCTTCAGGGGCGTTTTTGTGATTTTTCAAGGCCCCTAAGCCCTCTATAAACTTTCTCTATCCTCCGAAAACAACTCAAATCAACTCAAAATTCTTTCAAGTTTTTACCCATGATAGAGGATGACATTTTGGACATAATGGATTTGGAATTTTGACTTTTCGAGTTTCCAATAATTTCTAGTATTTTCTGATTGAATCTTAAAAGAAATTGAATTTAAAAATATTCCAACATTCAAAAAATTTGATTCCACCTTGGAAAAATCAGAAATATCATCCTTTACACATGGTTAAAATTTCATGGTCAAATTCCTTTTGGAAACCCTTGAGCTAAAGTGTCGGTAAAATCTTAGTTTTTACTAGATTTTTCTATCTTTAAGAAAGCCTATATAAAGAACCTTAACCCTTGATCAAATCAGAAGCTCTCAAGCCCTAACAAGTTAGAATTCACAACCGTCTTAAGCCTCTCACGTTTTTCAACTTCCGCGCCCCGAAATTCTGTCAAATCTCTACCAAAATCACCTTCTAAACACTTTTTCCAACTCCCAAAGCATCAATCATCATCGAAACCCCACTAAAATACCACCAAAACGTGGAGAACACCAAGAACGACCATTGATTAGAAGCCCGGTTCGAAGTCCACTCAAATCTACCATCAACGAGGCTCCCGACATTAAGGATCACCGTAATCAGAAAGGTAAACAAGGATTATGAGCGGATAATTCGACTCCTTTTGTCTTTAGTTATTCTCTGTCGAAATCCCTGATCGCACCGACTCCTCAAGGCTCCTGAATCAGTATTTGTTTTCGTTTCTGTCAACTAACTTGTTCTTTAAGTTTCGTCAGTAATTCAACTTCAAATTGAGATCTTTTAATTACTAACATATTGTACATCTTTCAGGCTACACGTCCATATAATTTGAGATAAAAACACCTCCGGGAACCACCTAAAACCCCCTGTCCGTGGGTGGTCCGTAGCCCCGGACGGCTAGTCCGTGGCCACAGACACCCTCGGACAGCGGCAGGATTTTATTTTTTCAAATTTTTAGGGTTTTAACGGTACATGTCCGGGCCCACGGACAGCCTGTCCGTGGCCCCAGACTTTTCAAAATTTTGTTTTCTTTTAAATTCAACTTTTCTGTATAACTAGGTCAACTGGGGTCCGTGGGTTTGGACAGTAGGTCCGTGGCCACGGAGAAAAACAAATTTGACCTAATTCTACCTCCAAAACCCTAGTTTAGGTAACTTCAATTCTCACTTTGAATTTTTACCAAAAAATGATAAAAATCCAAAAAAATCAAAAACTTGCGCACCTAGGTTAAAACGACTTTGTAATAATCCGTAATTAAACTAAGTAGAGGAAAAATGACCTATTAGGGGTAATAAAAGTAATTTGAACCCTAAATAAGTCGTATACCAAGCCCCCGAACCCAAACTTTCCTTTCCTAATTTAATCTAGGTGAACATTAGGTGGCGACTCATAATAGGTTCCAGTGAGCTAACTTAGGATTTAATAATTAGTGTTATATGACATATTTATTAACCTTAGGTTATAAGTGGACTTAGAACCCGTTCAGACCCTAATCAACACTAATCAACATAGGGTATTGGTTCAAAAATCGAGGCTCACAAAATGGCGACTCTACTGAGGACAACTTCTTAATTTAACTTGTTTAATTTTAAGAAAGTGGGCTTAACTTGAAATTATTTATTAAGTATTTTATTACATTGTTTGTTTACTTTCGTGCGCAATTTAATTTCCTGCACCTTTGCATCATATGAGAGCGAGGGCTCACGCAAGCCGATTTCACCCCGGGACCCGTTTTAGGGTCCCCCGTCAGGGACTCACACCTTTTTAGGTGATGTGAATAAGTGGGGGAAAAGAGGAGGATGTCGTCTAACCACATCCCCTTAATACCTGGGCTTTTGCCCCAAGCATTTTCCTGGCAGTGCCCTTACCTAACCTTGTTTGGTCATTCAAAGACCCGACCGTAGGCGCACACCTACAGGTGATGTGAAAAGAGTGGGGAAGCCCAAAGAGAATAGCGTGCAAGCCCTATTCCTTTGTGGTGACCTGGGCCCATGCCCCAAGCACCTCTCCGGATCGATCCATACCCAAATTGGTTGAAGCGTCTAGTGAGGACATGTTGAACTTGTGTGGGCCTTGTTTGCTTGTATGACCGGCCTACTGCCAGCCTAGAAATTGATAAGAACTCTTCCTATATCAACTCAGCCCAACCTGTAATTTGCGGCTTAATTATTTGCGGCCCAAAGGCCCTGTTTGATTTGAATGAGTGAATTGTTTGTTTGGGCTTTGGCCCAAAACCTTAGATCTAAGTGATTTCTCTTTCGGCCCAATTTGAATGATCCATTTAGTTCTAGGCCCACGGAAAAAAAAGAAATCCACCAAAACTTGAAGTGATCCACAAGACTTGAAAATCAATAGCCTTTCATTGAAAACTTTTTCGGCCCAAAGGCCCATTCTAGTCTAGGAAACCTCTTCATTTGGGCTCTGGCCCAAAGTCCTAGATCTAGGTATCATCTTCGAGGCCCAATCAGAATCAGTCGTTTAGCCTTTGGTTCAAGTTTCGATCCACATCTAGGTATGGCTCAGAAATCATTCCAGCCCATGTGCCTCTTTTCTAGCCCAAACACATTCTGGCCCAATCGCCACATTCCGGCCCAAGTACCACATTCTTAAACATATTTCGGCCCAAACGCCACATTCTTAAACACATTCCTGCCCAAGTGCCACATTCTCAAACAAATTCTGGCCCAAGCGCCATATCAACACAACATTCCTGCCCAAGTGCCACATTCTCACAACACTCAGGCCCAAGCATCACATCCTCAATTCCGGCCCAAGTGCAGACTTACTTTCAATTCATTCAGGCCCGAGTGCCTATCTATACACAATTTGGTTCAAGTAATGTGAAGCATCCAGGCCCAAGTGCTTATCCACATTCACAAAACCATCCAGGCCCGAGTGCCTATCCATATTCATAACACTGTTTCAGCCCATACTCCTTTCAATTTTGAAAAGGTTCAAGCCGAGTGCCTCATGCACAGTCTATAGGCATTCCTAATTCAAAATGTTCACAGAGCCTAATCAGAGTCCAAGAAGAAGACGATCACGGTCATCTCAATGGCATCCCGACAGTCGAGAGCTTGAGTCTTCAGTACATTGGCATCAGGCTGTTCAGCATCATTAGCAATTTCCATTTTAAGAGTTTTCTCAATCAAGTAGTTTTCTTTTCTTGTTTAGTCGTTCTTCCAACTTTTAGGGTAGCTAGTTTCCTTTTTCATTTTAGGTAGCCTTCATGAGATTACAATTTTCAATTATCTTTTCACTCATGAATAAGAGCATACTTCCATTTTCATAATTTGTGTGCATTCATTCAATAAGATCAAAACAAAAACAAAAATGAGTCATCTCATCACTGCATCCATACTCACCACAACTCCTCACAAAGAACCACCTAATTGCAAGCACTCACCATTCACCTCCTGCACAAAGCCAATCATTCCACATGCATTCACCACAATTCCCACAAGGCTCACCACTCCACCTTTCCTCCATTGAACCAAAACATAAACCAAAAAAACCAAAAATTTGCTGTCACAAAATCACCCATCACCTCCTCACAAGATCACCCCATCATCATCAACCACACACACAATCACCCTCCACAAATAACCCAGCATTCAAAAGTTTTGTTAATTAAACCCCAAAACATACTGGGGGCAATCTGAGTTAAGGATCGATAACGTTTATTTCTTTTGTTTAAAACGCGTAAACAAGTCTCTGAGTGAACATTTCGCGAGAGTGCCTTGAGCGGTAAGACCAAGAGTGAAAGAGCGTGTCATTTTTACACGACTCAAGAGAGGTCACATTCAAAGGTGAGGTAAACGGCATAACTCCGATCGAAGGAGACACTTTATAAATTTACGCTTAAACCTGTGAAAAGTAGCAAAGAACGGATACACAACTGCTAGGGATGATGAAGCACCTATGTAACACCCCTACTAATAACACCACACTTAATCATTAACCGCAGCGGAACTTATATCATAAACACTGACTAAATCAATGGTGTTACACGCCGTTAGCCACCCACATGGCTAACAAGGCTACTACATACACAACGTACCGGTCTGATGAACGAGATTATTGAGCATTACACTTTACATTTACAACTCCATTATATTCTGAACACAATTACAATTACAAACCAAACTGTACGGAGTCTAATACATTCCTCTATCGATATCACGCTAAACTAAATAACCACCCATACATAAACAGTTACCCCGTCCTACTCTCGAATGGCTGCCAGCTCCATTGTACCTGAAAAGTATGGGGGCCCCCAAAGGGGGTCAGCACCTTTGCTGGTATGGTAATCCTGCAGCCCGCATGCTACCGGGCCACGCATAACTATTTATTGTCTGAGCATGCGGTCAATTATATTTAAAACATGCATGAAACTATACACATATATCATGCTTAATAATCACACAACCGGTGAACAGGATACAAACATAAATTAACACATCACATTGGTTAGATCACACTATTGCATCATTTGGCCCTTGAGGGTTCTACCCTAATGGAGCTATTCCTTGCTAGACGACACATACCCATTTAATCGGGTTATACTAAATTACCCCTTATATTTATACGGGGTTGATTTTGGAGATCAACGTACATAACATAACAACATACTTCACATAGATGTGTCGGCCTTAATATTGGCCCGATCACACCATACACAATTTCCCCTAGCTCCAATAGTGATGAGGTAGGTAAGCCTTGGTTAAGCTTGTGGGTGGTTGTAATCCAAAGAAAGAGAACAACCATAACATAACATTATTCCCCCTAGCCCGAACAACAATCGAGTAGGAAAGCCATTGATCTTAGGCTTGTGGGTGATTGAATTCCAAGAAGGAAAACAAATCAATAACAGAGTGGGAGTCAAAGCGAATATTGGCATCAACTCCCAAACAAACTTTACACATGATTCCCCCTAGCCCAAATAAAAGTCAGGTAGGTGAGCCTTGGTTAAGCTCATGGGAGATTGAATTCCAAGAAGGAAAATCAACCATAACATAACAGAGAGGGAGTTAAAGAAACTGTATACATCAACTCCCAAACAACACGCGCGACCGGAACGACCGGATTCCTCACCCCCCATAATATATATACATATTAGTTAGAAGTTCCTTTATGGAACTTATCACATCATGACACCGTATGGTGTTATAAACTTGGTTAATCACACACAAGGGAAGTAACATCCCATTCGACAAACATGGACAGCAACATTCGTTAAATAACAATATACTAAACAGAGCCACACACATCACACACATCACACCACCACAATATACATTAACGCACAGATAGCCGTAGTTAGAACGTTCCCGTAGGTTGGGACATTTAATCCGAATACCGATCTCTTATGTGATCCTAGAGTTGGTTAGCTACGGTTTAACACATAATTAAGGTTAACGGTATCAGAATTATTTGTGCCACATTAATGAATTACTATAAACTCGTTTCATGCTTTATCTTGCAAAGTGGCAAACACACAGAAAAACAAGTTGACATACAAGCCGGTGTAACCCGGTAGGACACAGGTTGCAAGAAAACCATACCTGTCACCAAGGTCCACTATATTGTGTCCTCTTATATTCCTTGAGTAATTCTCGAACAACTGGTAACATTACAATTGCTTCCATTAACATCGGGGTAATATGATTGTTTAACGACTATTGCACCCATAATTAACCCCGTCATCCCGTTATACTTAATTTTACTCTTGTGGTATTAAGTTCACAACTCTCACGTCAAACCTAACACTTGTTTACACATTTTAAGGCCTTTACATGTCACCAAACAAGGCCTAAACGTCATCCAAAACCATTACCATCCAATCCCCCATCATTAGAAGGCTTAAAACAAAAATTTTCTTCTTCTCTGGTCCGGACCGCCCCTCTGGGGCGGTCCCAGGGGCGGTCCACAACAGAAGCTACACGGGTTTTTTTTTCTTCTTTTCTGCACTGGACCTCCCCACAGGGGCGGTCCTTAGGGGCGGTCCAGAACAGACCCCATTTTCAAAACGGTTTTTCTACTCATTTTGAACTCCAAATTCACCCCAATCTTTTCCCACTTATTCCACAATCTTTCCACATGTTTCCTACATGTTTAAACACCTTAAAACATGCACTAAACCTCTCCAAATCATTGGTTAAATCCTTACTCCAATTCTTGCTCAATTTTCAACAAATCAAACTCTCACATTTTGCATTCTTTACACTATTTTGCATTTCTTACTTCTTCTTGCTTGTTTCTACCTCTCATCAAACTTACCAAATCACTCAATGGCCATACTAATTCATTCCTAGACAATGCATCTCTAGAAACCCACATTCACTCCTTGTTTCACAAGTTACAAACACAAACTCTTCTTCTTGAAATTCCAAGTTACCAAGCATCACTATGCTACAGATTTTGCACTCTCTGCAAACGATTTATTTGATATATTAAAAGCCTAGAAATAATCCTAGAATTCAATAATTCAATAGATCGTCAGGTTGCAAAAATCCCGGTCGAAATAGTATAGCAAATTATGAAGCGACCTGGGTGTCAATCCACGAGACTTGATAAGTAAGTCTAGCCTTAGGTAATGGTTAACTCAAAAAGGGGGGTTTTTTTTTGGTTTTGGGTTTCAAAAAGATAACAAGAAAGTAAAAAGCAGATAAATTAAAGTGATAGTCTTGGGAGTGTGAACGGTACTCTAGGTTCAGGGAGTTGTTTCACTAGCTAGGTTCTGCATATTCTACTACTTAAGTGGAGACTTGGATCGGCTTGTAATTCTCAATTATCTATTCTGTATTAAGTCTTAATTCCAGATAGCTCATCTAGACAGGGCATGTAGTTCTAGTCTAGACCTAGCAAGTATATCTAGATGGTTTCAATGCAGAGAATTACTAGTCTGGTTTAATCCGGACTAAAGCTCCTAGTGACTAAAGTAATCTATACGATTGCAATTATCACAGGTAACAGGTTAATAGGACCATCAATGCTAATCACCTTATCTGATCTTAACATGATTCGAGGGCTTATAATAAATTTATGACGTTTATTAAAAGCACTTAAAAGCATTAACCTGAACAATCCAAATTGTCTCAACAAGCAGCAAAATAATGCAGAGTTTAACTAATTACAACATCCCTTCCCCTAGAGTAAATCCTTTTAGCTAGACATAGCGATTATAATAATAAATGAGAGAGAGTTAGAAGAATCATCTGTTACGAAGATCTTCTAGCTCGCTCCGTCCTTTGTCCTTGCGCTGTGCTGGCTTGAAGGTTGGTCTTGGTGATAATGGAGTGAACTGGGTGAAAATGGGGTGAAAGTGGAATTTTTGGCGAGTTTTGTAAGGTGTCCGGCTGAAGAGGGTCGGACACAGAGTCAGACGTGAGATGTCCGGATCTGTCTAGGTCGGACGCGATCCGGACGGGGTGGAATGAACGTGTCCGGATCCGGTCAAGGGTCGGACGTGGGTAAATTCTGTGAATAGATGCGGAATGTGTTTGTGGGTGAGCGCGAGTGATTACGGAGGAATTTTAGTGAGGTTGAGCAGATGAACTGGGCTGAATCGTGAAGGAGATGTGCAGAGTATGGAGAGGTTTTATGAAGTTTTGTGGAGGAGGCTGATGAATGGAGATGGAGTAGTAGAGAGGAGAGGAGACTGTGAAGTCAGGTACGATTTGGAATGAACTGAAGCTGGGTTTATATAGGATTAGAGGGGGAAACAAGGGTTAGTGGAAGTTTGGTATGGTGGATAGTTTGATTGAGCATGGAGCCTGGAGCCTCGTCAATTAATGCCGCTCCCCTGTCTTCTCAATGCGCCGTCTGATAATTAGCCGAAAGGCTAATTATCAGTGCGTGCCTTTTATTTTTCAATTCTGTGTGACGTCCGGATCGTGTCCGGATCCGACGTGACACAGAGTTTTAGATCTGAATTGTGAACTCCGGATCTGGATTTTTAGGTCACGTCCGGCTTGCGTCCGGCCAAACAGATCCGGACAAGAGACGTCCGGCTCTGTGTCCGGCCAAACTGATCCGGACAAGACCAATTTTTGTGTCTCTTCTCCTGATTTGTTCCCCGTTTGTTGTGTTGTAATCCTTATGATGTATAATCTTTATTTCCTGGGTTTTTCCTGTATTTAGCATATAAAATACATTAGTTCTTATCAAAACATCAATCTTAGGAAAAACACATAATAAGTGGGAAACATTGCCTGAATTGTTACAAATTATAAGTTATTTAAACCCTAAAAAGCCTATATGTTTCACACTTATCAACTTTCTCACACTTAAGCTTTTGCTTGTCCTCAAGCAAAATAGGAATGAGAATATCTCTAAAACCGTCAAATAATCTCAAATTTTAAACAAGTGCAGAGCGAAATCAAACAAAGCGATAAATGAAAGAATAATCTTGCTCTCTAGAGGTAGGTTTTCAAAAACAGTGAAGCAAGAACGATTTTGTAAAAGCATAGAGAAACTAGATTGTAGAAAACAAGTTAACTTAGCTTGGGACTTTCCACCATTTTCATTCCTCTAACCTTTGGATGACAAGGGGTGTGAAGTAATGCCTTATTCCGCAATACCTTTCAACACCACGTACTCGTGATCAAAAACAAAAATTAAACTGCAATGAATTTTTCTTTCACATGCAAAAAACATTCTTCTTCCAAGAATTATATACAAAACAAACGAAATATTGTGAATTGCAGAGTTTATTCCGTAACCCAGACTTTTCTCTCTATCCTTGTAACGGTGTTGGGCCAACTATCCCAGATCACGAGACCTTAGGTAGATAGGTGATAAGGCACCCTTAAGACTTAATAACCGGATAGACGAGGCCTGCTATTGTTAGGAAAAAAAAAATTTTTGATCAGTGGAGTACCTTGCCTTACCCTTTTCATTCCAAACATTCACTTCATTTCCAAAATCCCAAGCTAAAATAATCTAGTTTCCACAACTAGCCAATCTACCAGATTTTTAGTGAAAAGAGAGTATTTTTAAATAAAACTATTTTTATACAAACCTCATCAAGCAAAAAGATTCCTACGGTTTTCACTTTGATTTAATAACACTCGATGTGCACAGGTATTAGAGAAGCAAAAAGCAAGTGTGGCATTAAAGAACAATTAGCATGTTTTCAGGGAAAGGTCTCTCCTTCCTCACACTTAAGATGAGCAATATCCTCATTGATCAATGAAGAAAAACAGAAAAAAAAGAGCTTTCAAAACATGCTATACTCATAATAGATGCATATGCAATAATTAACCCTCAACGCAACAAATGTGGAACATCAAATAAGTGAAATTATGAACTGAGACTCCCCTGGTGTTATGGATTGAGGAAATGTTCTTCCTCATACTTGAAGTTTGGCAGGGGTCGAGAGATTCCTCATGAGTCACAGACAGTATACGTTGTTGCAGATTAAGAGTTGCTAAATTTTCACTGCAAGTACAACCGCAGAATAAAGTGCATTAACTCGAACTACAGAGAATATTTGAATCGAATGAGTCATATTTAGAGAAAGAATACTCCCCATAGTTTAAGCTTAGCAGACATTCGCAAGTAGTGTGGTTCCATTTGCTGTACTTATAGCCATTTGTTTCGCAGTAGAGGTGACAGGTAAAGTAAACATTTTAGAACGCTGCATTGCTCAGAGAAACAAGAAATTTAGCAATTTAGAATTTAAAACACTGCAGAATATATCTAATACCACTTCACCTGCAGTCCCATGTTGCCGTTAGTCTTAACAAACAAAAGTAAAATAAGTTAAAGAAAAAGAAAAGAAAAGTACTGAAAAAAACAACAAAAGAAAAGAAAGCAGTAAAAATAGAGTGGCTGTCACTGAGGCGGTGGTGGTGGTGGTGGTGGTGGTGGTGGTGGTGGTGGCTGTCTCGCTCCCAACTGGGCAATGAGCATCTGCATGAGCTGGTAGTTCTGGGCCTGCTGAGTGGATGCCTCTGCCATGAACCTAGCAGCCTCTCGGTGTAAACCATCACTGCGCTCTAAGCGCTCAGTGATGGAGGTCTGCTCTGCCTGGAGGCGGCCCTGTGTCTGGCGGATGTCATCGATATGTCCCTCCATGCGCACCTGGCGCTGCTGGACCTCCCCTACCTACTGCTGTACAGAACCAATCTGCTGCTCCATACCCCCGAATCTCTGCTCCATCCTCTGCTGCTGCTGGAGAATGGAGTCCATCAGAGTCTGCATCTCAGGTGGGATGCTCATCACTGGGGCCGTGGGGGGCGCCATGGTAGCAGTGGCCGGTGTGGAGCTGGAGCTCGCAGATGTACCCGTAGATCCTAGGCCCGAGCTGCCCTTCACCCAGCTGCCGTCATCTAGGCGTAAGAAGCCCCATCTCCTGAAGGTCGTAAGGGAGATGGGTGTCTCACCCTCCCTCACACGCATGTCAGTAAAGGTCTCATCAGGGAGGGCAGAGGCAAGAAGATGCTGGATGAAGATAGGAAAGATAGGTGTGATCTTCTTCTTCTTCGTCCACAGATATGTCACCACCTTATGCAGCTGTCTGAACATGACGTAGGCTAGCGAGATCTGCTGGGCTGCTGGATGTGGTGAGGCTATGAGGTAGTCTAGGAGGACACAATCCTCGTCAGAAGCATCATTCCCAGCCTGAGGCCGGATCTGATGACTGAGGATCTCTGCTAGGGTCCTCTGTTGAAGGGAAGGAAGAATGGCATACGGGAGTACTCTTATGCTCCTCACCCCGTCGGCGAGTAGTACTCCCGACCTCGCTTAACCACCTAGTCTTACTCTCCCTAAGTGCATCCTCTGAAATATCTCTATGTGCGTCCGGGTTATCCGGGAGAAGTAAAATCTCAGAAAAAGACTCAGGGGTTACCTCCACCTCGAACTGTCGTACGTAAGAAGTAATGCGGTGTGTCGTGTCTGACGCCACAGCATTGGCGTAGAACTCGCGTACCAGCTCTGGTGAGAACACTCCCTCGCCCATGCGCAATATGCTGGTGGCCCCGATACTGTCGAAGATAGCTGTAAGCCCGGCCTCAGCTGCCGCCTCGTCGGTGATACACCTCTCGACGACGAAGGCTCCACCCCGCTCATACCAAGCCCGGGTGGTAGCAGAACGGAATCCATCCTCGCGTAGTGGGGCCTGGGCCGGCTCTGACTCGTCGTCAGGGCGTGGGTTCCTCGAAGAGGACCCTCTGCGTGCAGGACCACCTCTAGTGCGAGCCATCTATCAGATACAACACAACCAGTAAGTAAACAGAAGTAGCAGCCACGCCAAAACCCGAAACCAATCGAGCAGCATGTTCGATTTGAACATATTCTTTCACACAGTTTATTTGAGAAACAAGACATTAAAACAGCCAAACATTGCTCACTATAACATTAAACAGGACAACAATCACCCAGAAACAATTGCACAAAAATTCGGAAAATTTACACATGTCCGGACCTACGTCCGGGTCAACCTAGCCGGACGCAGTCCGGACGCGACTATGAACCCTAAAAATCGCGCCGCGAACTCCAGTTCCCAAATCCCACTCAAATTCAACGCAGATTCACATTTTTGTCACAAAACACCTCATTGTTTCGTGTCGCAACCGTAATTCGACATGAATACACACTAGAACTACCGCAATTACTGAATATTGACGGAACAAAATTCGAAATCTGTAATCAGTCGAATAAAAACCTGGTTTGGAATGGTTTTTGTTTCAAAAGCAGGGAAAATTCAGGGCGGAGGTGCAGTGGTGTCTGGGCGGCGCGTCTCCCTGGTGTTCGCCGGCGTCGGAAGGATAAGGTGGTGCGGTGGTCGCCGGTTGTGGTGGTGGTGTGTCGAAAATGGTGGAATAAAATGGAGGTTTGTGTTTTCTGGGTTCGAAGTCGAGGCGGATGAAGAAGAAGAGCGACAGAAGAAAGAAAATTAAAAAAAATTTGGGGCGCGTTTTTAGTCTTGTCCGGATGGTGTCCGGATCCGGACGTGGCTAGGGTTTTTCCTGACCGGATTTGTGTCCAGCTAAGTTCAGCCGGACACGTTAAAATGTCTTTTTTTTTATATTAAATTAAATTAAAAACCACTACTTTAAAACACCTCATTCATAAAAAAATGAAACATTACCACAAAGAATCAAATAAAAACAAGACACACGAAATGCAGAAATTAAATAGCAAGAGTGGTTAAAGACTCCCTGATCCTTGGTGAACATTGCCATGATTCTTCCTCACACTTGAGTTCAGTTTAGCATTAGAGGGAAGTACCTGAAAGATTTAATCTGCAAAAACCAGAAGAACTCAAGTGGAACCAGATAAAACCATTAGTTATAAAGTAAGAGCCATGGCTCTTTCGATTTGCAAAACAGTGATTAACACTCTGCTAAATAAGAACAAAAGAGGAAAATAATTAACTAAACTAAGGAAAAGATACAAACCGGTGGGTTGCCTCCCACCAAGCTGCCCGGAGTTTAAAGTCTCTGGCTGGACTTTACAGATGAGGTCAAGGAGGGCCGCCACAGCAGCTAGCAATAGCTTTCTTCAGTTTGAAATACCATTGCAGGCGCGGCTTTTTGGATGTTTTTGGAGGGGGAGCTGTAGTACAGATAGCAGAAATAGATTTAATGGAAGAAGAAGAACTTTCAATAAAGGATATACCTGGTGCAGGAGGCTGAGAAAAGGTGTCGCCTAGGTACTTTTTCAGTCGAGCACCATTCACTTTGAATACTTCTCCTGTCTTGTTCTCTAGCTCGTATGCACCATAAGTAGTGATCCCCACAACTTTGAATGGACCTGCCCAATGTGATTTCAACTTGCCAGGAAAGAGGCGTAGCCTGGAATTATAGAGCAACACTAGATCCCCTACTTTGAATTCTCTCTTATGGATCATTTGATCATGGATTCTCTTTGTGCGCTCCTTATAAATTCTGGAACTGTCATAGGCTTGCTCTCTGAGTTCCTCGAGTTCAGATAGTTGAAATTTTCTTTTCTCTCCAGCGGTGTGCAGATCAAAATTCAGGGCTTTCAATGCCCAGTAAGCTTTGTGCTCTAATTCAACTGGAAGATGGCAGACTTTTCCATACACAAGTTTGAAAGGAGACATCCCTATAGGAGTCTTGAAAGCAGTCCGATATGCCCACAGAGTGTCATCTAGTTTAACTGACCAATCCTTCCTTGATGCATTTACAGTCTTCTATAGGATCCATTTTAGCTCACGATTAGTCACTTCTGCCAGACCATTAGTTTGGGGGTGGTAAGGTAATGCTACCTTGTGGGTCACCCCATATTTAGTCATTAGGGAGTCGAATGCTCGGTTGCAGAAGTGGGAGCCACCGTCACTGATAATTGCCCTGGGTACCCCGAATCTGGTGAATATGTGTTTCTTCAGGAATTTCACCACTGTCTTGGAATCAACATTGTGGCATGGAATAGCTTCTACCCACTTTGAGACATAATCCACAGCTACTAGGATGTATTGGTTTCCATGAGATGAGGGAAAAGGGCCTGTGAAATCTATGCCCCAAACATCAAAAAGTTCTACCTCAAGAATACCTTTCTGAGGCATCTCATGCTTTCTTGAAATGTTTCCCATCCTCTGACAGGGGTCACAATGGGAGCAGAAATGGTGGACATCTTTATGTAGAGTAGGCCAATAAAATCCACACTCGAATATCTTTGCAGCTGTTCTTGTATAACCATGATGGCCACCTGCCTCTTTAGCATGACAGAATTCGATTACACTCTGGATCTCCTTATCTGGAAGACATCGCCTCATCAAGCCATCAGCACAGATCCTAAATAGATAGGGATCCTCCCAGATATAGTGGCGGGTTTCTGACAAGAATTTCTTCCTCTGGTTATAGCTGTAGTCATGAGGAATTAAACCAGTAGCCAAATAATTGACTAGGTCAGCGTACCATGGTTCATCTACTTTTCCAATCTTGAACACTGTCTCATCAGGGAAGAATTCGTTGATTGGGATTCCGTCATCAGGGATATCAAGCCTAGATAGATGATCAGCAACTCCGTTCTGCTTCCCCTTTTTATCCACAACTTCTAAATTAAATTCTTGGAGAAGTAGGATCCACCTCAGAAGTCTTGGTTTCGATTCATTCTTCTGAAAAAGATACTTGAGGGCTGAATGATCGGTGTGGACTATCACCTTGCTTCCAAGCAGATATGGTCGAAACTTATCCAGAGCAAACACCACAGCTAGCAACTCCTTCTCTGTAGTAGTATAATTTTTCTGTGCATCTATCAAGGTCTTGCTAGCGTAGGTGATTACTCTCAGCATTTTATCTTTCTTCTGACATAGTGCAGTGCCCACAGCATAGTCGCTTGCATCTGTCATGATCTCAAACAGTTCAGACCAATCTGATGGGACCACAATTGGTGCTGAGCAGAGCTTCTCTTTGATAGTCTGAAATGCTGTCAAGCACTCCTCTGTGAACTGAAATTTGATATCCTTCTGAAGCAGGTCTGACAGGGGTTTAGCAATTTTTGAGAAATCCTGAATAAATCTCCTGTAAAACCCTGCATGACCAAGGAAAGATCTTACATCTTTAACTGAAGATGGTGGGGGTAGCTTTTCTATTACCTCTATCTTGGCCTTGTCTTCCTGGAGGCCTTCCCTTGACACCTTGTGTCCAAGAACAATTCCTTCTTGTACCATGAAATGGCACTTCTCCCAATTCAGCACTAGGTTCGTGTCCTCACAGCGAGCCAAGATCTGGTCTAATTGCTCCAGACAAACATCGAAGCTTTGTCCATAGACAGAGAAGTCGTCCATGAACACTTCAATACTTTTCTCAATAAACTCATTAAAAATCGCCATCATACATCGCTGAAATGTGGCTGGAGCATTGCAGAGACCAAAGGGCATCCTCCTGTATGCAAAAGTACCATAAGGACAGGTGAAGGTAGTCTTCTCCTGATCTTCTGGCGCAATGGGAATCTGGAAATAACCACTGTACCCATCAAGGAAGCAGTAGAACTCTTCCCAGCTAACCGCTCCAACATTTGATCAATAAATGGTAGTGGGAAATGGTCCTTCCTTGTGGCCTCATTCAAGCGCCGGTAATCAATGCACATCCTCCAACCTGTGGTTTGTCTCTGAGGTACCAATTCACCTTTCTTTGGCACTGCAACTATCCCCCTTTCTTTGGAACAACCTGGACTGGAGACACCCACTGGCTGTCAGAAATAGGGTAGATAATACCTGCATCAAGAAGCTTCAGTACTTCGGCCTTGACCACCTCCTTTAGATTTGGATTCAACCTTCTCTGGGGCTGTCTCACTGCCTTGTAATTCTCCTCCATATGAATCCGGTGGTGCAGAAACCCGGATTGATCCCCTTGATATCAGCAACTGTCCAACCCATGGCACTTTTATGTTTCTTTAGCACCTCCAGAAGTCTAGTTTCCTGCGAAATAGACAAAGATGCAGAGATAATAACAGGCAGGGTGTTACCCTCTGCCAAGAAAACATATTTAAGATGGGAAGGGAGAGATTTAAGTTCCAGGTAGGAGGCTTCTCTATTGAAGGTATGGGTCTTTGGATGGATCGATCCAACTTTTCTACAGAGGAGAGGAGGAACGAAAGTATGATTTCCCTTGATTTAGCTGCTGGACGACCGAGGCCATCTCAAAGCTGTCTTTGTCATCCTCAATGGATCGACTTATTACCTGCTCTAAAGTATCAGAAAACTTAAACAAAGAATTAAAAGAATCATACTCCTATAGGTGTAGTCATCATCAAGATCATAAGAATTATCAATTAAATCAGCAGAGAAAACAGCTTGAGAAGAAGTGTTTTTCTGCATCATCTTATTTATATCAAAGCTTAATTCTTCATCATGAAATTTCAAGGTAATCTTCCCCTTGTCAACATCAATAACAGTCTTTGCAGTTCTGAGGAAAGGTCTACCAAGAATCAGAGGTACCTCAACATCTTCATCCATGTCAAGGATCACAAAATCAGCGGGGAAGAAAAATTTACCCACACTAACAACTACATTTTCAACCATACCTCTTGGGTGTGATCGATGATCTATCAGCTAACTGGAGTCTGAAATGAATGGGAACGAGCTCACCCGCATGAAGCTTTTTAAACATGGTGTATGGCATCAGGTTGATGCTCGCTCCTAGATCGCAGAGACCGTATCCGCAATCCATGTCTCCAATTGAACAGGGGATGATGGGCTGACCAGGATCACCACGCTTTGGAGGCAGCATCTGTCGGAGAGCTGCTGAACAAGTTTCGGTCAGCTGGATGGTGTCCTTCTCTTTATATTTCCTCTTATTCGAAATCAGATCCTTCACAAATTTAGCATAATTCGGCATCTGCTTAATCGCATCAATAAGAGGATATTGATAGTCAGCTTTCTAAAAACATCTAAAAATCTTCCAAATTGCTCATCGAGCTCTCGCTCTTTGAGACGGTTTGGAAATGGAAGTTCTTTGCAGATATTTTTCCCTTTTTATTTTTAACAGCAGTAGAAAGAGAGGAAGAAGGAATAGGAGCCTGGGTCTCCTCAGAAACTACCTCAGGAGGGGGGATGCCCTGATGGTGCACCGGCGGTATTAGAAAGAGGCTCGGTCTCTTCATCAGTACGGCTCCTGCCACTTGTCTTTTAAGTTCCTTCCTTCTCAGGGTAACTGCTGCTGCTTCTTCAGAATCCTCACAGTCTTCGTCTGAGACCGACACTGCCTTCAACTGCTCCTTTGGATTGGTTTCTGGTTGGGAAGGCAATGATCCAGAAGGTCTCTGCTGTAGAGGAATTGAGTCAACTGACTCATTGTTCCTTGCATCTCCACCATGGCATTCTCTTTCTGGTTGATTACCGTTTGCTGTTCTGAGAAGCCATCATTATCCACCATCTCCTTCAGACTGGCATTGTTTGAGCTCAAAGATGGTTGCTGAGCTTGAGGTTGCTGTGGCCGGAATTGATTATATTGAGGCCTACAAAGCCGGGTGGTCCCCCCTGATTCGTCCTCTGAGGCTGCATTTGATGTGAATTAGTGCATTGTTAGGATTTCCGTACCTCAGATTTTGGTGCTGATTCTGCACCCAGGGTTGCCTGTTGTTGAACTGGCCTATTACATTGGCCTCCTCGGTTTGCCTCATCTCGGCTACTGTGGGCAGTCCTCATAGTCGTGTGCATCCCCACACTGAGAGCAGCAAGCTTCGTTGTAGAGATTTTCTTGGCGGATTGCCTGGTGGTTGGCCCCATGGTGAGCTGTTCGAGCATTTTCGCCATGCTTCCCATCGTGGTCTATCTGTGCTTGCTCGGAGGCTAGTTGTTCCATCATGGGTCTGGAGCTCTGGAAGAACTCTGACCTATTGAGAATACTCGTCCTCCACTGCTGCTCCATTGGCGAAGCTCCTCACAGTAGGACTCCATAGATGCCATGAAATCCTCCCCACTTTTGCTAGCAGGTTTCCTCCTAGGGCGGATCTTATCTCGCCTCTGTTTCGTCTTTTAACCCCTGGAAGAATCCCTGAGCTATGAGTGATGTCCTGACCATGGTGAGGGCACTGGCGGAGTAGCTTTGAATCGGTCCCACGCCTCACAGACTGTCTCACTACCCTTCTGTCTGAATGCCATCAGGTCGGCAATCATTTGTCGTGTCCTGGAGATGGGAATGTACTTCTCGTAGAATTTGTCCATCATCTGCTCCCAGGTGGTAATGATGCCTGGTGGTAGTCTGTGGAACCATTTCGAGGCTTCTCCTGATAGCTGTGCTGGAACAGGCTCATCTGGCGTACTCCTCCAATCCTTGAGATAAGCCAAGAGAGTCCAAGTGCACAGAAAGCGATGTACATGGTAATGCATCCGATGGGTCTGCACCTGAAAAAGTCCTGCAGGGTGATTTCTAACAGCATTGGATTGGTGAGAAGGTTTTACCTTTTGCCAATCGGCTATAAGTTCTGCAGTTAGATTGGTAGAACCACTGGCCCTCGTCTTGGTGTGGCTGGTGGTCTGTTTATCCTTCCCATCGTGTATTGGGCCACTGCACCTGCTCCAATTTGGTCATGATTTCCTGCCATATTGAAGTCAAGCTGCCTTCTTGTTCTCAGCTTGGAGGTACTCTTCGATTTCAGGATCGAAGTCTGTATCCGGGGGACCAGTTGACGCGTTCTGCGCATCCACTAGGTGCTTATAATCAGCCCGAGAAAGGAACAAAATGAGTGAGTTTTAAAGTAAAAAAACAATTGTATAAAATGGCACACAAAATAAATTAAAATCAAAATATATTACAAAACAAACAATTATAAACAGTGTGTTGCAATAAAGTAACGAATTAACCAAGGCTAGGGACTAGACAAAAGTCAAGTCCCCGGCAACGGCGCCATTTTGCAAACGATTTATTTGGTATATTAAAAGCCTAGAAATAATCCTAGAATTCAATAATTCAATAGATCGTCAGGTTGCAAAAATCCCGGTCGAAATAGTATAGTAATTCAATGAAGCGACCGGGGTGTCAATCCACGGGACTGATAAGTAAGTCTAGCCTTAGGTAATGGTTAACTCAAAAAGGGGGTTTTGTTTTGGTTTTGGGTTTCAAAAAGATAACAAGAAAGTAAATAGCAGATAAATTAAAGTGATAGTCTTGGGAGTGTGAACGGTACTCTAGGTTCAGGGAGTTGTTTCACTAGCTAGGTTCTGCATACTACTTAAGTGGAGACTTGGATCGGCTTGTAATTCTCAATTATCTATTCTGTATTAAGTCTTAATTCCAGATAGCTCATCTAGACAGGGCATGTAGTTCTAGTCTAGACCTAGCAAGTATATCTAGATGGTTTTTGCACAGAATTACTAGTCTGGTTTTAATCCGGACTAAAGCTCCTAGTGACTAAAGTAATCTATCCGATTGCAATTATCACAGGTAACAGGTTAATAGGACCGTCAATGCTAATCACCTTATCTGATCATAACATGATTCGAGGGCTTATAATAAATTCATGACGTTTATTAAAAGCACTTAAAAGCATTAACCTGAACAATCCAAATTGTCTCAACAAGCAGCAAAATAATGAAGAGTTTAACTAATTACAACATCCCTTCCCCTAGAGTAAATCCTTTAGCTAGACATAGCGATTATAATAATAAATGAGAGAGAGTTAGAAGAAATCATCTGTTACGAAGATCTTCTTGCTCGCTCCGTCCTTTGTCCTTGTGCTGTGCTGGCTTGAAGGTTGGTCTTGGTGATAATGGAGTGAACTGGGTGAAATGGGGCGAAAGTGGAATTTTTGGCGATTTTTGTGAGGTGTCCGGATGAAGAGGGTCGGACACAGAGTCGGACGTGATCCGGACGTGGGTGGAATGAACGTGTCCGGATCCGGTCAAGGGTCGGACATGGGTAAATTCTGTGAATAGATGCGGAATGTGTTTGTGGGTGAGCGCGAGTGATTACGGGGGAATTTTAGTGAGGATGAGCAGATGAACTGGGCTGAATCGTGAATGAGATGTGCAGAGTATGGAGAGGTTTTATGAATGGAGATGGATGTATGTGAGTGAACGATGCAGTTTTGTGGAGGAGGCTGATGAATGGAGATGGAGTAGTAGAGAGGAGAGGAGACTGTGAAGTCAGGTACGATTTGGAATGAACTGAAGCTGGGTTTAATAGGATTAGAGGGGGGAAACAAGGGTTAGTGGAAGTTTGGTATGGTGGATAGTTTGATTGAGATGGAGCCTGGAGCCTCGTCAATTAATGCGCCGCTCCCCTGTCTTCTCAATGCGCCGTCTGATAATAGCCGAAAGGCTAATTATCAGTGCGTGCCTTTTTATTTTTCAATTCTGTGTGACGTCCGGATCGTGTCCGGATCGAACGTGACACGGAGTTTTAGATCTGAATCGTGAACTCCAGATTGGATTTTTAGGTCACGTCCGGCTTGCGTCCGGCCAAACTGATCCGGACAGACCAATTTTTGTGTCTCTTCTCCTGATTTGTTCCCCGTTTGTTGTGTGTAATCCTTATGATGTATAATCTTTATTTCCTGGGGTTTCCTGTATTTAGCATATAAAATACATTAGTTCTTATCAAAACATCAATCTTAGGAAAAACACATAATAAGTGGGAAACATTGCCTGAATTGTTACAAATTATAAGTTATTTAAACCCTAAAAAGCCTATAGTTTCACACTTATCATCCTCGTACCAAGGATCACCCACCTCAACACTTCCACCTGAAGAGCGATCGGTGGAGTTTACACTTTCACATCCTAAGTGTTGAGGCCACATTTCCTTTTGATCCGGGTCGTTCTATGCTAGATGATGGCCCGCCCAACCCACCCGTGAAGCCGACTTCAACGTTCATATTCGATCCCGGATGACTTCACGGTGGTATGGTCTAGCAAAGACCTTAAAGAAGGGCCACTTACCAGGAGGCAAACCGGATTCTTTCGTGTCTTGTCTTTTAAATTTCGTATTGTTAGATTTTGCATTGTTTTCAATAAGGGCTATTGTGGCATTCTTTGGACTTGCCCTTTTACGCCCAATTGGTGGCGTCTGTGTTGTGAATATTTTGGAAACAGGTAAGCCTCTAAAAAAGGATGGAATTAGGAATAATTACAAAGGAACCTCTGGCGAAATTTTCCAAGAGGACCTTTGATAAGCCGCAGACTTATCAATTTTTATGTGCTAGATTTAGGATTATTTGTGTAAATAAGGTTATATATATGTTATTTATGTTATATTATTATAAAGTCCATTATTTGTGTCAGATTTATGTTTTTACATGTTTTCATACAAGGAAATAATTTCTGACCAAGATGCCGGACATAAGGCCGGATGTCCTCTGCACGGCACAAGTAGCGAGAACAGAAACATGTTACTGCCGGATCCGATGTCGGGTGGGAACTACCCGGCATAAGGAAAAGTTATCACGGTTGACCACAAGATAGCAGTTATGACCGTTACACTCCAGCCCCTGCCGCGTATGGTGTCGGACATCTCCTGTCCAGCACAGGCGTCGGTTCGCATAGATTTGACGGTTTCAGCCGTTAACGGTTGGCACGTGTTTATTAGGTGCCGGATGACTTCTACCCGCACTCCACCCGGCATACATTGATTTTGTTGCCTATAAATAGGACAAGAAGGGCTACACTTTCACACACTTCAACACCATATTATACTTCATTCATACTCCATTTCCGCCCACATTCCAAGTGTTGGTGTCCAAGGCATTTCTACGGATCCATCCACGAGAAGAAGAGAAGATTGTCAGGGTTGAGGTGAGGCTATAACCAATCTCCTTCTCCCTTATGTATCTTCTTTATTTGAGTGGATGGTGAAGTAGAAATCCGGTTAGTTCTTGGTTAGGGATGAATTTTCTTGTAAACACTATGATTATCTCAATATAATTTCAAGCGTTCATTAAGATATGGTTCTTATTGCACAGGGAATTAGTTGATCCCTCATTCCCTTTGTGCAAATCCTACTGAGGAAGAAAAAGCCCAAGAGTAGGATAGGTTAGACTAATCTTAGTGGTCTTTGATGTTTTCATCTATGATTTAGGGTTAGCATAAGAGATTTCGAATTAACCCATTTCCCCCATTTCCTTGTCATTTCGTGGCATGATATATGCTCGATTGTTAATAGGGATGAGTTTCTTGTTGTCAGACCCGAAGCAAGAGAGTGGCATTTACACTTTGAACGTGCCGGGTGTAATGCCGGTCTCCTGTGTCCGGCACATTCAACGTCTTTGAATGTGCCGTGCATCTGGTGTCTGGCAGGATGTCCGGCACCTTCAAGTTGTTTGGTTAAGTTCGAGTTTTGAGATTCTTGTGAATATTATTGTTTGGTTGATGTATCCCGAATCTAGGACAAATTATTATTTAGTTAGGATTTTTAGTTAATTAATTATCATTTACATTCCCCCATTTGTTATAGAATAGGTTATTACCGTGATTAGGACTAATTTTCTATAAGTCCCTTGGGTACGATACTCTCGGTCGTAATATATTTACACTATACTCCGACCGGGTTTTATTTTGCTACCCGTAGTAGAGTTGTAGGTTTAATTTATTATTTTATCCCTTTTGTATATAGTTTTACTACAATTTTCCGTTTAGCAAATTGGCGCCGTTGCCGGGGACTTGGAATTAGTCCAAGTCCTAAATTCGGTAAAACGCCCTATTCTTTATTTTTTATTTTTTATTTTTTTTTATTCTTTGATTCATTAATTCTTTGTTTAATTTGTTCATTTTGTTTTTCGGTTGAATATGCATGGTGTAGTGTCGGGTATCTGGTGCCCAGCACATTCAACATTTCTTATTTTCAAATTCTTTTATTCTTTATTCTTTGAATCGATTGTTTTCATTTCTGTTAAGTTGAATGGGCCGGATATGATGCTGGATACAGTTTATCCGGCGCTACGGAGGAAGTCCAAGCCGGACAAGAAATAGCCGGCATGCTATCCAGCATATTCAATCACATTGCCGTTTTTTTTTCATTTTTTTTTGTTAAGAGTTGGGGTTTTATATAATTTGGCCATTAGTTGAATGCCATTGCTTTTATTTTTTTCCCCTCCTCTTATACTTTATTAAATTATTTTCCTCTAGAGTTTGAACTTGTCGTGCATTATGCCGGGTTTCTTAAACCCGGCATTTCGGAGGAAGTCCGATACCGGACAGGATGTATCCGGCACGTCGTCCGGCTTGTTCAAATTTACTCTCCAATTTTTTTTGTCGTAAATGGTCAAGACTCATGTCAATGATCTCTTACGTTTTTATGTCATTTCACTATTTTTATTTCTCCTTGTTGTATTTCTTTGATTTATTTCTTTCGGTTTGAAAAAAGCCGGGCAATATGCCGGGTAAATTCAACCCGACATTAGTGGAGGAAGTCCACCGCCAGATACTCGACGCCCGGCACACGGTCCGGCATGTTCAATTGATTTATTTTTCCTTTAGTTTCATAACATTTCTATTTAATTACTCTTTATACTATACTTCGTTCAATTAATATTTTGTGTGCCACTCCTCCAAAGTAAATTAGGTGAATGCACTTCAAGCACACTCCCTACACAAATAATCAAATACCGTAGGGGAATGGCAATAACCTCCCTTCCTCAGCAGGCGAATGTGGAAAAATTGCACGACCACACGCCCAATGCTCCGAATTGCCAGATTTTATACCACCTGAGGAAGCGGAACTTGCAGAGACATCGATCATTCGCATGGAGCATAAGTCGATGCAGTTGCAAATACAACAAATTTTTGCTCAACTATGACCACTTGGTCAACTCCCGTCTCCAACACTAAATTCATCGACAGGAGTATGCGAAATCGATCTTCGTTTCTATCGAGATCTCTGATCACTTGGCCAAGTAGCCAAAGGCTAAGTGTAGGGCAGCCCCACGCATCTGGTCTTCTTTTTCCGCAGGGGAGTCACTTCCTTTCCTTATTTCTTTATTTTGAACACTGGGGACAGTGTTCCTGCCAAGTGTAGGGCAGGGACCCCCCTTAAAAAATAAATTTTTGTTAATAATATGCATAAGTCGTGAGTTTCATCAATGTTTTACTAAACTTTTTGCATGTTTTTGATTGAGATGAGATTAGGAATGAATAAATACTTGTTCTCTCAAGAGGTAACCTTTTCATGACTTGTAGATTCTTGTTTTAACTTCTTGATTCTCTTTATTAACATGAGTATATGACCTTACTCCTATTTCTATCTCTATTTACTTCTGGGTAATATTGTCTTTTCTTTTTCAAAATGGTGAGAATTCTTTTGGGTGAAAATCTTAAAAAAAGGGTTTTTGTGAAAAAGAAAGAAGAAGAAGAAAAAGAAAGAAAAAAAGAGAAAAAAATCTTCTTCCAAGGAAAAGAATTATATTCCTTGAGGTCGTTAAAAAAGAGTACCTCAGATATAAAGCAAGACACAAGAGTTTTTCCTTTTTTTTTCTCCTACATTCCCCGTTCTTCAATGCAAAAAAATTCATGGTTGATTCAGAAACCCTTGCGAAATAGGGCTGAACATAAAAACCATTGATGAGTGTCTTGGCCACATTCAGAAACTCTTGAAAAATTGAGCTGGGTGATGGAACCGGAAAAAGGAGAGATTACAAATCCCTTATGCAAATAGCCCAAAAGCTTTGATCGGTTTTTGAAATTCTTTATTTTTTACCCATTAGTATGTTTGATGGATATGGTGATAAGTGATACTTGTGAATAGAGTAAGTAGTTAGGAAATTTATCTAATTGCCATTCTAGTTATATTTGGTGCATAAGTAAATACTCCTTTCCAATCTATTGCTCGAGGACTAGCAAAGGTAAGGTAGGGCCTTGATAACCGCAGACTTATCATATTTTATGTGCTAGATTTAGGATTTATTGTGTAAATAAGGATATATATGTATTTATGTTATATTATGTATAAAGTCCATTATTGTGTTCAGATTTATGTTTTTACATGTTTTTCATACAAGGAAATAATTTCGACCAAGATGCCGGACATAAGGCCTGATGTCCTCTGCACGGCACAAGTACGGAGCAGAAACATGTTACTGCCGGATCCGATGTCGGTGGGAACTACCCGGCATAAGGAAAAGTTATCACGGTTGACCAAACGACAGCAGTTATGACCGTTACCACTCCAGCCCTGCCGGGTATGGTGCCGAACATCTCCTGTCCGGCACAGGCGTCGGTTCGCATAGATTTGACGGTTTCGGCCGTTAACGTTTGGCGTGTTTTATTAGGTGCCGGTGACTTCTACACCCGGCACTCCACCGGCATACATGGATTTTGTTGCTATAAATAGGACGAGAAAGGCTACACTTTCACACACTTCAACACCATATTATACTCCATTCATTACTCCATTCCATCCCCACATTCCAAGTGTTGGTGTCCAAGGCATTTCTACGGATCCATCCACGAGAAGAAGAGAAGATCTTGTCAGGGTTGAGGCTATAACCAATCTCCTTCTCCCTTATTATTTCTTTCTTAATTTTGAGTGGATGCTGAAGTAGAAATCCTTGTTAGTTCTTGGTTAGGGATGAATTCCTTCTTGTAAACACTATGATTATCTCAATATAATTTCAAGCGTTCATTAAGATATTGGTTCTTATTGCAAGGGAATTAGTTGATCCCTCATTCCCTTTGTTTCAAATCCTACTTGAGGAAGAAAAGCCCAGAGTAGGATAGGTGATAGACTAATCTTAGTGGTCTTTGAGTTTTTTGTTATGCCCCCCATATTTTTTTTTTATTTATCTTGTATTACTTCCTTCTCTGATTCACAAGGGAGTCGAGTTATCTTAATCTTATGTTAGTATTTTTATAACTTCTCTTAACTTTATAAGTTAACTTGAGAAGGAGGGTTATAGACGTCTTTCCGATTTGTTATTACTAAGGAGTTAGGAACTTATTATTTTATTTCTCATTTTTATTTTTTTCCTAACCCTCCTTCTCAATTTTCTAATCACGTTCTATCTTCCCTTCCACTTCTGACATCTTATTCTCGACGTTCTCCTCTCCTTCCTTACTCCACTCCCGCTTCACTCCTCAAAATTAACCTCCCTTTGCTCTCTCCTCTTCTTCAATCTCCTCCCTATAACCGATTGTTGGTCATTTGCGTATGGGATTCCGGTTCTGCTAGGCGGTCGATCGTCAGTTTGGAGGTGATTGACTTTGTTCTTCATTGATTTCCTTTTTTCCTCTTTTTGATTTTGGATTCTAGAATCCGTTGTTCAGTTCTTTAGAATTCATCAATTCGAGAGGAGATTCGAGGAGTCTGATGTGTAGAGTCCTCTGAGATTGCATTGCTATACGGATGTCAGGTAGGTGGTGAAGGTTCGGGTGGGTGTTTCACCACGGGGTTTCGTTTCGGTTTTCTGTATATGCATTCTTTGACTCTCTGATTGATGGTGTTTTGGGTTGATTTTGATGTGCGTTTGATGCGTTAAAACCCCATGGAAATGTGTTTTCGATTGGCTAATTTGCTACTATAAATTATGTATGTTTTTGTGGGGGTTTTTGTGGCTTGGTTCTGGCTGTTTTCCATAATTGATTTTGCAGTTTCGGTATGTCCGAACATGTGTCCGAACATTGAAGTTCAGACATCTACGCCGGAAGATTTTCTGACTCTCGATTAGGTCCGAACATGCAAGGTCGGATGCATGTTCGACCAACCTTTGTTTTAGCATAACTTCTTCGTATTGATCTCCGTTTTGAGTGCCGTTTGCGGCGTTGGATTCCTCTTTCGAGTACTATCTGTTCTTATGTTTGGGTACATGTACTATGTACTTTTAATTTGAAAGTCTTAAATAAGCCTTTGAACTCTGATTTGCTCTGGACGTGTTTTGAGCTTCTATGCTTCTGTTGGTTTTTTCGTGTTTGCTAGTCAGTGTATGACTTTGTTTTGATAAAGGATTATGGTCCGTTTGATGTGCTTTGGCCTCTGTTCTGTTCTGTTAAAAGCTCTGCTTTCTGCTCTCTGTTCTGACAAGGACTTTTGCCCGTTCTGTTTAAAGCTTCTATTTGTTAAGCTTCCGTTTTGGGACCTATTTACTCTGCTTTGAGCCGTGAAATGGCTGGTCAAGCTATTCCGTTTGATACCATGTAGCCGTCATTCTGAGTGTGGGTCGTGCCCAATCTGTTTCTGTGGGGTTGACGAACCCTTTGGCCTTCGGTCTTTCTGTCGTTGTCGAGGATCTGTTAGATCCATGGGTCTTCGACCTTTTCTAAGTGTTTATCTTGGTGCTAGTGTCCCACTTCTGTTTGTGTTCTGTTCGGCTTCTGTCTGTTCTCTCTGCTTTTGTATTTGACAGACTGTTGTGTGCTTTCTGTCCTTTGAACACCTATGTTTGTTTGTACTGCTTCTGCCAGTCCTGTTTGTTTTCAAACTCGGAGACGGTCTGCTGTGTGCTTACCGCCTTCTGATAAGTTCTGGATTTTGCTAAGCTTCTGATTTTGCTAAGCTTCTGATTTTTGCTAAGCTTCTGATTGTTTTGCTCTGTTGCTTAAGCTTCTGATTCGTCAAAGCTTTCAAGCTTCAGTTTACCTTCTGCTATTAAGTGTATGTTTTGACCACCGCTTAGCTTCTTGTGTTTTAGACTTTAGTCTATTTGAAAGACTTCTGCTTTGTATCTGATTTTGCTCTGGCTAAGCGCTTTCATATACGTGTATATGTATGTTCAGATTATGTTTTGAGCGTGCTCAGCTGATGAAGTTTATCACCTGCTGAGCAATAGTTGTGCTCACCCCTATATCCGTCTGATTTGCAGGTCTTAGTTCGTGTTTGAAGATTCGGCCTTCGCTTTTAGTTTTGGATTTGGTTTTGTATTTAGATGTTTGGCTTTGGGGCCCTTTTTGTATTTGTTAGCTTCCGCTTTTGTAAACTATGTAAACGATTGTAATTGCTACTTGTTAAATAAAGGGTATTTTGTTCAGTTTGGGATTCGCTAATGTAGCCTTGCGTGTCTTAGGTAATAAGTACGCGGCGTGTAACGGTCTCTCAACCAGGGTGGTTTTGGGGTCGTTACATTTAGTGGTATCAGAGCCAAGTTTGATTTTCGTTGGATTTGTGGGTGTCTGCATGTCTACGCTTCCGTGTCTTTGCCTACTATATGCTCTGTGTTGGCTGTTGCGTGACTTGTCAGCTATCTGGTGTCTGTTATGTGTGTGTGCTCTGTGGTTGTCTGCTATCAGAGTAGCGCAGCGGAAGCGTAGTGTTTGTCTGTGTGTATTCTGAGTTTTGAGTGTGAGTCTGAGGGAGTCAGGTCCTTTGGGAAAGGATGACCGAATGTGAGTTCTTGTTTGACAGGGTTGTGTGCTTCAGTTGTGAGCTTGTGTTACGTGCTTGTGTTGTATGTTCTGTGTTGTGTTATGGTGGGAGTTCGCGAGTATGTTGGTCCTTTAGGTAAGGACACCTCTAAGAGTTCTTGTGCATTTAGGTTGAGTGTTAGTAATCTTCTGTTTTACCTCTTATGTCAGTGAGTCAACTATAATTCTGAGTGCTAGATTTGAGGTGCAAGCTTATGAGATATGTGAGTGTTGTTCCTATTCCTTCAAGCTTAGCCTTTGTAATCTTTTGCTTTGCTCATTCTGTTAGTGAATCAGCTAGTGAGGTCCATGTGTTAGCTCGGGTAAGTAGAGCTTCTGAGATATGTTAGCGTTCTTCCAATGTCTTTGTGCTGAGCCTTTAGTGATCATCTGCTTTGTTTCTTCTGTCAGCGAGTCAGTTAGTGTGTTCTGAGTGTTAGCTCTTCGAGGTTGGAGCTTCTGAAATGAGTGAGTGTTCTTTCTGTCCCTTGTGCTAAGCATTAATGATTATTTACTTTGTTTCCTCTGGCTAACTCATTCTGAGCGTTCCCTTCTGTGCCTTAGAAGCTATGTGTTAGTACCCTCCTGCTTCTTTTCTTCTGTTAGTGAATGAGCCAGTAGGCTCGATGTGTTAACTCGTGTAAGTTGGAGCTTTTGAGATGAGGGTGAGTGACCTTTCTTAACCTTAGGGATAATCTTCTGGTGTGTTCCTCTGTTAGCCAGTCAGTAGTGAATCTGAGTGTTATGTCTGTGGCTTCAAGTTGATTTTCAGTAATTATTGCCTTGTCCCTACAATCAGTGAGACATTTAACAAGTTCTGAGTGTTAGCTCTGTGAGGTGTGGACTCCTGAGATGTGTAAGCGTTTCCTTCTGTGCTTTGGGATATTACAGTTAACCCTCTTGTGTTTATCATAATTATTGGTAACCACCTCAAGGTTAAGATATCTTTGACTACGAGCCCCCGAACTATAACTTTGTGATAAAAAAAGTTAGCTATGTGTTGACCTATCAGCTTAATCACATTAATAATGTCAGGCTGGACAATAAAACTGCTTAATCAATATCGTCTAACTGTCTCTCATCCCACTTTAGATGCATTTTCAAGGAAGGGTTGACATTTTTGGGAAAATAACAATGCAGATTAAGTAGTGTTTTTTGTCCAGCATGACCTTATTAATATGATTAAGCTGATAGGTTAACACGGAGTTAACTTCCTGATAACAGAGTTATAGTTCGGGGGCTCTTAGTCAAAGATACCTTAACCTCAAGGTGGTTACCAGTAATTATGATAAACACAAGGGGGTTAACTGTAATATCATAAATCCTCAAGGGGGTTATGAGTAATTTACTCTTTAATTTATTATTTTATCCCTTTTGTATATAGTTTTCCTACAATTTTCCGTTTAGCAACCTTCATCTCCAACGATTGAAGGTAGCACCTGATAAGTGTCCAAATGAGCATGTTTTATAGGTGTATTTCATGTATAATATTAGCACTTTTCTTGCTCATTTCTCCACTTCGGTTAGTTTTCCTCTAGTTTATGTTTTATTGTTTATCTCACAAAATTATTGGTTTAACATGAGGAAAACCAAGCCGGAAGTGAAGTAGACAAGGAGACGAACGCATAGCCGCAAACGGCTCGAAAAACGGAGTCGAAACGAAGGATCTAGAGCCGGTCAAAGTTTGAAGGAAAATAGGTCGGTCAAGACTTGCAACCGCCCCAATTCAGGCGGACGACTCACATAGGCAACCGCCTATGAAGAGGCGGACGTGGGAGGCTGCAACCGCCTATGAAGAGGCGGACGTGGGAGGCTGCAACCGCCTATGAAGAGGCGGACGTGAGAGGCTTCAACCGCCCAAAAGGAGGCGGACAAGGCAAGGGCAACCACCCAAAAGGAGGCGGACAAGGCATAGGGCAACCGCCCAAAAAGGGGCGGACAAGACACACGGAACCGCCCATAATCAGGCGGTTCTACAGGCGGTCAAGACTAAAAACACGCCCGAAACAGTTTTCTTCCGCCTCGACTCTGCAACTCTCTTGTATCTGCTCCGCCTACCTTAAATTGCTCACGCGTTTCGGCTCTAGCCCCTGCAATAAGTGAAGCACTGCAATAAGTGAAGCAATCAATGCTTCAATCAATGAAGCACTGAAGGAAGCAATCAACTGCAAATATCTACGGAAGACTACCTCTTCATTTCTTCTATAAATACCCATTCCCTACAACCTTGTACGAGTGCACGGAGAAAACCAGAAAATCACTCACACTCACCTCATCTCATTCTCTTCCAGTAAATCACTCCCGTATATCAACATTTCACTCCATTAACTCTCTAATTCACCCACTTCACTTACATAACTACTACGTACATGTTCCACTCTTCATTCTCCTCATTTCTCCATTCACTAATCACGTCTCCGTGTCTATTATTACGTCCAACCTCTGTCTGACTTATTACCAGTTAATATGTCTGGCTAAGGAGGATTTGCTCCGGGCAAGGTTTTAATTATGGTTTGTTTAATTATGTAATCAATATTTCTACCGGTTAAAATAAATACAGTTTGTTACGCTTAAAGGTTTTCTCTCACCATTTTAATAAATTACATGAATTTATTAAAATGCTTTCCTAAGTCTATTTTGATCAGACCAGGTGATAAATAGACAGGTTAATTAAGCCGTAAATCTGGAGAAAACTTATTATGATTTAATAGTTAGTATTTAGATGCAATTATAATTCCTCGAATTTAACGTCCGTTTACATAGTATTGCTCGAACCTTGATTAGACCGAGCATTTTCTGGTAAACGAGTTCTTAAGGGTCTATGACTTAGTCCTTAGGATAATAACAGGAATTTTGCCAAACTAATATATTAAACCGGTAGAGATAGCATAATTAATCAGATTATATAAAACCTGAACCCGGAGTTCCATTTAATTCATCTGCACTCAGTTTTAATCTGCTTTTTTTTCTCTAAAACAAGTCAATTAACTTCCCCCCTTTTGTGACAAGCTTAGGAACTATTTTATCTCGCTATAAGTCCCACGGTTTGACCCCGGCCGCTTCTGTCTTCTATACTACTGCGACCGGGTTTTAATTTGCAGCCCGACGGATATTTTGAGTATTAATTTCTTTCTTTTAATCAATTCACCTGCTAATACTCACGATAAATCCACTCTGCAAAATGGCGCCGTTGCCGGGGACTTGATTTAATCTAGTCCCTAAGCCCCGGTTAATTCACCTGTTATATTATAATAATCTGTCAATATTAACTCATAATAATCTAATTTCGGACATCTAACTTTGGACTTCGGACTTCTGACATTTTAATATTATTGTCATTTATTTCTGTCATTTCATTCCATTGTCCTTTAATATTCCATTGTCTCTAACTACTAACTTAAATTTCTGTCATTTCGTTCCATTGTCATTTCGTTCCATTGTCATTTCAATTTTCTGTTATTTCTTTCCATTGTCCCTAACTACTAACTTAAATTTCTGTCTACTAATTCCTAACATTTTTATTATTCTAACCATAACCAGTTCTTTTCTCTGTTTTGAGTGGTGAATGCCTTTTACCAGGTCAAACAGTCTCCCAGAAAATATTAATAATCACACGGTTGGTTATAATCCAGATCGAGAGAACCTTTCTGCGCACCCTAAGGCAGAGACGAACTCAACAAAATACCACCACAGTGATAGATTCTGACCCGGAAGCTAACATGGCAGCTACACCAGCAACGGTTCGAAATATCAACAGGCCGTCTAACCAAGGACAACAGCCTGCTATCATCCTTCCTCACCTCAGCCCATCCGAATACGATGAGTGGCAGAAGCTGAAGCCATATCATCAATCAGATGTGTGAAGAGTTGGGCATGTTTGATGGCACCAGTCCAGACGAAGCCCTGTTACATGTTACAAAATTCTTGCAACATGCCAATAGTCTTACAGCAACCGACGCAGTACTTCAATATGCAAGATTGTCATTATTCCCACACAGCCTGACGGGAAACGCGAGCAAGTGGTATCATAGCCTAACACCAGTACCATTGGTACCTGGGACGACATGGCCACCAAGTTCTACGACAAATTCCTACCCCGAGCCGAACTTGGAGATGATTGCTGAAATTATAATTTCAAGCAACCAGGGTCGGAGAATATTTGTGAAACTTGGGACCGTTTCAAAGGTCTACTACTCACTTGTCCTCACCACGGTCTGACGAAGGAACAAGTATCACAATTGTTTACAAGGGCTTGATCGGTCCGTGCAGAACAATGGTGTTATCTTCGTTAGGGGCTGACATTCTGAAAAAGCCGGAGCACAATTTCTGAACAGCATGGAATCTCTCTGTGAGGAAATCAGAGACTGGGCCTCCGGTGGATCAAGGAGCGGTACTCCAGGATTATATCATGTTGGGGAAGTGATAACAAGTTCGACCAATTGATGAAAAGCCATGAGCAACTCATGGAAGCAATGCTCAGCAGGCAACAAAAGTCAGTACTCTCAAAAGTGGTTGAGCAGATGGCTATGAATTCCTTCCCCAGCAAGCTAAGTCGATGATTTCCCGACACCTACTACCCCTCCAGGCTATGCTCCTCATCCCAACCATCTCCAACTAATTCTTGTACGCAATGTTGCGGGCCTCATGATATGAACAATGCCCCCAACTACAAGAATGAAAGCAGCGGAGGAAGCAAACTACATCACCAACAATTCAGGATACAGACAACCATGGCAACGTAACATGCAATCCAATCTTAGCTACTCAAACACCGGAAATATCCAGAACCCACATACCCTACAAACATCCCAAAACTACAGACCTCAGTCCAATTTCCAAGGAGGCCAAAGGCAATATCAACAACAGCCTTATGGCAATGAAGCTTCATCGAGTCGACCAACTCAACCTCCTTCGAATCCTGAGTCTGATATGTCTCAAATGCAGAGATGTTTAAGGCGATGATGGGTAAATCCCGAGATACGCAAGAAGAGGTCGCAGCTCTGCGCAAAGACCAAAAAGCCTTGCAATCTCAGATCCAACAGTTACTCACTCAACAAAGACCACCTGGTCAATTCCCTTCACAGACTAATCCCAATCCAAAGGAACAAGCAAATTCAGTCCTTATAGACGATGGCACATTACAATCAACAAACTTGTGTGCAGTCTCTTAAGGAGTGGAAGGGAACTTGCCACCAGCAAAGGAAAAGAAAAGAAAATCTGAAGATTCCTATATCAATGTTGAAGAAACCACCAAACCAACTTCACCTCCCTCAGAAATCCAAGTTCCTACTCCTACTTTACTCCACCTCCATCTCGAGTTACCATCGACATCCCAACTTCCACTCATAAAAACAGTGAACTCCCATTCCCAACAGAATGAAAAAGAAACACCTAGATGAGCAGTTCTCCAAATTCTTGAGCATTTTCAAGAAACTGACTCTCGACATACCTATACTTGATGCTTTGCAAGAGATGCCTAACTACGCCAAATTCTAAAGGATCTCTTGACAAAGAAGAAAAGAAACCTGGAAAGAGACAGTGCACCTCACGGAGGAATGCTCTGCGGCCCTTCTTCGAGCACTTCCCCCAAACAAACAGATCCGGGAAATCCCGTGATCCCGTGTTTTATAGGGGTGGACTGTGGAAGTGGTCTATGCGACCTAGGAGCCAGCATTAATATCATGCCATATGCCACCTTTCTTGAAAGTTAAAAGGAGAAATGCAACCGGTTCCTTTCAAACTCCAACTAGCAGACAGATCAGAGATCAAGCCCATGGGCATAGTCCGGGATCTGGTAGTTGGAGTGTCTCGCTTCATCTTTCCAGCTGATTTCGTCATTCTAGAAATGGATGACGATGTCGAGGTTCCCCTGATTCTAGGTCGACCGTTTCTGAGTACCGCCAAAGCCATCATTGACGTCCATGATGGAAAATCACTCTTCGGTACGAGGATGAAACGATTGAATTCGACATGCAGAAAATGATGAAGAAAAGCTCAAACTTTTCTCCTCATGCTAAGACAGTGGGATTCACAGATGATGAGGAGGAGGAAGGATTTTGCTACAGATGAGGACATGTATTCCATCTTCCATCCAGGAAGCTGAAACTGAACCGCTAGAGCGAGTATTATTTACTTCTCTAGAAGAAAAGATGGAGGATCCAGAAGTTAACGCCATGCTGGCGTACGTAGAGAAAGGAAGGGCTGGTTATCAAGCGTACCGGCCACCAATCGAAGAACTCGACAGAAAACCTCAAAAATCAATTCCATCAGTGGAACAACCACCTGAACTCGAGCTTAAAGAAATACCCTCTAACCTCAAGTATGCTTCCTAGCTGAAAATGACCATTTGCCTGTCATTATTTCCTCTTCTCTGAATTCCGGGGAGGAAACAGGTTACTTGAGGTATAAAGAAGCACAAGACAGCAATCGGGTGGACTATCGCTGATATCAAAGGAATTGATCCCTCCTATTGCACGCACCATATCATATGGAGGAAAACTACAAACCTATCAGGCAACCTCAACGCCGGCTAAACCCTAACCTCAAGGAGGTAGTTCGAAAGGAGGTTCTGAAACTCCTTGACGCGACATCATTTATCCAATTTCTGACAGTCCATGGGTCAGTCCTGTTCAAGTTGTCCCTAAGAAGGGGGGCATCGAAGCTGTTATTAATGAAAAGGGAGAGACTATCCCTCAAAGAAAGATCACAGGATGGCGCATGTGTATTGACTATCGGCGTTTGAACTTGGCAACCAGGAAGGATCATTTCCCTCTCCCCTTTATCGACCAGATGTTGGAACGTCTAGCAGGACAAGAGTACTACTGTTTTCTAGATGGGTTCTCGGGTTATTTTCAAATACCAATCGCACCTGAGGACCAGGACAAGACAACCTTCACTTGTCCTTACGGTACCTTTGCATACCGACAAATGCCTTTCGGTCTATGCAACGCCCCTGCTACCTTCCAGAGATGTATGCAAGCAATATTTGCTGACTTCATCGAGCAGAGCATAGAAGTCTTTATGGACGACTTCTCAGTCTATGGCTCTAGTTTCGACAAATGCTTGGCACAACTTGATTTGATCCTAAGACGGTGTGAGGATACGAATCTCGTTTTAAACTGGGAGAAATGTCATTTTATGGTCAAGGACGGGATCGTCCTTGGACATAAAATATCAGCAAAAGGAATAGAGGTGGATAAAGCCAAGGTAGAGGTTATCGAGAAGTTACCAGCACCAACTACGTTAGAGACTACGAGCGTTTCTAGGGCATGCAGGATTTTATCGGCGGTTTATCAGACTTCTCCAAAATCAGCAAACCATTGACCGACCTGCTACAGAAAGATGCCCCGTTTCATTTTGATGAAAGGTGTTCAGCTGCTTTCCAAACTATAACACAAAAATTGGTGTCAGCACCTGTTGTCATACCACCTGATTGGTCTCTTCCGTTTGAGATCATGTGTGACGCAAGTGACTACGCCGTGGGGGCAGCTCTATGCCAGAAAAAAGAGAAAATCTTGAGTGATCGCTTATGCTAGCAGAACACTAAACGACGCCCAGAAAAACTATACGACCACCGAAAAAGAACTTCTGGCTATAGTTTTCTCCCTCGATAAGTTCAGATCTACTTATGGGGAAGCAAAGTCATCGTGCATACAGACCACTCCGCTCTCAAATACTTATTTACAAAACAAGAAGCCAAGCCTCGCTTATTGCGCTGGATTCTTCTACTTCAAGAGTTTGACATCGAAGTCAAAGATAAGAGCGGGAAATTGAATGTCGTCGCTGACCATCTCTCTAGATTGGTGACTCCTACGGATAGTGTGCCTATCAACGAATTCTTCCCCGATGAGACTGTCTTCTCCATCACCAAAGTACAGGAGCCATGGTACGCGGACCTGGCCAATTATTTAGTCTCTGGAACAGTACCCTATGATTATCCTACTCCCAGAAGAAGAAATTTCTTTCTGACTCAAGGCATTATTTCTGGGAGGACCCGTACTTGTTCCGAGTTAGTGCTGATGGGTTGATTCGACGATGTCTCCCGGAAGAAGAGGTTTCAAGCGTCATACATTTTGTCACTCACGGGAAGCCGGAGGTCACCATGGACCCACAAGGACCGCTGCTAAGATCCTGGCCTCAGGTTTTTATTGGCCGACCCTTCATAAAGATGTGTACCAATTCTGCAAACAATGTGATAATTGCAGAAAATGGGTAACACATCCAGGAGACATGAGATGCCACAACAGGGATACTAGAAGTGGAGCTCTTTGATTGTTGGGGCATTGATTTTATGGGACCGTTCCCTTCCTCGCAGGGCCACCAATATGTTCTAGTGGCAGTTGATTACGTGTCGAAGTGGGTAGAAGCTATACCTGTCATCATGCCGATGCAAAGACAGTAACCAGGTTCCTCAAAAAGCACATCTTTACCCGTTTCGGCGTGCCAGAATTATTATCAGTGACGGAGGATCTCACTTCTGCAACCGTTTATTCGAAGCGCTTATGGTTAAGTACGGGGTACGTCACAAGGTAGCTTTACCTTATCACCCCCAGACAAACGGCCAAGCAGAAGTTTCCAACCGTGAGTTAAAATGGATCCTCCAGAAGACGGTTAACTCATCACGAAAGGATTGGGCACTTAAACTGGATGATGCGCTTTGGGCTTACCGCACTGCATTCAAGACTCCCATCGGGATGTCTCCTTTTAAGCTGGTCTATGGGAAAGCATGCCACCTTCCTGTAGAATGGAGCATAAGGCATATTGGGCAATCAAGGCCCTAAACTTTGACATGACTTCTGCAGGAGAGAAAAGGAAATTCCAACTTTCCGAATTAGAAGAGCTGCGAGATCAGGCTTACCAGAATGCTAAGATCTATAAAGAGCGCACCAAGAAGTTCCATGACAGGATGATCCTCAAGAGGGACTTCGAAATTGGTGATTGGGTTCTCTTGTATAACTCTAGATTAAGGATCTTCCCTGGGAAACTCAAGTCTCATTGGGCCGGCCCTTTCCAGATTGTTAGTGTGACTCCGTACGGTGCCTTTGAACTCCAGAACAAACAAGGCGAAACTTTCAAGGTCAACGGGGCACGTCTTAAAAGGTATAATTCTCATTCTAATATTTCAACTGACCTATCTGCAACTTATTTTGTCCAAGAACAGCAGGACAATCGCCCTCGAACTCTTCTCCAAACTAAAGCTTGGTCAAATACGTCTAGCTAGAGACGTTAAACCCGGGCAGCTTGGTGGGAGGCAACCCACTATCTATCTTTTGTTTTCCTTTAATTTAATGTTGTTTTCTTTTTTGTACTATATTTCCCTTTTATTTGTTATAATAAAATGCAGGTTTCACTTGAGTTCTTCTGCTGTGTAGAATATTCTTTACAGGTTCAATTCATGACATTCCACAGCTGCACTCAAGTGTGGGGGAGCTCTACACACTCTACGAAATCTGGGGAGTACACTCTTTCCTTTATTAATTGCATGCCCTATTAATTTTATTCATCTACGCAATGAGGGCATTGCTTAAGCTTAAGTGTGGGGGAAGAGCCTTTTCAGGGCATTTTGTGCTTAAATTGTTAAATCTCTCTGCTTATCTTGCATTTGTTCAAAAATTAAAATTATGTACCCTGCTAATGTAGGTTGTTCTCTTTAAAAACAAATACTTATGAATTGTGGGATAAATGGTACAAATTTTAAAATTTTGATTACTTTTGAGGAGCATTTTATATGCGGTGTGACCAAATAATCTGCAAATGGTTGGATTTTATTGCTCAGGGTTTCTTTCTGTCTTCTCTCTTAGGGATTGCTAAGGGGTGCTTCTCTGTTAAAAAAAAAATAAATAAGGACTTGCGAGACACCATTGGTAACCAACAAAAGAGAGTTGAGTGTTCTTGAATACAAAGGCGTGATGCCTATTTTCTCATCTCTTATGCAAAAGTGAAACAAATGCATAAATCTATTTTTCCTTTTGTTTTCTCTCAATGCCCATTCTTGAGAGAAGTTGGCCATGGTAAAAGTTCTCAGAGTACACAAAAGAAACATTGAGTACCTTAGATCATACCCCGAAACTCTATATTTTATTTTTACCCTGAGCACACCTATGCCACCAGCAGTATTTTTCACACTCCTCAAAAGTTTAAAGATCATGTTTATCCTACCCTTCATAATAATATTTGTTAGTATTGAGCATTTCCTACTTGCTTAGGTACGTGGTTTTGCTTGAGGACAAGCAAAAAGATAAGTGTGGGGGTGTGATAAGTGTCCAAATGAGCATGTTTTATAGGTGTATTTCATTATAATATTAGCACTTTTCTTGCTCATTTCTCCACTTCGGTTAGTTTTCCTCTAGTTTATGTTTTATTGTTTATCTCACAAATTATTGGTTTAACATGAGGAAAACCAAGCCGGGAGTGAAGTAGACAAGGAACGAACGCATAGCCGCAAACGGCTCGAAAACGGAGTCCAAACGAAGATCTAGAGCCGGTCAAAGTTTGAAGGAAAATAGGTCGGTCAAGACTTGCAACCGCCCAATTCAGGCGGACGACTCACATAGGCAACCGCCTATGAAGAGGCGGACGTGGGAGGCTGCAACCGCCTATGAAGAGGCGGACGTGGGAGGCTGCAACCGCCTATGAAGAGGCGGACGTGGGAGGCTGCAACCGCCCAAAGAGGCGGACGAGAGGCAAGGGCAACCGCCCAAAAGGAGGCGGACAAGGCATAGGGCAACCGCCCAAAAAGGGGCGGACAAGACACACGGAACCGCCCATAATCAGGCGGTTCTACAGGCGGTCAAGACGAAAAACACGCCCGAAACAGTTTTCTTCCGCGCCGACTCTGCAACTCTCTCTGCTCCGCCTACCTTAAATTGCTCACGCGTTTCGGCTCTGTCCCCTGCAATAAGTGAAGCAATCAATGCTTCAATCAATGAAGCACTGAAGGAAGCAATCAACTGCAAATATCTACGGAAGACTACCTCTTCATTTCTTCTATAAATACCCATTCCCTACAACCTTGTACGAGTGCACGGAGAAAACCAGAAAATCACTCACACTCACCTCATCTCATTCTCTTCCAGTAAATCACTCCCGTATATCATTTCACTTCATTAACTCTCTAATTCACCCACTTCACTTACAATAACTTACGTACATGTTCCACTCTTCATTCTCCTCATTTCTCCATTCACTAATCACGTCTCCGTACTATTATTACGTCCAACCTCTGTCTGACTTATTACCAGTTAATATGTCTGGCTAAGGAGGATTTGCTCCGGGCAAGGGTTTAAATTGGTTTGTTTAATTATGTAATCAATTTTCTACCGGTTAAAATAAATACAGTTTGTTACGCTTAAAGGTTTTCTCTCACCATTTTAATAAATTACATGAATTTATTAAAATGCTTTCCTAAGTCTATTTTGATCAGACCAGGTGATAAATAGACAGGTTAATTAAGCCGTAAATCTGGAGAAACTTATTATGATTTAATAAGTTAGTATTTACAGATGCAATTATAATTCCTCGAATTTAACGTCCGTTTACATAGTATTGCTCGAACCTTGAAAGACTGAGCATTTTCTGGTAAACGAGTTCTTAAGGGTCTATGACTTAGTCCTTAGGATAATAACAGGAATTTTGCCAAACTAATATATTAAACCGGTAGAGATAGCATAATTAATCAGATTATATGAAACCTGAACCCGGAGTTCCATTTAAATCATCTGCACCCAGTAATTTATCTGCTTTTTAAATTCTCAAAAACAAGTCAATTAACTTCCCCCCTTTTTGTGACAAGCTTAGGAACTATTTTATCTCGCTATAAGTCCCACGGTTTGACCCCGGCCGCTTCTGTCTTCTATACTACTGCGACCGGGTTTTAATTTGCAGCCCGACGGATATTTTGAGTATTAATTTCTTTCTTTTAATAACTACACCTGTTCATATCACTCACGATAAAATCCACTCTGCAGCACCTCAACGACCCCTCCCACTTGCAATTGTGCGGGCATCCTATCTTCCTTCCGCATCTTATCGGGGAGTACTCGTTTCACCCTTCCTTTAATATTTGCCCACAACGACTCCACTATTTTAATTTCCAGTTTTTGTTTTCGTTCTCCTTTGGTTTTGTTTTTGCTAACCCTTAACTCCAGTTGTAGTTTGGTAGCTTCTAGTGTTTTATGCGGGTGCAATTTCAATTCCACACCGCAACCAAACTACACTACTTGAGACTGAAGCTCAAGTGTGGGGGAGTTCTACAAACTGATAGCAATAGCAATCTCAGGGGAGTACTAGTTCCTTTTAGTTTTCGTTCTCTCTTCTCTAATTTTGAATCTGCAAATCTGGGGATAGCTTCTGTGCTATACTGTTTGTTTGTGTCCCGTGTGTTTTTCCTTTTGTCTACTTCCCGCAAAGGTCTTCTGGAACCTTCCCCGGTTTTGATTGGTGAACAATGGGGACATTGTTCAATTTAAGTGTGGGGGAGTGACCTTTTCGGTGAATTGTGTGCTTAAATGCTTAATACTTCATGCTTATCTTGCGATTGTCCAAAATAAAAAACTTGGACCCTTGTGTTGTGAGTTGTTCTCATTAAGAACAAATACTATTATGAGTTGTGGGAATGCTTAAATTTTCTTTTTGATTGCTTTTGAGGAGCATTTTACATGCGGTGTGGACAAGTGATCTTATATGGTTGGATTTTTATTGCTTTGGGGTTCCTTCTGTCTTCTTTCAGGGAATGCTAAGGGGTGCTTCTTCGTGAAAATCCTTTAAGGGACTTGTGAGACGCCATTGGTAACCAACATGAGAGTTGAGTGTTCTTAAATGCAAAGGCTTGATGCCAAAATGTTATCCTCTCATCTCTTATGCAAAAGTGAAATAAATGCATAAATCTATTTTTCCTTTTGTTTTCTTCTCAATGCACATTCTTGAGAGAAGTTGGCCATGGTAAAAGCTCTCCAAGTTACCTAATCTTTAGAACTTTGAAGCAATCCGGATCATACCCCGAAACTCTAGTTTTTGTTTTTCCCAAGTACACCCATGCCACCACTAAGAGATGGTTCACACTCCTCAAAGGTTTTAATCATTCTTTGTTTCTTCTCTTATCCTACAATTCATGTTAGTATTTGTTAGTATTGAGCATTCCTTACTTGCTTGGGGGCTTGGTTTTGCTTGAGGACAACCAAAAAGGTAAGTGTGGGGGTGTGATGAGTGTCTAAATGAGCATGTTTTAGGGGAGTATTTCATATGTTTAATCAACACTTTTCATGCTCATTTCTCCACTCTGGCTTGTTTTCCTCTAGTTTTGTGTTTCATTGGTGTCTACAAATTTATTGTTAAACAGGAGGAATAACATAGATAGGAGTAAAGTAGATGAAGAGAGGAACGCATGGGCGTAAACGGATCCAAAATCGGAGCTGAAACGAAGAAGATACAACATTTCGAAGTTAGCCTACTGGAACCGACTGACCCATAGTCTGGGTCGGACCCTGGGTCGGACGGACTTAAAAAACACGTTTCGGCCCCGAAATTACTACTGGACGCGACCGAACCACGGGACCGACCCAAGGTGGGTCGGACGGGTCGAAATTTTGCCCAGATCTGCGTTTAAAACGGGGAATTTTGGGAAAAACTTCCCCATTCTTCATTCAGCTCGGTTCGCCCCAAAAACAGAGAAAAGAGGCGATTCCAAGGAAGAAAAGAAGAGAGAGAGAAGAAGAAGAGAGAGAGAGAAAGAGGAGGAGAAGAGAAGAGAGAGCAGCTCACCTCCTTCCAAGCTCCATTAATAAGCTACTTCTATCCCTTGCTTTTTATTTTCTCTCCTATGGCGTGTAGAATCATTTGTAGCTAGGGATTGGGGATTTGTCCAAAATCCCTAAACTCTATTGTAGAATCTTGAACTTGTGTTTGTGCTCTATTTTAGTCTTTGAGCTTAATGAAGATGATAATTGAGTGTTTATGACTTCTAAACTTGTTGCTCTGATTTGGGGATTTGTTAAGGGTTTTGCTCAATTTATCTTCTATGTGTTAAATTGGTTGGTTTGGCCTACCGATTAGTTTAGCATTATTGTGGGATTCTATCAAAATGTTATTCAGAGATAGAATCCTAAAACTGGCAGAGACTAAAACGGTGTACTCTGATTTCGATAATTTTGAGATTAGACTACATTGCAACCTTAGTGGAACTTGAGCTTAGCGCTATCGATTGACCCGGGGCTTAGCAGAATGAGAAGTCTCGATTAAATTGGTTAGGATTAGTAGGCCTAGATTATGTTGCTAATTAATTAAGCGTTCCTGTGGGTTAGCTAGAGTCGAGGTTCGACAATCGGGTAGTAAGGGGAGGACGGGTGCAAATATCCATCCCGGGCTACACCTATCCTAGATAGTTAGTTTAGTGTTTATTGCTTTTCTTTATTTTCCAATTACAACCAAAAAACCCAAAACCCCTAATTTACATTTATGCACTTTTGTAATATCCTCTTGCACATTTACTAAGCTTATAATTAGCTAGATAGTTACGAAGTCCCTGTGGATACGACCTTGTTGTACTACAATGATTGGGTTCACTGCCCATAGTAGCAAGATAGTTTCACCACTGTTTTTGCACAACATTTTGCTACAGATTTTATTCCTATTTCCTCCATACATAGTTTCATCTCTTAATGTCATTTCCAAGGCCTACAATGCATTATCTCACCTCTTCAAGTTAAACACTCATTTTACTAGGTCTTGCACTAAGCTCTCTAGTTTCTCCATAATTTCCACTTCTTGCTACAGATTTTACAACCTTTCATTTTCTTACTACACTACTACTCCATAGCTACTAAACATCTCTACTAACTCCAATACACACCTTGGTTCTCCCATTCACCAAGTCATCCCTACATGTACATTTTTACCAAAATTTGCCATAGTTCACCTACTTTTCTTACTTCCCCCACAACACACTTTCTCATCAAATTCATTCCTAATCTAGCCACACCCTTACAAGGGTCCTACCAGAAATCAAAGCCGTATAAATCCATCAATATTCCTCAATCCACAATACTAATACACATACACAATATACTTGGCTCTAAGGCCCACAATTCACATACTAGTTCACAAAACCCAAAATTCCAACACCACTACCAATACAACATTTGGGTTCTTTAAATTAGTTTACCCTTCCCTTTACTCTATGCATTAAGATTTAGCATTTAAGGAAGAGCTCTTACCTTGAGCTTTTAATTTCCTTCAGTCTTTTCCAATTCTCCTCTTCCTCTCTTTCTGCACTAATCGGTTATGTGGGGGATGGAGTGCCAAAACTCCATTCCCATCACCCAAAGCACACAAAACAAGTATAATTAATATACTAACCCTTAAATTAATGCTAGTTCATTGAAATGTTTAAGGCAAGATTTCTAGGGTTTTACCTTTGGAGTGTTTAGGAGGGGTTTTAGCCCTTGGTTCAAGAAAGTGATTCCACCACCATTGCAAGGTTGGAATGATGCTCAAAAGAAAGAGAAAAAAAGAGCATTATAAAGGGATGAAACCGGATACAAAAGGAGGGGGAGAGAAACATGGAGTTTTCATGGAGATATTTACCTTAATGGAGAGAGGGAGACTCCAAGTACCATTGGTGCTATTTTCTCTTTGAATGGGGAAAACCCATGGAGATGAACTTCCTCATTTTTGAATTTTGAAAAGAGAGAAGTATAGAGGATGATGAGGGGAGTAAGAATATATAATTATTTTTACATTTGGAGCTTACATGGAGATGGAGCATGCTTGGAAAGGTGGAGAAGCCATGGGAGCTTCAAGAAATCGCCCCAACCAGAGAGAGGGCAGAAATCGGCTGGGAGAAGGGATGAAGAAGAAAGAGAAAAGAGAAAAGAGAAATGAGGGGAGAGAGAGAGCTAAAGTGCTTTTGTACTTTTTTTTCTTTTGCTTTTTGACTTGTTAATTAGTAACTAGTCTAGTGTGTGTGTGAGAGAGCTTTTTGACTTATTAAAACTGGCCCCCACACAGTAATACTAATTGGAGCGTTTTTCGTCTTTTACAGAAAACGCTCATTATTTTACCCGGTTTAGGTACTATTCACTAACCGTGCCCGTTTTCCGGAATTTTCTCGTTTCTTTAATTTTATTTGTTATTAAGCTTCCGTTAATGCTTAATTATTATAATTTAATGATTTATAATTTTTACGGGCTTGTTTGACCACTTAAAAATCACGTTTTCAGGTTTTCTCAAAAAACGTGCGCTAAAGCTCTATTAGCGTTTTAATTCATTCTTTGGATCCGTTTTCTTTGAGAGTTGTTCCCATATATTATTTAGGCCTTACTAAGGCTTTAGAATCCATATAATACGCTAACCGAGGTCTCATACCTCCTATGGTTATTTAACGCTTATTTAGTGTTTTTCGCTTTTTAAGCGTTTCTTTATTTCTTTTGGATTTATTTTTCCTCCCCAATATTACTTAAGTGTTATTAGGCTCTTAAATACGGATTAGGATAATTTTAATCACTATATTTAAGGTCGGGGTATTTCAAATACACTTAATGTGATGGTACGTGGAGGGACATCACAATGAGGAACTTATAAGGGATGGTATGTTAAGCCATCCAGCAGAAGCTAAAGCTTGGAAAAGTTTTTTACTCAAAGTTTACGGACTTCAGCCTTGAGACTCGTAATGTGAGGCTTGGCCTAGCTAGTAATGGACTCAATCCATTTGGGGTCAAGAGCATATCATATAGCTGCTGGTCAGTAGCCTTAAGCGTATATAATTTGCCTCCAGATATGTGCTTGGGTGATTCTATTATCCTTTCAACATTGATTCCAAAATCTAGTAGTCTTGGACAAAACATCGACATGTATTTACAGCCTCTTATTGGTGAATTACTTGATTTATGGCAGTGAATAGATGTATATGGTACATCTACAAATGAGTCTTTAAGATGCGTGTAGTATTGCTATGGACAATAAATGACTTTCCTACATACGGAATGCTTTCAGGATGGTGTGTGCATGGTGCGAAACAGTAACCTGTTTGCAATTTTGAAACTGATTCAGTATGGCTAAGGAACAACAAGAAGTATTGTTTCACTGGTAGTTGTCGTTTCTTAGAACCATATCATGAGTTATGCTTTAATAAGCAAGATTTCAATGGTGAAGAGGAGCATAGGCTAGCTCCCACTTCACCTTCTTGAGCTATTATATTGCAGCAAATAGAGCATATTTAGGATTTTAATGCCTCAAGAACTTGGAATAAGAAGAGTATTTTCTTTAGACTTCCTTTCTGGGAGACCCATTTATTTCACTATAATCTTGATATCATGCATATCGAAAAACATGTGTATGATAACGTGGGTGCTACATTGCTGAATTTAGGGAAGTCTAAAGACAACCTAAATGCTCGCCTTGATTTGAAGAACTAGGGAATCAGAGAGGACTTCAACCGATAGAAAGAGGATTAGGGCAAAGATTGTATTTGCCATCAGCTCCATATACCATGTCTCGCAAGGAGAAGAAAGTATTATGCAAAAAATACCTTCATGACCTCAAAGTTCTCGATGGATATGCTGGTAACATTTCAAGATGTCTGAATGTTGAGCAGTGTAAGATACATGGGCTTAAAAGTCTTGATTGCCACATCTTAATGCAACAAGTCTTTCAGTCGCTGAAAAGGACATCTCCCTAGAGATGTAACTACAGTTATATATGAACTGAGTAACTATTTAGATCATATGTGGTAAGGTATTGAATGTGCACGAGCTTGAACAAATGGAAGCACACATACCTAAAAAATGTGTCACTTGGAGATGATGTTCCTCCCTCTTTTTTCTCAGTGATGGTACATCTTGTGATTCATCTTGCTAGTCGAATCATTCTCTCCCGTTCATGTGACGAAGCGAACATTGTAATGACTGCTCTTTGTTCATTATGCAGGTTTAGGTCCTGCGCAAATATACTTGGATGTACTTTGCTGAGAGATTTCTTGGTAGGTTAAAGTCCTATGTTCACAACAAGGCTCGACCAGAGGCCTATTGCTGAAGCCTATCTAGCTGATGGGTGTGTCATTTTTGTTCCCGTTATCTGAAGACTTTGAGAAAATATTCAAGACACCATCAAACATGAGTAATGTTACTGATAGCTCAAACATTCATACATAAAATATTATCTTTCTACAAGTCAAGAAACCTCTAGGAAATCCCATTACATTGAAGATTGATAAAAAAAAGTATGATACAAGAACATCGTTATTTCCTTTTCAATTGCTCTACCTTGAAAGATTTTCTCAAGTAAGTGTTTTATCTTAGTTTGTTACTTAGTTGAGTAATTGAGAGTGACTCAATTAACTTAACATCTCGGATTGTGGAGAACATGATGTGGACACTCATAGATGTAATCGGCCAAGACGTTTGTCTTCTAATGATATTGAGGAATACAACATGAAATGTTCCATGATTGGTTTAGAGAGCGTGTAAGAATTCTCACTTATACTATCCTAAGCTAATAGTATCTTATGTAAATATTTAGTAACAATACTGATAATTGATCTAGGTTTCGAAATTGGGGTCAACAAGGGGCCAAATGTCTGTCTGTTGAACTACGGATGCTAGCACGTGGTCCATTGGAAGTAGGCACAAATATCAAGCATACATGTCAATGCAAGTTTAAGTTTAGGGCCAAGTGCTATGATAAGTGCACTAAAAACAGTGGTGTTTTAGTTGTTGCTAAAACATCTAGTTATGCATGTTTTAATGACAACAATCCTATTTTAGGAGATCTTGCTTACTATGATGAATAGTTGAGATTGTTATGCTAAAATACTTGGGAGGATACTCTATCGACATGTTTAAATGTGAATGGGTTGATACCACTCTTGGAAGAGGGCTGGAGAAAGATGATTTGGTTATACACTTGTCAACTTCTCTCATTTAATACACACATGAGAAAGCTTGGCTGATGAGCCATATATATATCTATCACAAGCTCAACAAGTGTTTTATGCTCAAGACCAATTGAATGAGGAATGGTCTATTGTAATGAAGCTACAACCAACACCAGGATCAAATTTAGAAGAATGTTATGTGAGGGATCAAGAAGATAAGCCATACCATGTCTCATTTCTCAATGACTTTCTTGTCAATGAGGAGGGCAATCATTTTTGGGCCAGGGAAGGTGTTGAAGGAACTACGGTTGATGCTTCTAGTGAAACTATTGTGGCCTAGTATTATGTTGCTTACAAAAATGTAATAATGTGTTGTTTATGATTGTTGTTGACCTTGTGGTCACAAACTTAGGAGGTGTTTATGATGATTACATGTACTGACCAGTATTTGTTGGTTTATGTGGGTTTATTTATACAATTTTCATGGATATGGTTCTTGTTTTCATTTATTGCTTTATATTGTTTATCTACAATCATTATTTGACAGTTACACTGTGAGAATGCCAAAGCAAAAGAAGCTAAAATTTCTTTCAAGCCTATAAAGGACAAGCAAACAACAAGGAGATAATAGTTTAAACAATGGAAATGTGAGTTGAGATGAGGACACAATGACTCTCATTATTTGAAGATCTACAGTATCACCAAGAAGAAAGCGATCAAAGGGTGGAAACAAGAGGCAAAAGTAAAAATAATCTATGTAAATACACCTTTGGTAGGGGTGGAATTTTTACCTAACCTAAAAACCTGACCCAACCCAACCCGTAAAAACGGGAATGAGTTCAGATTATTGATCCGTTTAACTTTTGGGTCGGGTATGAGTTACCTATTAAATATATGGGTTAGGTATGGGTTAAAAGTTCTAACCCGAATTCAACCCGACCGTTTACTTAATTTAATTATAAATAAATAAATTTATAAATATGAACATATGTTACGTGGATATGTATTAATTTTATAACTATTTGTATAATAGCAAACAAAAATACTATCACTTCTTTAGCCCACACAAATAGTTTTTTTTTAAATCCAAATACATTCTCTAGGCCATCTATATCCACCATTCACTCTTTGTTTGAAAACTAAATACTATGTCATTCATTAGCCCACAAAACTCCACCGTTCACACAATTTCATCCGACAAATAGCGACTATAGGTTAAGGTTATTGACCCATTTAACATAATGTTGACATTTGGAAAAATGACACATAATGATTTGAATTAAATGACAATCATGAGCATGCTTTTTAGGACGACTGATCATTCTATAGAAAAACAAGAGTATTTATATTTAAATGGGTTAAACGGGTCAGGTTGGGTTCATTGATTTTATATGGGTTGGGTATGAGTTAAAAATTTTGAAACCTGATTATATTTAGGTCGGGTCTGGGTCAATATAATTTTAATCGTGTCGGGTATGGGTGAGCTTCAACCCGACCTATCAACCTAAATTGCCACCCCTACCCGTTAGAGGTGATAAAGTTGAAGAAAAGCATGGTACTGAATTAACCTTGAGATCTTACTACTATTTATTTACATTACTGATGATAAGATTTAACTTTATATCTTTAATCTTTGCAGACAAGTTAAAAAAAAGCATAAGAAGTCTAAATCAATTAGAACTCTTCCGGAATTCAAAGGCAAGAGCGAGAACAATCTGATGTGCAAGTTAATACAAATGTCAAAAGTATAAGAGATCAAATTGTTAATAAAAGACAAGGTAGTTTGGATGAAACGTTTATATTTTGTTTTTGAATCTTTTTTATTGTCTTTATTCAATGATAAAACTTTAGCTAACTATTCTATTCTAATATAGAAGAGAACCTTATGCCCATGTCTATGATTTCACAAGCAAATCAAGATCCTCCTTCACTCTTGGTTCACCCAAGAACCAAATTTCTACAGAAGGTCATCAGCGTCAGGAGGAAAGTCGCTCTAACATTAGAATTCAAAGGCAAGAGCGGGAACAATTTGATGTGCAAGTTAATGCAAATGTCGAAAGTACAAGAGATCAAATTGTTAATGAAAGACAAGTAGTTTGGATAAACCTTTTTATATTCTCTTTTGAATCTTTACTTGCTCTTTATTCAATGACAAAAGTTTAGCTAACCATTCTATTCTAATATATAAGAGAACCTTATGCCCACATCTATTGATTCACAAGCAAATCAAGATCCTCCTTCACATATGGTTCAACCCATAACCAAAATTTCCATAGAAGATCATCAACGTCAAGGAGAACAATCTGTTGCGAAAATATGGAAGATGGTAGAGATGAGGAAACTCAGGTGAAATGTAATCGTTTGATTGTAATGTTGAAGGTATAATAGCAAACTCATTTAACCTTGTCAAATTGCCCAGGTTTTGATACTATTTTGTCAATCTAATAAAGTAGCAATCTTATTGAACCTTGTTAGATTGCTTATGCCCATTTCTACTTTTAATGTAAATTCCAATTGAAAATGACATCACGGTGAAATAGTTATGGCATGTGTCTGGAATGTATCAATAGGGCATCAAATTATTGTTGAGTGAATTCATTGAATTAACCTATTAGACATGAAGCGAAGGCATGGGTAAATTTTGTGGAACAATTGCGAGAAATTGAGGGCTTGCTCCCTTAGCTATACATGATGAGATTTTTTTTGAAGAAAGCAACAATTCTAACAACCAACATATTATATTAAAAGAAGTTGAAGTAAGTGTAAAATTTATGGTTTTTTTATTATAAGCATAAACTTATTTAAATTTGATACTTTTATTTTCTAGCAAAAATTCTTTTCCCACAAGTTCTTCAACCATGGATATTAAAATCGATCGAAAATAAATGGGAGAGCATAAATGCTATCCAAAGTCCAATATTATAATGAGGAGTCAACTATCATTGAATTGCTCAGTAATTAGTGCAAGATCATTGGGTTAGTGTAGTCAACTTCTGGAGATATGATGAAGGAAAGGTAAAGTGAAACTATTAATTAAAATATTATCAGTGTACTAACTATCAATGCTATCTAAAATTTTATATTGTAATTTTTTTTAGAAACGACGTAAGAGGGGAAGATTATCACATGCAAAAGCTCATAATAAAGTTCGACACACAACAGGGAGTAAGAGTTATGCATGTGGCGTCAAGAAATGGTCCACTTCTCTCTTAGGGGTCCATCTCTCATACTTTAGGTGTTCAGAACTTTATCCCACTTTCATGACACAATTCTCGATTGTTTGCTATCGTTGTGTTGTGTTTAGTTGGGTTTGTTTAGTGAATTTGGATGTTATTTGTTTTAACTATTTGTGTAATATGTAGAAAAAAAAGAGATAATAAGAGTCCTACATTGACAACTTTAGGGCTGGCAACACATGAGCATCCTCGTGATGTAGAATTGATGGTATTTATCTCATACATTAAGCTTTGTTTCTTTTTAGTCTAAACAATAGATATGTTATAGGTACCTATCTTTAAACCTTCTCTTTTGGAACTATAGTGCTATCAATCTTATTCTTTTGAATGTTGTGTTGATGAAGGCTCAAGTTGAGGAGATTAATGAAAAACAAGGTGAAATTGGTGAGAGCTTAGGTGTAGACGATGACGCAGTTGCACATGTCATTGGTAAAGTGTAACACCCCACTCGATAAACTTGTAATAATCACTCTCGTAGCATAATTAGAGACGTCTCACAGCAGAAGTTAAACTACATTAATCCTCACTTAGGTGTCACATGCCATTACTCGCCATGCGAGTAAGAACGCATAACCGAAATACAACAAATTCAACAACAACTAACCGCAGTGATGAACGAGACATTTACTATACATCCTAAACACAACTTAATAACTATGACAAGTGAGCACTTAGAGAATTCCCGGATTACAACATACTAACATGAATTAATCCTAGAAGCGTAATAAAAGTCAAGGTCATCTACCCACGATCCCGCACTCCGACGCCATTCATCAATCACTTGAAACATAAAAAGTCGGTGCCCATGAAGGCTCAGCGCTTGGCCGAGTATGTTAAACTATGTTGTCCTAGACCCTTTAGGTCACTTAGGTCAATTAGCCGTCTAAACATGAGGTTGATTACATGCTGGTTCATTTTACAGTTCATATAGATAGCGGTAAATGACATAAATAAGCATCTAGCATTCCATCAATGAAACTATACATACACGACATACAATACCCAACGAGCAAAACACAATACACAATATACAGTATACAACACACATATTATTCAAAACGCATAATTATTTCCACCAGGATAATCGTAGTATTTCCTCTAATTTAGGTTAGTCGCCATTAAGTTTTACTCTCATACCAAGGGCATCATGTTAGGACAACCCGTAAATAACCTTACTGGACAGTAGTCCTCCCGTACACACAAGGTGCTCATTGCCAAGGGTCGTTCAATCACGGGTCTTCCACTTGCCTAATAAAGGCGTCCATGAATGACCGAAGATGTGTGCCAAAAACGGCACCCTGATCCAACAGTCTATCTAGGCCCGTCGGAATATAGAGGAAGTCGGTCCGATACAGACGTTATACTCCGGTGATCACCAATGCGCAACCAACTAGTCGAAACTAATTGGATTCCCATACCATGTACCTTAACCATCACTCTCCAATATGTGATTAATCCTTAATCAACAACTCTAAGTAAATGCTTAGGTCTTGGAGAAGTCTTTACCATTTATTACCTTTGAAGTCTCCTGTACTCCCCTAGAATTATTCTAGGTTATAGTCATATTCGAGTATCAAGCTCTAGAGACTGGGATCCCATTCCTAAGTGTTTTACTTAGCATGGTATTTAAGCATGGAAGGGAGGGGTCTTTACCTGTTTTTTTTGCTGGAGTTTCATGGCAGGTTGCGACAGCTAACAACCAGAGAAACTAAGCTCAGTTTCCGTGTGAAAAAGAATGAAGGAGCAGATCAAACCGCAAGGAAGGAGCAGTCTTACTAGTTCCGGTTTTTATCTCACATTATAGTCCATCCATGGTGAAGGTTTTTGGTGGTGTCGTTTTCTGCTCAGTGTAAGGCTGGAAGGAGCTTCATGGATGAGCATAAAAGGGCAGGAAAAAGAAAAAAAGGATGTCAAGGATCAGTAGTCTCGGTCATTAATATGACAGGAAGGGATGGTGTTTTAACATGGTTGAGGACTACCGTTAATTGTTACCTCATTTCCCAGCCTCTTGAGTGGTGTATTTCTGGTGTCGTTTTTAGCTCAAGAAGGGCTTGACTTATCCTTGTTGGTTGCGTGCTGTTGCAACCGAGAATGCAGGGAATTTTTTTTGGTTGAGTTACTGCAGCAGAGAAGAGGGGGCAGTTTGTGCTGTTGGTTTTCTTGCTGTTTCCTCTTCTGATGTTACCGATAATGGAGCTGATGTTTTACATCTGTTGTAGCTGTCCGAGAGTATGCAAGGAAGGAATGAGAAAGTTGAGTGCTGGAGGATGGAGAAGGCTGTAATGTTGTAATCAAACCGTAAGGAAAGAAGAGAGGGAAGGAGGTAGTCATTACCAGTTTTTTTTTGTGTTGGGTCCTCTTTGCTGTACCGATAATAATGCAGAAGAATTGGATGGTGTTGTTGCAGTTTGTGTAGTCTTTCCTCTAATGTTGTTGTCCAAGAATGGAGCAGGAAAAGGGCTCTACTGGTGTGAAATAAGAAGGGAAAGAGTAGGGTGCTGCTTCCCCTTGTCTTGTCTTGGTTGTAGCAGTCGATAGGGGACTAAGGAAGGAGCTCTGTCATGTTGTTGTAGCCGGTACTGAGAGTGAGTGGGATTGGTATCGTGAGATTGTAGGAAGGGAAAGGAAGCGTGAGAAATAAGAGAAGTCACCTTAGTATCTGTGTTGTGTTTCAGCAGGTATGGAGGAGAAATGCTTATCAGTTTATTTTGTGGTTTGCTCTGTTGTTTGTCCGAAAGTAGGCAGGAGAGGGGGGCTGTGTGTGGTGTGAAAAGAAAGAAGAGAAAGAGGTTGTCACGTGGATAAGAAGAGAAGAAGAGGCTGAAATGATGGGAAGTAATGGTTTTGAGTTTCTTAGCACATTCCTAGGTGTCATGTCATCTAAAAATTATATTTTATTACTTAAGACACTCTATTCACTATAATAACAAGTTTCTTAATCTTCTCTCTCTTAATGAACAACCAATAAACTATCACTATTTAGATGTGAGATAAATATGAAAGAGAGAGAGACACATTGATGGCTCTAATGTGTCATAAAAAGTGGGGTTCTTATTTAAAACCTTGGAGAGAGAAAATAGGTGGAATCCACATCATTGTAAAACATTTCACATATGTAACCGTGTCAAGAACTCCTATTGTGATGCCCTAAGTTGTAATAGGAAATCGGGACAGCATGGGGGTATTGGTAGAAGGGAAGAAAAGTAAGAGTTAATATTGTCCTTGTTATACTCTAGTATTATTTGTTGTGCGGCTAATGATGTTTTTTTTCTTTTCCAATGTGAACAGCCGACAGCACAGGAGTTTGGAGGGAATTTTGAAATTTCTCCATCTTCTTATATTACAGTATTAGTTGTACACATATATAAAGGTGTGACTATATTTATGTGTCACATTGTTACTTATAATATTTTTGGTTTAGAAGTGTGTATATGAGTATATATATTGTATCTATGGTTTGTTTAGAGTATATAAAATACTTATATGATTTATTAAGGAATAGTCATATTGATGGTATTTAACACATGTATTAATATGTTACATGTGATATTAATTTTTTTACAGTTTATTTCTCCTTAATACTATTTTCTCTTGGTAGAGATTAATGTATAATCTAGTGTCCATTTTGAACTATATATGTTTTTAACATAATATTTATAGCAATAATTGTTAATGATTTAATTTAATCCTTATTAATTAAGGTAGTAATTATTCGGGGTATTTATAAAGACAAAAGTTTCATTCAAGGTTTGGGATTAGGTGTTAGTCGATCTGACATTTCTTCATCAACCTCTAATGGTAAATTCAAAGATTTAAGCGTCACTTCATGGGATGAATCTTTAAGTGGGTACCGATCGATTTTGGAAAATATTGGAGGTAATGACACGAATGGACAGTCAAGTGAAGAAGCAAGATTAGATAATAAAGAAGCTAAACAAGACCGTTGAAAAGCTGAAAATAATGATTGAGGTGAAGGAAAGCGAGGATCTGATTCCAAAAGTATTTCAAGAAGTTCATTTGCACAAAAAGCTCAAGGTAATCAAGATGAGATCTCTTCACCACTTAATCGCTCCCCCGTGTGTCATCTTATCACACTGCCGATAAGCTCAAAAGACTTCTTAAAATATGCTTTGTTTGGTATGTATTTCAAGTATGGCAATGGGTTAGGAAAGGAGTAGACATAAAAGAAGCAAATTATATACAGTGTATATATTACTGTCTTCTACTCATTACCCAACTATATAGGAGTGAAATTGTAATTTAGGGAAAATGGATTGCTATATTAATTAAGCTGAAAATTACAACTTATCCGGTGGTGCTTGAAGTAGAAGATAACATAAATCTCTGCCCGATACTGATAATTTTAGTATGGTGGATTAGTGGTAGATCCTAGAAAAGTGTAGAAAAGGGCTAATTAGCCTATTAATATTTGTAGCTCTTCAAGAGATTAGATTTTATATAAACTATGGGTTGCATTCTAGAAAGGTATGGTTTTCTTTGTTTCAAAGAAAGAAATGTGTGGTTGAATTGGAATGTAACATCGATCTTCGGGCTTGGGTATAGGTTTTCCTTTAGGGTAGAGCTTGTTCTTTGGGGTAGGTTGTTACCCTGACTCATCTTTTAGGAATATATAGTCCTTCTGCATAGTTCACTCACACTCTCGGTTTCTTCTCTTCTCTCCCTCACATTCTTTGATTTGTTTCTCTATCACGTAAACACTTTGCCTGATTATTATGATGTATCCCCTCATTTCTCTACCACTTGTCTTATTTATGAAATCAGACAACCCCAATACTAACTAATCTAATTAACTATTATCTGCCTTATGATTTAATAGATAATACTAACTGCTTTAACTAACTATTAAATGTAGCTCTTAACCGCGGACTGAAGAATATAACTACTAACTTTATAAACAAACTATTAAAATGCATTAACTATTGATCGAATTCCAAAACTAACCGTTGGCTATATGCATTCCTTAGTCATTATCAAGTCTTTTAGGTATGCTAGTAAATAACTTGGGCAAGCAGATTAAATATTTTGTAAATATTATTAAGTTGTTTCTTGAACCAAGTATAATGTATGAAACAAGATCTACAACTGAGGAGAATGCTGCTTTTGTAATCAATGGTTTCATTTGATTAGCAGAGCTGAAAGGGAATGTATTTACTTGCTTCTCTAAGATGAATCCATGTTCTCCTTGCCAAGTTTTGTTATGTACATGATATGTCACGTATATCATGTGTGCCCCTAATGTGCTGATTATAAATGTTACATTGTTACAGCATCTCATTACTCATTAATCTATTCTATTCATTTGTCTTTTATGTTTGGGTAGGGGATTCCAACTCAAGGAACCAACGCTAGCCTCCCAAGACATGAACCATCTTAAGGTAAACTATCTTTTCTTATCGTCCTGTTGTCTCCCTACTGTTAAAATGTTTTTTTAAACAACATATTCAAATGGTAGTAATACTTTCTTTGTGCCTTTGTTTAATACTTTCTTTGTGCCCTTTGCTTGCTTGACTGGTCTACTCACCTCATCTTCCCTTTTTATTTTGAATTGACTGTCGGTGTCACCTCTCATTCGCCTAGCTATCTACAATAAGTATTCTATTGAATAAACAAAGGATCAACTAGCTGTTGTTTCAGTTTTGCTAATATGCTGGGTTGATTATACCTGTTTGCTCTGATTGTACCTTTCTCAATTTTGCTTTGATAGTAGAATTATTAGTAGTATTGGGGTCTGCATTATATCAAGAATTGTAGTTGCAGTTTTGCTATTGCCATTTATATATCTAGAGGCATCGGCCTTGTATTTCTCTTTCTTCACTTACATTTTGGGTTAGTCTCCCAAGCACCGTACCTGTAAAGTGTCATTGTTGTGAGCATTATTATGATTGGTAGAACTTTTATGATCTTATGGTACTAACATTTTGTTGCAGTCTAATGGTACTTGATGATCATCGTTTTACTGAATTTGCTGCCGCACACACGGTACTTTATGTAGTTAGTTTTGATAGCTAATTAATAAGATGAGCAGCAAGGGCTGCTAAGAAAGTAGCAAGAAGTATGATGCTAATACAACTTCCAAGTTTATTTTTAGTGACTTTGTTGTTCATCTTAATAGTTTTGTTTGTCCTTAACAAAAATTGTGTTTCTTTTACTTTGAACCTTGTTTGTCCTTAACAGAAATTATGTTTCTTTTTTGTGAGCAATCTACGATGACAAAAGCAACATAATTATTGTTCTAATGTTCCCATTTCACTGCAAAAGGAAGAAGATTAGAAGTGGATAAAGATCCTTTCTCTTAAGTTTAACACCACTCGAACGCCTCATTTTTCTTCTTCACCCCCTTGGCTTGACAATGACAACATACAAGTTAACAGATCCTTTCTCTGGTGTATGTTGTCTCATTTTGACAAAATTAGATGTGAATTTGTTTAAGAAGGTGAATTTCATACTTGAAATACTATTTTATGAATTGTGTTTATATGTTTGAATTCAAACTTGGATGCAACTGGATATCAATAAAATGTAACTATGTTCGGTTTTGTAATCAAATTAGTTATATATTTACTTGCTATTCATCATTAAGGTATAGAATGAAGAATGAGTAGGATAAGTTTTGGAAGAGTGTTGGGAAGATTGTGAGAAAGTGCTGAAAAACTATAGTGTTGGGTGAGTCTGAATATTGTCTAGTGTGTTGTAAGAGTGCGAGAGTGATGTATAAGAGTTACAAAAGTGTTGTCTAAGCATTGCGAGAGTTGCGAAAGGATTGCAAAAGCGTTGCAACAATATTATCTAAGCGTTACGAGAGTGTTACAAGAGGTGAAAGAAAGATGTTCAAGTGAGAACATTTAAGATGTGTTGGCAAAAACGTTGCAAGCAATGATAACACATTTTATATACAGAATCACAATGCGATCTAACACAACGTGTTCCCATCATCCCATGTGTTGGTATTGGCCTTGGCAATGTATAAATGCGTTGCGAAATGTATACAAACTCGTTGCCATATAGCCTTTCCTTAGTAGTGAATGTAAATCTGGAGAGAAGCTAATCAAATAGGTAGTCGAGTCGACTATGAATGGCAAACAGCCAAACCACAAGAGCTCAAAAATTGGACTCGACTACAGCTGTCTGTGCAAAAAAAAAAAAAACGAAAAGATTACCAAACGAAATTGTATCAAGCAACAGCCGAGTAGATCTATATTTCCCTTATTGAAAATCTAAAAATATGCCGATACAAGGGAAACCTACATATTATTATCCAAATCTAAATGAAATTGAGGTCTGAATCAAATAATAAATGAAGAGTCTGCAAGGAATTTCAAAAAATATCCTATTAACAAGGAACGCTAATATACAATCTCTAGTACAGATAATCATATTTCTATCAGCTAATCTAAATTGTGGGATATATCTGTATATGGCCCAAATAAATTGACCGCACTATATGTACCATTTTCCTTACAGAATGGTGCCTAGTAACCATAAATGTAGCACGAGCCAGTACATGATAACACTAGTCTTGCTCTTGGGCGACTCATCAGAAGCCGGTCAGTTGATACCCTGCATTGGTTTATAACCAAAGAAAGCCCCTTAAACTTTGTGTTAGACAAAATCAATAAACCCCAGTCAAAGTGATAAGAAATATACCATAATCCGTCTACTCTATCGGCTACGATCTTTCCTTTCACTGGGATAAGGCCCGATGCATTGAGCGACTTGAAGTCATGCACTACAATGAAAAGAAAACATGAGAGTCGAACTACAAGTCTATTAAAAAACACATTCTCCTTTTCTTCATTTTGTTAGCTTTAAGGAAATAAAGAAGAGAACAAAAAGTATCTTCGAACCTTTGTCCTCCTGCAAACCCTCCTCCTTAGTGATCAATCGTTCCGAAGCAATATCTACGGCAATGTGATCACCTGATGATCCTTTGCGCATAGTTCTTGAAACAGCAGAAGGGATAGGTGGCTTAGCAATGGGTGCCTGCATAGAAAACATATTAGTTCATGGACTAACTCAATTTGTAAACCAGATAAGCTATATATATATATATGTATTGAAATAGACATAATATTCACCACTTCTTCAATTTCAGATATCTCTGATGCAGATGGTGCTGAAGGAGCTTCAAAAATGCTCCTCTCAATGATTGTCTCAGAAGGCGCAGCCTTAGCTTGGAGCGACTCCTCAGTACCTTGACTTTTGATAGCAACTCTTCAACAACCTTTTGGCTTCCAACCAACTTAGAGCTGAGATCATGGGCTCTAGCTTTTGCATTGTCAGACTCCGAAATCACCCCCATCACCAACTTTTCCAAGATCGCAATAACCTCATTCGTAGAGTAAGATTTCTGGTCTCCTAAAGAATCTCTGCCACGCAACTTTCGGATGAGAGTCTCAACACTCGTTACCAGATCAAAGAGTTCCCCTTTCACCTTTTCTAGTTCCTGATTATCCCTATCATCTTTCCCACCCAGCATCTTTGAGTGTTCAATTTCTTCGCCTTGAGAACCAAGGCTGACTGTAATTCTTCTTTCTCTCGGGATAATAAGCCATTTTGATAATGCAGGTCAGAAAGCCTATTGATCATGCTTTGCAGCTTATTCATGTAACCGTGGAGCTCTAAATCCCCACCCTGTGCACCCTGTGCCTCAATTGACGCATGTTCTATCACGTCAACCATGTCAAGGAGTTCTTTTGCCTGAGATATCCAAAGGAAAGCAGCTGAAGCCTCTGCAACAACGATAAGTAGATGGTTAGTCACAAATTACTATAATGAATTTGCAAATATTCACTATGAATTATGAAAACAGAATCTTTCTTCACCTTGTTCTTTAGTCGATAAATTGGTGGCCAGAGACGTAATTTCTGCTTCCCTCTTTCTTAAAGAGGCCTCAATGTCTTCAAACTTTTCTAATTTCAGACTCAGTTGATGATTTAAGTTATCCAACTCAGCCAAATTAGTCTCCAACTGGGACACCTTATTTTTATTCAGATTACTCTCTTCAATGTAGTTCTCAGCAGTCACCTTAGCTTCACTGAGACAATCCTGCAGCTCACTGTATGAATTTTGCAGTGCTTCCAAGTCTGTCCCTAACTCGTCAATCTTACTATCTTTCAGATTACACTCATTAATCACCTTTTCTT
>CM041781.1:62998035-63244311 GCA_023374045.1 Limonium bicolor
CCAGCCATTGAAACCCCTCCTTGAATGCAAATTCGTAGAACATGAAATCATATATTTTTTTATATATAATTAAGGGCACTTGGTCAATAAATCCATAATCATGGATGAGATAGTTGCTTCGTCTTCACCCGCCCGTCTAATCTTGCATTCCCTTCCTTGTGGTAATCATGGCTAGAGCTCCACCACCACCTAAAACCAATCTTTTGCACGCCCTCCTCTCCAAATCCAATTCTTCCGCCTGCCTGCTCATGGCTCCTATCCTTTGGTATCTCTTCATAATACAATTTTTGCACCCCCCACTCTTTCTTGCTACACCAACAACACACCTGAACTCCTTAGCAGTGCATTGAGCAGCCACCACAACCTCACAAATCACATGGTGCATCCGACGTTAATTCTATGATCCTTCTTGTGGATAGATGCCTTATCGGGAAGCTATTTCATCGGATTGATATGGCTCCCTCAACCTTAAGAATCACCTTGGCAAGTAGTTGGGCCCCGTATGGTAATTTTAAGTTCTGCAAGGTGGTCCCCTTCACCTTCATCGTCGAGTTGGATAAGCTTCAAGGGCTACTTGTAGTTCTCTTCCATGGTCCATGGCTGGTGGACAGAGCCTTCTTTGCTTTTCAAAGGCTCTAGCCAGGTGTGTCAGTGAATAATCACTACTTTGATTGAATTCCTTGCTAGGTTTGGATCCACGGGCTGCCTCATATGCACTACAACCCCCTCTTTGCTTCAAAGGAGAGCGATCCTAGGGGTGCTATATACGTATGCGAATTCTTCTAAGTCTCCATTGACCGGTTATGCACTATCTGCCGGTCAATAATAGGTACACTGCCTTCTCTGTCTCATATGATAGTATGACAAAGCTATGTAAGCACTGTGGTGTATTTACACACACCAAGTACTCATGTCCAAAGAAAAACATGGCCCATGACATTACCCAAGACACCTATAGAATGTCTCTGTCATTTGAGACTAGAATGGCCTCTTTCTGGTCGTGGCTATCGAAGAAGCCTAAGGCATGGATCATTCCTGATCTCTTTGGGTAGGAAACCCGTCAATCTCCACTGATCTCCAACTTGCTACCCAAGGTTTCTGCACCAACAAGAATCAAATGCAAAGCCAGGTCCGTAAGTCAAAACCATCTTCTATTAAGGACCCCTTCTTGGCCCTCTCCCTGGCGCCTCCCGACAGAGCCTAATGTCCTGCGATTGGGCAACCAAGCTACTGATTGTGCTGTAGTGAAGATGTCAAGGCACCTGTATGATCCCATAGGGAAGCGGCCTCTTTCACCATCATTCGAATTGCTGGTCTACCAACCTTCTGCCAAGAGACCCACTGGGCGGTGTTCGAACAAGTGGGTGAGAGGCGATGCAGCGCTGAGAAAATACCTATCCGGATTAGGAATATGAGTCACTCACTCTCCTGTTCTTGTCGCCCTTTTGAACATATGATGTTTGTCTTTTGCTCTAGATATTTTATACCTAATCTTAGTTGATCTTGTATGTTTGAGTGTCGTTTCATCCTATACTACTTACTTATTCTTGGTCTGATCTAGCTGCTACTTTTGACTCCTTCAAGGCGATCGCTTCTTTGGTTTACTCCTTTTGGATTAACCCAATACATAAGCAATGTTACCATATGCCTTGTTTCTGTATGCATTGCCTTGATGACCTGATCTAATGCAATGCCTTGTTCTACTTTGAAAAAAAAAGATGACTCTTATAGCTTGTGTTAAACTGCGATCGAGGAAATTGATTGTGGGTTTCTTTCATATGGTTGTCTTGTGGGTGAACTTGATAAGGGAGGTGAGTTTGGAGCAATTTGGTCATGCCACACTTGCACCGCTCAATCCAAGACCATACACATACTATAGATGCAATCGCTACACTTTGGAGGAAAGGACATTGGTCTTTCTCCTCTCGTGGTAGCTCGACATCCACATGAGCCAACTCAGGAGACTGAATTTTCTAGGTTTAATCCCAAGCCAGTCATCGATATATATTCAGGCTCTACAACTATTAGAGCAGTATGTTAGCAATATGTTATGGTCTGTAACATATAGTTAAAATATTATAGTTGTATCTGTACAAAATGTACCTAAAGCATACATATTTTATATTTTAAACTCATAAATGTAAATACTCTTACAGACAAGGACATAACTATCAGTCCTCTTCTCTCTCGAGTTATGTCCTCTTCTCCCTTCTCTGAGTAATAAAGATTTCTTCTTCCTTTCCCTCCTCTGTGTTGAGATCTTCTCAATTTGACATGGTATCAGAGCTGCGAATTTGAGAAACGCTTCCGCAGCCATGGCAGACAACACGATGCTAAACAATCAAGACGGAAACGAAGATGACACTGCAAGCTCTGAAACTCAACTGGAACTTCAAGAAAAAACCCTCACCTCCTTGCAAGATCTCAATGATCCCTTGTATCTACATCCTTCGGACCACATTAATCACAACTTTGGAATAAAGTTCAAGGGCAACCCAGGATTTGATCAATGGAAGAAAACAGCGACGATTGCCCTAAGAGCGAAGAACAAATACGACTTTGTCAATGGGCAGGTAACTGAGCTGGAGAAATAGTCGAAAGGTACCCTATGTGGGAGTGAAGTAACAACATGGTGATGAGTTGGATCCTAAATTCTCTTGATAAAGAAATTAGTGAAAGCATTGTCTATTGTGACAGTGCACACCAAATGTGGCTGGAATTATGCAAGATATTCGAACTTGTCAACGAACCAGAGATCTATGCTATCCAGAAACAGATTGGTCAAATACGACAGCAAGGAGACTCAATCTCCACATATTACACAAAATTGAAAAGGCTTTGGGATCGATTGGGGGCGAGTAGAAAAACCCTAAAATGTTCGTGTGGAGCGGGAGGAGAACTTCAGGCTTGCAAAGAACAAGACAAGCTGACGAAGTCCTTGGATGGTTTGAGTGAAGAGTTTAAACAACCTAAGCGAGCTATTCTACTTATGAATCCATTGCCCGATCTGGAACAAGCGTACTCCTTACTTGCACAAGACGAGATGGGGCTGAACATGGGAGAAACTCATGAAGACGTGACTGAAAATTCTCTCATCCTGGCACAAAAACCCTATGTCGGGAACGTCAAGAAAACAACTGGGAAGAACTTAAGCAACAAAGCTACCAACGGAACCAGCACATCTGGGAAGAACAACGGCAAAATGCACTAATTGTGCCAAGCTTGGCCATACTCGCTCAGAGTGCTGGTGGATCGTAGGCTTCCCTAAAAGAGCAAATCCAAGTCGATCCCAAAAACGAGTTGCCGGCCCAGGTCTTGAAGAAGGAAAGAGTAAAAGTCCAGTTCGAGACCAGTCATCACCCGTTGCTGGTTTCACATCGGAACAAGTCAAAGGTCTGGTGAAGTATTTGCAACAGAAGGCTTCCATCACCAACGACGAACCCGCAAATGATTTTGGAGGTTTTTCTAATACCCTTTAAAAAAATTGTTATCCTAAAATACAAATGGTGAATAATTTTCTTACTGAAAAAATGGATTCTGTTTGGATCCTGGATTCTGGAGCATCTGAGCATGTAACTGGAAATATGACCTTATTTGATGATTTAACACATCTTTCCATGAACAAAAAGCTAACACTTCTTGATGGTAATACTTGCTTTGTCCATAGTCGTGAGAATGTTGAGATATGCAATGGTTTTAACCTAAAAAATGTGTTGTATGTGCCGAGTTTCATGTTTAACTTAAAATCTGTTTAAACATTCACAAGACAACTCAGCATGTTTGTTGTGTTCTCAGATCAATATTGTTTTCTGCGGGATTCTAAAACAAAACTCAAAAGTGTGATTGGGTATTAATGTTGTGGTGTGTATTTTCTAGATATAGTAGGTTTAAAGATTTTCTGCTTAAACTGAAAGATTTCCCGCCTGTTGTATCTTTCTCCAAGAGTGATGTAGGGACACCAAGTAAGGATTTTTTTCCTGTGGCATAGCAAATTAGGCCACATTCCCTCTAGAAAAATCCTTAGGATGAATATTGGGAAAAACTTCTCTTTTAAACATTCAAAAATATTGCCTTGTACTGTGTGTTTCAAATACAAAGCCAAAAGGCTCAAGTTTGGAAATTCTGAAATAAAAAGTAGTGTTCCTTTTCATACGCTACATGTAGATGTTTGTGGACCCATGAGGACATAAACTTTAGAGGGACATCGATATTTTCTTACCATAGTCGATGATTTTACAAGGGGAACATGGGTCAAACTTCTCAAGAATGAATCTGAAGCATTAACCTTATAAAAGACTTTATACAACTCATTGAAACCCAATTCGAAAAGAAAGTCAAAGTTTTAAGATGTAATAATGCTAAAGAACTAGGCACCAGTCTTGAAGGAATTGATTTCTTAAGAAAAAAGGGAATTGTTCATCAGAAAACTTGTCCTCACACACCCCAACAAAATGGGGTGGTAGAACGAAAACAAGGACACCTCATGGACATCATAAGATCCTTTATGTTTCAATTTGGTTTAAGGTCAGAATTCTAGGGTTTTGCCTTAAATCACGCTGCTTTCATCATAAATAGAATTCCTTCAAAATCCATAGCTCATCTTACCCCTTTTGAGAAGTTATATGGTTCTGCTCCTGACTATGACTCAATTAAAAATTTTGGGTGTCTCTGTTTTGTAACAAATATCCTCCCAAATAAGGGAAAATTTGACCCTAGATCTTCTGCTTGTGTTTATCTAGGAAACAGTAAAAACACAAAGGGTTATATAATTCTCAACAATGAGACAAATGAAATCAAACTCATTAGAGATGTGACCTTTTTCGAGCATATTTTCCCATTACAAAATAAAGAATGACAAGAGGTGTGGCATGATAAAACTCTCAGAACACAAACAGACGAAATCTCTGATCTCTTTCCAAATAATTCAGAAATGTTCTATGAACACCCAGCAGAAAAATACACCTCCACCTCTTAAGCCAAAACACATCATCTAGAACATCATATATCAGAAAAGAATAAAAAATTTCCCAAATCTCCTGCCATTGCTAATAGTGAAGAGAAAAACTATCCCTTAGGAGAATCTGAAATACAGCAGGAGAACATCTCTATTCCCCATACAGAACAAGTTCTAGATGAAATTACTGAGCAAATTTCAAACCCCACTAAAGCCACTAATCCTCTTCAAACAGATGACAACACACATCTTAGACGATCAAGTAGGGTTCATAAAGCTCCTGTTAGACTTCAAGATTATGTCTGCACTACTAAGAATCATAATGAAGAACTTTTCTCAGAAATCCTCACACAAAGACTACATGACAGATCATCACACCTCTTATCCCATAATTCTCTCCCTATTAACAGTCTCACTAACATCATTCCTAAGAAAACCATTACCTCCTTTTCCCTTTCTCACTACTCTACCCAAATTCTGGACCATGCTATGTCACTTAAAGAACCCACTACTTTTGAGGAAGCTAGTAAAGACCCTAGATGGACTGAAGCTATGAAACTAGAATTTCAAGCCCTCAAAGACAATAGAACATGGTTCATAGTTGACCTTCCTCACGGAAAGAAACCCATCACATGTAGTGGGTTTACAAAACTAAATTAAAAGCCGATGGCAGTCTTGAAAGGTTTAAGGCTCAACTTGTTGTTAGAGGTTTCGCACAGAGATATGGTTTTGACTATGAAGAAACCTTCTCTCCGGTTGTGAAACTCACAACAGTTAGAGCATTAGTCATCATTGCCATAAAAAGAGAATGGGCCATTGATCAATTAAATGTCAATAACTCCTTCCTTCATGGGGATTTGAAGGAAGATGTCTATATGAAAATCCCTCAAGGCTTATCAGTTTCTGGTGCGAATAAAGTTTGTAAGTTACACAAGTCCTTGTATGGCCCAAGCAGGCTTCAAGGCAATGGTATGACAAACTAGGCACTTTCCTTAAAGATCTAGGCTATAAACAATAAAAAAATGATTATTCTTTGTTTACAAAAAACATGAATAAATAGTACACCTTCATTGGTGTATATGTAGATGATATCATACTAACAGGAAACTGTGATACAGAAATAAAGCTTCTAACACAGAAACCAAACCAAACTTTTAAAGTCAAAGATTTGGGAAGAATCTCATACTTTCTCGGTATGGAGTTCATTGAATCAGCTGACAACTTAATTATGACTCAGTACAAGTATGTGAGACAGATTCTTTCAGAATATAACATGGAAGATTGCAGAACCTCAATTTCACCGCTCCAGCTTAATCCGAAACTGGACAAAGACGTAGGAGAGTATCTTGAAGATCCAATAGACTACAGACGTCTAATAGGGAAGTTAATGTTTCTCACTAATACTCGTCCTGATTTATCATTTAGTGTTCAGTTTTTGAGTCAGTTTTGTCAACATCTAACCACAAAACATGTAACTGTTGCCTATCATGTTCTATCTTACATCAGAGGCACTTTAGGCTCCGGTCTTTGTTTTAATAAGAATATCAACTTTGATTTATCAGCCTTTTGTGACTATGATTGGGCCTCATGCCCTATAACCAGAAAATATATTTCAAGTTATTTCATTCTTCTAGGTGGCTCTCATCTCAGCTGAAAATCAAAAAAGCAAATTTCTGTAGCTCTTTCATCAGCCCAAGCCAAGTACAGAGCTATGAGACAAGTCACAGCTGAACTCAGCTGGCTCACTCGCTTACTAGACGAATTGGAAGTCAAGAACATCAGTCCCATCCCATTAAAGTGTGACAACTTGGCTGCCATCCACATCGCCAAGAATCCAATCTCACTTGAAAGGACAAAACATGTTGAGCTGGATTGTCATTTTGTACGTAACCAGATACAAGGTGGTTTGATACAAGTTCGGCACATTCAAAGTTCAAGACAACTGGCGGACATTCTTACGAAGCCTCTTACTGGAAAGGCATACAGAGATACTCTCCCAAAACTGGGCATGCCTTCAGCAAACAACAAGACTCAACTTGATAGACAAATTCAGTCTTGAGGGGGTACTAGAGCAGTATGTTAGCAGTATGTTACGGTCTGTAACATATAGTTAGAATATTATAGTTGTATCTGTACAGAATGTAACTAGAGCGTACATATATTATATTTTAAACTCGTAGATATAAATACTCTGTACAAACAAGGACATAACTCTCAGTCCTCTTCTCTCTCTAGTTATGTCCTCTTCTCCCTTCTCTAAGTAATAAAGATTTCTTCTTCCTTTCTCTCCTCTGTGTCGAGATCTTCTCAATTTGACAACAACTCGTTTTCAATCAATGTTGGCTTACCACCTCCTAGGGCAAGTATACCTAGTTCCAAGTGGGAATTGTTGACAGCAAATAAAATTTCAAAGATAATGTTGCAAGGAGAGAGGTATATATGATCGGTGGGTTAGGATTATTCCTTAATTGGTCTGTTTGAAATCTTGTTATTAAAATAACTAGTGTTCTACTAGTGTATCTGAAAAGCAATACATATATGATTTTAGTTAAGAGTACCAATGTTGAAAACCATCTCTTTCTCTTCATTTAAGCTTAAAAGTAGAAATTCTTGTACTTCTAGTCAAAATATATGTATCATGATAAACCACTCACAATGTCCCGATGTGGGTGGGTGTATTACAAAGTAGTTAGATAAAAATCATCTTTGTCTTGTTTATTGCTACTCTTTCGACACTTGTGGTTGCTGATCGGGTGAGATCACTTCACAACAGGATGCCCAACCAGCTACCAACTTAATCTCTTGTAGTTATTAGAAAGAAAAAAATCCTTTAGTTTTTTTTTAAATAAATGATGATTATATATATATTGGGTAAAGAGAAAAGGTAGTGTTAGATACATAGGAGCCCTATATATCTGATAACGAATTGGGGGTATCTCTCCTAGGGGGTGGATCTACAAACACCCTTCCTAGTGGTGAACACAACAGCATAGAGCTGATACAAAAGCAACCCCAGTTAGTGGATAAAAAGCAACATAAAGCTGACCAATAAACGTGGGGCAAGAACAGCTATTAAACCAAAACAAAATACAGTGACAATCAGCCCAAAATAGCCTGAACAACCGATATCAAAAATTGCTCCTAGGAGCAGAGCACCCTATCTAGCCAGTCGAAGTCAGCGCTGGCTTGGTTCATCTTAGTCCAAATAATGGCTTTAGTTGCAGCTTTGATGTCAGCAACAACGAGGGAGGGATCTCTGGTTTGGTTGGCCATAGCTCGCCTGCACCTTTCAATCCAGATATGATAGACAACATTTGCTACTACTGCTCGTCTCACGAGGTCCATCGGTCGATGCCCCTTACAGTATCGAAGGATCCAAGATGCGCAGCTACGAAGACTTATCCGGTTAGTTGGAATTCCCAGCCAGTCGCAGATAGTCCACCAGACCCTGCAAGAGTACCTGCAATGGAAAAAAAGATGGTTGCTTGTCTCTTGAGCAAGCTCACAGAGCCAGCATCTGTTAGCAAAACATATGCCCCAAGATTGGAGCTTATCACAGGTTTTAAGTCTACCTTTCAGAGTAACCCACAAGATAAATTTTGCTTTAGGAGTAGACCAGTTTTTCCAGCAGATTTTGTACCACTGGAAGGTCTGGGGAGGGGCAGAGACGTCTTTATAGAACAAGCTAACCCTAGAGCGGGACGGGTAGGAGCTGAAAAGGGAGATGGCATCGTTGAAAGAGCCACATTGCTTAAACCACCAGTCCTGGCATGGAGGATATCTTTCCAAGTCCAGGGATCATTGCCTTTAGCAGTAGTTGTCCAGATAGAGCTAGGATTGTGAAGGAAGAGCTTGTGGATCCATTGGATCCAAAGGCACTCCGAATCATGGGTGATGGCTGAGATGGTCTTAAGCATAAAACACATATTCCATTTGTAGATGTCCTTAAGTCCCAGACCACCATTTTTCTTTGTATTTGTGATAGAGTTCCAGGCCACTGGAGGGGGGACATTATTGTCAGCCTCCCCTGACCATAGGAACGATCGGAGGCAAGAGATGACTCTCTTAATGACGTTCTTAGGAATAGAGATGCAGGAGGTCCAGAAACCTACTACGCCAAAGAGAGTACTCTGAATAAGAGAGAGCCTGCCTGCAAAGGAGAGGGCTTTACTTCCCCACGATGTGATTGCTTTGCGGATGTTGTCAATGAGGGGGTTGAAGTCAGCGGATCTAGGCTTCCTAGCAGTGATTGGGATGCCAAGGTAGCGGAATGGAAAAGAACCCTGAATAAAGCCTGTTAGATGCACAAGTGATTCAGCAAGGGTGGGGTTAACCCCTCCAAGGAATATGTCAAATTTAGCTGGGTTAAGCTTTAGACCAGAGGCTTCAGAGAAAAGATTGACTTTTCCGAGCATGGAAGTTATTGAGCTTTGGTCACCTCTACAGAATAAGAGGGCATCATCGGCAAAGAAGAGATGGGTGATACGGAGGGAGTTGCATGATGGGTGATAGCAGAATTCTGGCGTGGTAATGAGCTGGTCGAGAAGCCAAGAAAGCATATCCATAACAAGCGCAAAAAGGTAGGGGGAGGGGGTCTCCTTGACGTAGCCCTCGTTCCCCTTTGAATGAAGCCGAGGGCGAGCCATTTATGTTAATCGAGAAGGAGGTTGAGGTGACACACTGAATAATCCAGTTACTAAATTGTGGGGGGAAGTTTAGGAAGGAAAGAGTATCCTGAAGGAAATTCCAATCCACGATATCAAATGCCTTCCTGATATCCATTTTCATAGTACACCGAGGGGAAATATTCGCCCTTTGGTAGTTTTTCATAAGGCACGAGCAGAGATGGATGTTATCTGAGATTAGACGACCTTTAATAAAAGCTCCTTGACTGGGATTCACAAGAGATGAGAGGATGTTCCTGAGTCTATCAGCCAGAATTTTACTAATGAGCTTGTACAGGGTATTGCAGCAAGAGATGGGCCTATAGTCCCCCGGGACGAGGCATTATCAGTTTTGGGAATAAGGGTGATAAGAGTGGCATTAATTTCTTTAAGAAGTCTGCCACTGTGGAAGAAGCTTTTGATGGCGCCACAAATGTCCTCACCAATGATGTCCCAGGCTGCTTTGAAGAATTTAGCGGTGTAGCCATCCGGCCCCGGGGCTTTATCATCACCAATGGTAAAAAGGGCTGATCTAATGTCACTATTCTCAACGGGCTGGGTTAAGAGAGCCCATGATGAGTGGTCAAGTATTCTCACATTGTCCAGGTCGAGCTCAGCAAAGGAGCGCTAGGGGGAGCCCTAGAGCCAAGGGTTTGACGGAAGTGGCCAACCAGACAGTTTTCAATGTCGGTAGGGGTTTGGAGGATTTCCCCCTGGTCATTCATAATGGACGCGATGGAGTTTTTGTTCCTTCTCGCCTTAATGGCCCTATGAAAGAAGGCAGTATTAGAGTCTGCCCACTTAAGCCAGCGGGTTTTTGAGAGCTGGCGAAGGAATAGGAGCTCATGGGAGTCCCTAACCATGAGGTTGTGCCTAAGAGATTTTTCCTGAGAGATGAGGGTCGGGTTCCATGGGTCAAGGTCCAAATTCCTTTGAACATCACTAAGCTTATCTCTGATACTTTGGCCTTTGTCCCCAAGGGATCCGAATTCAGATTTGTGGAGATGGATGAGCCCTAATTTGAGATGTTTGAGCCTTTGGACGATAGAGAAGAGCTGGCTCCCGCTTGGAGCAAGATCCCACGCATCCCGAACAAGGGGTAGAAAGGAGGGGTCCTTGGTCCATAGATTGAGAAACTTGAAGCTTATCTTTCGAGGGGTCGGAGATGGGAGGGTAATCACCATGGGGCTATGATCTGAAATTAGGGGAGGAAGGAAGGAGGCATAACTGGTGGGGAATGCCAGGATCCACTCTTCGTTTACCAAGACCTGATCAATTTTCCCTAAAATGCGGTCATGGTCATATTGGTTATTCCACCAGGTGAAGAAACGCCCATAAAACCAAAGGTCTTGCTACTCAGCCTTGGAGATGCAGTCAGCAAAGTCTCGGTAGTCTCTAGGGAGGGGGTTTCGACTACTGAGCCTATCTTGCGCATAGAGGATATTGTTAAACTCCCCCGCCAACACCCATGGGCCAATGGTGCTTTGGCTGAGATTAATAATATCCTCCCATAGCTGGGATCTCAGAATTTAGTTGTTCCTCCCGTAGACTACGGAGAGAGTAAAGTTCATGGTACCCATCATACACACTTTGCAGGAGAGAATTTGGTCAGAGCAATGGATAGGAGTGAGAGCTATAACGGCAGGATTGAATAGGAGCCAGATGCGACCACTATGGTGCGCCTCATAGTTATGAACATAACTCCAAGATGGAAAGAATCGAGCAAGAATAGAGGGGTGGTTGTTAATCGAAACATGGGTTTCAAGAAGGCCAAACACACTAGGATTATTGTTTACCACAAATTTTTGGATCTCAAGGAGCTTGGGGTGATCATTACAACCCCTAATATTCCAGACTGCAATATTCATAAAGGGGGGGGGGGGAGCGAGGGGAGGGCATCGCCCTTATCTAAGATATCAAATGAGTTAGTCAGCTGAAGAGAGAGGTCCTCAGAAATAGAATTCGTTGTTTTGTCCAGAAGGCCCCTCCCATGAGGGGGGACCACTTGCTAGCTTTCCTCAAGATGGGGTTCGAGAACAAGCTGAAGGGAGGGCAATATGATCCCTCTAGGGAGAGTAGAAAGAGGAGGAGGAGAGGAGACATGAGGCTGCGGGAGGGCTTGGTGAATAAAGGGAGAGGTGGGAGGCTGGCCAGGGACAGGCTGGAGGGCAAGAGCCGGAAGGGAGGAAGACGAAGGCTGAGATTCGGTCGGCTTGGGGTTAGGGCCCTTCACAAGGACAGGTAGGGGTAATAGGGGAGGGGGGAGGCATGCCTCGGACTGCCTCAGAGTAGGGCCTGGAGAGGGAGGGGAAGTCTGAGAGGTAGAATGCAAAGGCACCTGGGCGTGCCCTGAAATGTCTGTTTGTGGGCAACGGGCAGATGAGTGCCCCAGAAGATTGCAGGAGGAGCAGGAAATAGGTTCCCATTCATAAACTACGTGCTGAACCACGGTACCAGAAGGGGCGTGAATCTCAATGTCTCTAACCAGATCTAGATTGAAATCAACTTCAACGAGAACTCTAGCATAGGATATTCTAGACTTAGAGGCTGTAGCTTGGTCGGTATGCAGAGGAGAGCCAATCTTAGCGCAGATTTTTCTAAGGCTGGATTGGGACCAAAGACTAGTATGGAGGTTTGGGAGCCGGATCCAAACAGGGATGCGATTGAGATCTTTCGGATTAAAGGAAAAATCGGGAGACCATTTTTTAAGAACCAAAGGAGAAGAATAGAGGAGCCAGGGGCCTTTATCAAGCACCTATTGGAGGTCTTCCTCCTTATCAAATCGGAAGAGGAACCAACCCTCCTCATGTAGAAGAATTTGAGGGGTGTCTACAAAGCTCCAGGCACGTTTCACAAATTCTTTGACAATATTAAAACTGAATTTTTTACCCCAGATAAAACCAACTAGTGTATTTCTCCAATAGTCAATTTCAGGCAACAAATCATGCTCCTCAATTGATACATAAGGGCTCTCGGAATCTAAAATGTCATCATTATCTAGACGCAAGGACATACCACAACTCGATTTTTGTTTAGCTAGCGGCATGTCAAGGAACGATGGGTTAGGTTTCGTACCTGGCATCGGGTTTGGACGAGAAGATCTCTTGGCCAAGGCAATACACTTAGAGACTGGATCCTTACTTCCCAACTGAGGCATCAACGATCCTGGTGTCTTGGCGAGGGCCAGAAATTCTTCGGTAACAACCCCCTCCTGAGTGGAAATATGTTGGTTAAGATACTTCTGCAGATTTTGGTCTATTGGAGGACCTGAGAAGTCTACAACTAACTCAATGGATTGCTCCCCCCACAAGGTTGGACGGCACCATTAGCATGGAAGAACACAACTCTGTTCACATTAGTCTCAGCAGAGGAAGCATTACATTGTTGGTCTAATTCGTTCAAGCATCCAGAGGGGTCAACATTTTGACCTTCAATCACAGTAGCCAAACTGGAAATGGGAGGTGCCAGGAGAGGGGGAGTCCCATTACTGGGGTTGACAGAGGGTTGGATCTGCTCCAAGCTGTTTACTACAGCAGGGTGGCCGGACAGAGCTCCTTTTCCAGGCAAGGAGGCGTGCGAACGACTTGCTCCAGGAGTGGGCAATTGAACTGGAGACACAACAGAGGAAGAGAGGGGCAGACTCTCAGTGGCACCATTAACTAGATTTTCAGACTCGCACCGGCCACAGCTAGCAACCGCGACTGCAGACAGTGGTGACTTCTCTCGAGCAGCTGGAGAAGAGGCGGGACCCAGATGAAGAGACGATAGTAGCTCCAGCCCTTTCTTGCTAGAAGCGGACTCCAGAGTGACGGGAAAAAGAGGAGGCGACACCGACGACGCTGGAGGAGCGGGCGAGGGGGCCGGTGACGTAACGGATCTGGATTTCTTGCGACCCATCAGAGGGAAGAGGGAGGGGAAGCACCTACTACGGGGACCTAGCCACCATGGCGGCGCGGCGGGGCTCGGCAGAGGCTCTCAGGCGGCGGCGAGAAGGAACTGGCTGGTTCTCTACAGCAAATCTAGGTCGGGTCGCTGTGCTGTTTCTTAGTCATGCGCAAAGAAGAAATTACAGATTGAGAGCTCGATAACGGTGGCAACCGATGCGACGATGTCGACGGAGAATGCAACTCCGTTGGAGACCAAAGCAGCAGGCGAAAGCGGTCGAGAACTACAGATCTTGACGATGAATGTATTTATTTTTCCTCTTCCCGGTCGCCGAAACTGCACTTGTTGAAATCGTTCTTGAACTCGGGAGGAGACTTTGAAGGCGGCGACGGTGGCAAGATGCGGCACTTAAGGCACAGAGGAGGGTGGCTCACGCAACTGTTCGGTGCTTAGGTTCTCGCGGGTTAGAGGTGAAGAGGGAACGACACGCAGAGGATGAAACGACGCGCGGTGGTGGTGCAGTGCGGAGATCGGCGGAAGCAGCAGCGCGGGGAGGCGTCGGCGGTGAGTAAGGGGAGGAGCAAAAAAAAAAAATCCTTTAGTTTGTTCCATGAAAGTTGTTGAGAATTGTGGTGCCACTCAACTATCTTCATTTTTCGACTTTTACAAGTAGTAGAGATCAATGAATTTGTTTGGGACAATTATTTTTTCAACTGTCAAGATGACTGCTGTTTTTGTAGGTGTCAAATTTTGATTATTACATGCATGTAGAAAAATATGTCAGTTATTGACAAATTTATCTTAAGACAGGCAGCACTGTACAGTTGTAGATAAACAACTTCATTAATTGACAAAGTTATCCGCAGACTGACCCAATAACGACGGTCCTCCAGTCTTGGCCCAGACAATATTCTAACCAAAGTCGGGTATATACTATGAACCTTAGAAAGGGAAATATCCTGGAAGTATCTACCGTTGGTGTTTGTAGATAACGCCGGCCTTCATGTCTATTCAAGGAAGAAAGTATGCACGGGTTATTACGCCTTCATGTCTATAACCAGTCTTTCCCAGACAGAATCGGCCAATAAATTCATAAATGCTCAGAAAAATTCAAAAGACTTGACATTTAATACTACTCCCTCCGTCCTGAATTGACGTCCTGTTTACTATTTGGACATGTCGTTTGACTTCAATTTTTAACATATAAGATAAATTAATTTTGAAATTTTAAGTTTTGCATATGATTCCTTACATGATAAACTATATGTTACAAAATTTAGTTTTATAAAATTATTTTATCTTATATGCTTAATATTGAAGTGGAAAAACGTGCCATAAAGCAAACAGGACGGTCAATTCAGGACGGAGGGAGTAATATCAATTTGAATTTATATACATTTAGTATACAACCGAGGCACGTGCTATTTGAACATTCACTCTTTTTTTATACGAATAACAAATTAACAATGTTATTGTAATGTTGCATGTTATAATATTTAAATATCACCACGTGGTCTTATATGTATATATTATCCTCGATTTCGCTGAAAATCTGGGTGACGCTGCACTTGTTTGAAAGGCAACTAAGATATGATAGACATGACACCGAGATTATCTATTTTTTTAAAGCACGCTCTTTTTTTTTTTAATCGCGACAAAAACTTAGGATTTCGTATTAGGTTTAACCATACTTGATTACCCTTTTATTAGTCAGAATGTAATACAATGTTATTACATTAAAGTCTACTGATTGACCGGTTCTTTCTAAATTTGCTAGAATATGAGCTTATAGATTAAAAGATCCGGGGATGAAGACCCATGAAACTTGTCTAATGGCTGGTATGACATCCAATATGTCTTTCAGAATGGTTCTAACCTCTTGACGTGTTTCACCTTGACTGTTTAGAAACTTAACATTTGTCACACAATCCGAGTGGATTCGTAAGACGTCCTTTCTACATCATGATGCCAATGATATGCCAAGAATGGCTTTTACTTCCATGACTGCATGTTGGATCCCATGGGCCTGACCCGGCCATTAGCCACACCAACTCCCAAAAGTTCTCCCTCTGGTGTTCTGCAGAAGGCGCTGATACCATAACCATCTTTCCGAATACTTCCATCAACGAACACATGTGTCTCATCAGTGAAGGAAGCAGCAAAGGCATGTGAGTGTATTGTTGTACAAAATATTTGTGAAACTAGTCCAACAAGGTCGTATCCACAGGGATTTCGCAACTATCTTGGTAATTATCAATTTAGTAACTGTGCATTAATATATACAGAGGTGCATAAATGTAAATTGTTTTGGGGGTTTTGTTGGTTGGATAGATAAATCGGAAAACGAAGGAAAGCAGTAAAACTAGACTAACTAAACTAGGATAGATGTAGCTCGGGATGGATATTTGCACCCATCTTCCCTTTACTACCAATGGTCAACCCTCGAACTCATGGCTAAACAACGGGAACGCTAAATTAACTAAGAGCCTAATTAAGGTCTACTAATCCTAACCAACGGAGTTGGAACCTGGCGGATCTTCCAAGTACCTAGTCAATTGATAGCATTAAGCACAAATTCCCCTTAAGTTGCAGTGTAGTCTAATCTCGAAATCATCGATATTAGAATACACTGATTCAGTCCTCACGGTCTAGACTTCTATCTCAGAATCACATGTCGACAGAAATCCACATCAGTGCCTAATTAATCGGTAACCTAGAATCTATCTCAGAATCTCATTTTGACAAATTCAAGGCAAATAAACCAATTTAACACAAAGATAACAAATTGGGCGAAACCCTAGAAAAATCCCCAAATCATGGGTGACATGTTCAAGAGCCACAAACACACAATTATTATCGGTATTAAGAACAAGTACTAAAATAAAACCATAAATGAGTTCAAGAATCTACAATGGAGTTTAGGGATTTTGGGGCAAAATCCCCAATCCCTAGCTACAAAGATTCTACTCAAACATAAGAGAGAAAATGAAAGAGAGAGGGATAAAAGAAGCCATTAATGGAGCTTGGAGGGAGATGAGCTTTTCTTCTCTTCTCTTCTCTTCTTCTTCTTCTCTTCTCCTCTTCTTTTCTCCCTTGGAATCGCCTCTTCTCTCTGTTTTTGGGGCAGAACCTGGCTCAATGAAGAATGGGGCAGTTTTTCCCAAAATTCCCCGTTTTAAAACGCATATCTGAGCAAATTTTTGACCCGACCGACCCAGGTGGGTCGGTCGCGTCCAGAAGCAATTTTGTGGCCGGAAAACGCGTTTTTTAAGTCCGACCGACCCACGACCGACCCAGACTCTATGGGTCGGTCGATTCCAGTAGCTTTCGGGGACGAAAATCACGTTTTTTAAGTCCGACCGACCCACGACCGACCCAGACCCTGTGGGTCGGTCCTGTTGGCAGCCTAACTTCGAAATGCTGTATCTTCTTCGTTTCAGCTCCGATTTTGGATCCGTTTGCGCCCACGCGTTCCTCTCTTCGTCTACTTTACTCCTAGCTATGTTACTCCTCCTGCTTAACAATAAATGTGTAAAACACCAGTGAAACACAAAACTAGAGGAAAATAAGCTAGAATGGATAAATGAGCATGAAAAGTGTTGATAAAATATATGAAATACACCCCTAAAACATGCTCATTTGGACACTCATCACACCCCCACACTTACCTTTTTGCTTGTCCTCAAGCAAAACCAAGCACCCATGCAAGTAAGGAATGCTCAAGACTAACAAACACTAACATGAATTGTAGGATAAAAGAAGAAGCAAAAAGCGATTAAAACCTTTGAGGAGTGTGAACCATCTCTTAGTGGTGGCCTGGGTGTGCTTAGGGGAAAAACAAAAACTAGAGTTTCGGGGTATGATCCGGAGTGCTTCAAAGTTCTAAAGATTGGGTAACTTGGAGAGCTTTTACCATGGCCAACTTCTCTCAAGAATGGGTATTGAGAAGAAAACAAAGAAAAAAAAAAGATTTATGCATTTGTTTCACTTTTGCATAAGAGATGAGAAGATAAAATTTTGGCATAAAGCCTTTGCATTTAAGAACACTTAACTCTCATTGTTGGTTACCAATGGCGTCTCACAAGTCCCTTAAAGGGTTTTCACAAAGAAGCACCCCTTAGCAATCCCTAAGAAAGAAGACAGAATGAACCCCAAAGCAATAAAAATCCAACCATATAAGATCACTTGGCCACACCGCATATAAAATGCTCCTCAAAAGCAATCAAAAAGAAAAATTTGAGCATTTATCCCACAATTCATAACAATATTTGTTCTTAATGAGAACAACTCACAACACAAGGGTCCAAGTTTTTGATTTTGGACAATCGCAAGATAAGCATGAAGGATTAAGCATTTAAGCACACAATTCACCGAAAAGGTCACTCCCCCACACTTAAATTGAACAATGTCCCCATTGTTCACCAATCAAAACCGGGGAAGGTTCCAGAAGACCTTTGCGGGAAGCAGACAAAAGGAAAATCACACGGGACACAAACAAACAGTATAGCACAGAAGCTATCCCCAGATTTGTAGATTCAAAATTAGAGAAGAGAGAACGAAAACTAAAAGGAACTAGTACTCCCCCGAGATTGCTATTGCTATCAGTTTGTAGAACTCCCCCACACTTGAGCTTCAGCCTCAAGTAGCGTAGCTTGGTTGCAGTGTGGACTTGAAGTTGCACCCGCACAAAACACTAGAAGCAACCGAACTACAACTGGAGTTAAGGGTTAGCAAAAACAAAACCAAAGGAGAACGAAAACAAAAACAGGAAATAAAAATAGTGGAGTCGTTGTGGGCAAATATTAAAGGAAGGGTGAAACGATTACTCCCCGATAAGATGCGGATGGAAGATAGGGTGCCCGCACAATTGCTAGTGGGAGGGGTCATTGAGGTGCTACCTTCAATCGTTGGAGATGAAGGTCCTCTTGGAAAATTTCGCCAGAGGTTCCTTTGTAATTGTTCCTAATTCCATCCCTTTTTCAGAGGGGCTTACCTGTTTCCAAAGTATTCACAACACAGACGCCACCAATTGGGCGTAAAAGGGCAAGTCCAAAGAATACCAAAATAGCCCATTATTGAAAACAATGCAAAATCTAAACTAACGGAATTTAAAAGACAAGACACGAAATGAAATCCGGGTTGCCTCCCGGTAAGCGGCCCTTCTTTAAGGTCTTTGGCTAGACCATACCACCGTGAAGTCATTCGGGATTGAATATGAACGTTGAAGTCGGCTTCAACGGGTGGGTTGGGTGGGCATCATCTAGCAATGAAGAACGACCCGGATCAAAAGGAAATGTGGCCTCAACACCTAGGATGTGAAAGTGTAAACTCCACCGATCATTCATCAGGTGGAAGTGTTGAGGTGGGTGATCCTTGATACGAGGATCAAACTGTGGTGGAGCCTCCTCTTCAAATTCAAGGATGTAAACATCCTTATCTTCAATGAGCGGTGCAGGGTGAACTCCGGGGCGGACTTTGTCATCAATCTTTGGTCCCGGATCAAATGGGAAGGTGGCCTCCACACTTAGCGGGTGTACGTTGAGCTTCCACCAACTTCATTAGTGCACGGGTGGGGGCCTTGATCCTTCAAATGAAGATCAAATTTAGTGGGATCCTCCTCCTCAAATTCAAGGATGTAGACATCCTCGACCTCGGGGTGAGGCTCATAGGAAGAGCCGAAGTGGACATCAACTTCAGAGGGGGATGGCTCCTTGAAGTCGGTGGTGGTACTCTCCTCTGAGGATTTAGAGGGAGACAGTGTCTCCTCCTTCTCAAAGTTGAGGATGTGAGCATCCTCGTGATATTGATAGAGCACGGAGAAGGTGGGGAAATATTGGTAGCTGACTTCAGAGGGAGAAAGCTCCTTGAAGTCAGAGTGGAGACTCTCTTCTGATGAAGTGTCTTCATAGTCAAGCTGGGGGTGAAGTGGTGCTGGGCTTTCAGATTCGCACAGGGGAGGAGTTGGAAAGTAGCTTAAGTCCTCAACAGGCTGTTCCACATCATGAACTGCTCCACTCTCAAGTTGTTGCATTATTTGAGTGAGTTGAGTTTGAATTTTCATGTTGAAGTTATCTTGCTTCATGATAAAAGTATCTTGCATAGTTGAGTTAGGCTTGCAAGAAGAGATAAGATCTGACATGAGCTCCTCCAAACTGGGTGAATCAACCTTTACTGTGATCACAGGACACTAAACACTCTCGTGGTCTCCTCCACACTCTTGGCACACAGGCCTCCGGTAGACTGAAGAGTTAAGGTCCTCCACGAGAGCTCTCAATTCTGACATCGTTGTTGCGCACTTGGGGCTCTCATGGTACTCTCCGCACCTTTGGCATACACTCCATGGGTTGGTGACTTGTGTAAACTCATGATAGTCCTCCAATCCGGTTGGTCTACTCCTATTTGGTTGGTATGTTGAGATAAAATCTACCATCATGTCCTCCAACCTAGAGCTTCCAACCCAACATTGAGAACTGTCATGGTGTCCTCCGCATCTCTCACACACAAGCCATTGATTGTAGTTTTCTTGGCCATAAGAGTAGCCATTCCAACCTCCAGCTGGATCATAATAACCATCCATCAGCTTAAAGTTCCAACAAAGAAAAGAAAAAAAAATTATACACAAAAGGGTAAATAAGGAAATGAAAAATATGCACAAAAACTAAACAGATAATAAACCAGATAGTTGGACCGAAGTCCCCGGCAACGGCGCCAAAAACTTGTTGTGCAAAAGAGTGCTAAAACTATCTTGCTAACTATGGGCAGTGAACCCAATCATTGTAGTACAACAAGGTCGTATCCACAGGGACTTCGTAACTGTCTAGCTAATTATAAGCTTAGTAAATGTGCAAGAGGATATATACAAACGTGCATAAATGTAAATTAGGGGTTTTGGGTTTTTGGGTTGTAATTGGAGAAATAAAGAAAAGCAATAAACACTAAACTAACTATCTAGGATAGGTGTAGCCCGGGATGGATATTTGCACCCGTCCTCCCCTTACTACCGATTGTCGAACCTCGAACTCATACCTAAACAACGGGAACACTTAATTAATTTGAAACATAATCTAGGCCTACTAATCCAAACCAATTTAACCGAAACTTCTCAATCAGCCAAGCTCCGGGTCAATCGACAGCACTAAGCTCAAGTTCCACTAAATTTGTAATGTATTCTAATCTCAAAATCATCGAAATCAGAGTACACCGTTTTAGTCTCTAACAGTTTAGGTTTCTATCTCAGAATATCATTTTGATAGAATCCCACAATAATGTTAAACTAATTGGTAGGCCAAACTAACCAATTTAACGCATAATTGATAATTTGGGTAAAACCCTAAACTAATCCTCAAATCATGAGCAACAAGTTTAAGAATCATAAATACCAAATAATCATCTTTATTAAGCTCAAAGACTAAAATAAAGCATAAAAATAAGTTCAAGATTCAACAATGGAGATTTTAGGGATTTTGGGGCAAAATCTCCATCCCAAGCTACAAGGAAACTACACAACCATTAAAGCACTAAAGAGAGAGAAGGGAGAAGAAATAGCCATGGGAGGTTGAGGAAGAACTTCAATGGAGGTGAGCCTTCTCCTCCTTCTTCTCTTCTTCTTCTTCTTCCTTTCTTTTCTTCTTCTTCATTCCTCTTTTCTCTTCTTTTCTTGTCGTTTTTGTGTTCTGTGTGGAATCCCTCCTTTACCCTCCTTTTCTTCTTTTAAAAACGCAGATCTAGGCAAAATTTCGACCCGACCGACCCACCCTGGGTCAGTCCCGTGGGTCGGTCGCGTCTGCAGACATGTATATCTGAGTGGTTAAACTGGTGTAAAAATAAAAGAAAAGAAATTAAAAACTCAAAATAAACGTCGGGCTGCAAACAAATCCCGGTCGTGGTAGTATAGAAAAGTGTAAGCGACCGGATTATCGAACCGTGGGACTTATAGTGAAATAAGTAGTACCTAAGCGTGTCACAAGAGGGGGGATTAATTGACTTGTTTCTGAAAAATAAATAACAGATTAATTTAGTGGAATGAAGATGAATTAAACGGAACTTCGGGTTCAGGTTAATATGATCTGATTAATTGTGCTATCTCTACCGGTTTAATAAAATAATTTGGCAAGATTCCTGTTATTTTCTTAAGGTCCGATGAAAACTCATAAGAACTCGTTTACCTGTAATGCAAGGTCCGATGAAAACTCAAGCAAAAAGCGTGTAAACGGCAGAGGAGTGTGAGGAATTTTATTCTTGCAACTTGTATTAACTTAAACGATGAAAATAAGTTCTTACAGTTTTACGGCTTAATTAACCCATCTGTTTCTAACCGATGAAATTAAAAACAGACTTAGTAAGGCTTTTTAATAAATCGATGAAATTTATTAAAAAGGGAGAGAAACAAAACTTTAATCGTAACAAACTGAATTTATTTTAACCGGTAGAAATATATTACACAGCTAACAAACCATAATTAAAACCCTTGCCGGAGCAAATCCTCCTTAGCCTGACATATTAACTGGTAATAAGTCAGACAGAGGTTGGACGTAATAACAATACGAGATGCGTGGATGATGAATGGAGAAAATGAAGAGCAAGAAGAGTGGGAGCATACGTAGGATTTTGTAACTGTAATGAGAGATTTTGAGTGTTAAGTTTGGGGTGGAACGTATGTATTTGATTGAAGTAGCAGTGGCTTTTTATAGAGGAGAGGAAGAGAAGAACGACTGCAGACAGAGGTGGAAGAGCATTGATTGCTCATTAATTGCAGGGGACAGAGCGTGAAGAGTAGATGGATAAGTTGCAGACAGGTCGACTGGCGAAGTCGACGAGCGAAGTCGACGAGCGAAGAAAGAAAACTGGCGCGTTGTGTAAATATACACGCGTCCACTTCTGCGTCCCTTAATCCCGCGCGGACGTCTCTGTCGACTCGCTGTCCGCCCGGCCACTTCTTCTGTCCGCATGACCGTCCGCCTAAGAATCAAGCGGTTGTAACTTGTCTCCGCCTAAGCGTCCGCCCTAGCGTCCGCATGGGCATCATGCGGTTGCAGCCCTGAGTCATCCGCGTGTGTCGTCCGCCTATCAGTCCGCCCAGCCCCCATGCGGTCATATGAGTGGTCGTTACTTATTTTCTTCTACGAACTTTGACCGGCTCTAGATTCTTCGTTTGGACTCCGTTTTCTGAGCCGTTTGCGTCTATGCGTTCGTCTCTTCGTCTACTTTACTCCCAGCTTGGTTTTCCTCATGTTAAACCAATAAATTTGTGAGATAAACAATAAAACATAAACTAGAGGAAAACTAACCGAAGTGGAGAAATGAGCAAGAAAAGTGCTAATATTATATATGAAATACACCTATAAAACATGCTCATTTGGACACTTATCAGCGTCCAGAAGCAATTTCGGGGCGGAAAATCGCGTTTTTTAAGTCCGACCGACCCATGACCGACTCAGACTCTATGGGTTGGTCGATTCCAGTAGCTTTCGGGGATGAAAATCGCGTTTTTTAAGTCCGACCGACCCATGACCGACCCAGACCCTGTGGGTCGGTCATGTGGGCAGGCTAACTTCGAAATGTTGTTTCTTCTTCGTTTCAGCTCCGATTTTGGATCCGTTTGCGCCCACGCATTTGTCTTTTCGTCTACTTTGTTCCTAGCTATGTTACTTCTCCTGTTTCAGCAATAGTTATGTAAAACACCATAAAACACAAAAGTAGAGGAAAACTAGCTAGCGTGGAGAAATAAGCATGAAAAGTGTTGATAAAATATATGAAATACACCTCTAAAACATGCTCATTTAGACACTCATCATGTATGGGGGGAGGGGATGGCCGGTGGTTCAACTAAGCCATCCATATCGAGGTAGGATTGAGCTCGGTCCCTGGCAAGGTCAAAAGAACATACCTATGTGGTTGAATTGACATCTTGCACACTATAGCTTCCAAAAAAAATAAACAAACTAGAGGTTGAATGTACTAGCACCATTGGAAGTGCAGTTGAAAGTTAGCCAGTCATGAAAAGTTGTATCATCCTTGACAGATATTGGTCGGTCAAAATTCATTATGTACCACTATTTCTTGATGATGTGACAATTCAGGAAGACATAAGCCATATCTTTAACGTCTCCGCAGAGAACACATCTAGGATCAACAAAAGGGATACCCCTTCTCCAGAGAAGCGCTTTGCATGGGATGAAGCCGTGGAAAAACTTCCACATAGTTAAGCGAGTGCGGAGGGGTAAGGTGCATTTATGGACAACCTTCATCGCCTTCCCAACTTGGCATTGCCCAGATGATGAATCATCACCATGGGCCTTGATACACCTGTCGAGGTAGTAGGTAGACCTTACTAAAAATAGGCCTGACTTGGATCACCCTAGCACCATGAGTCTAGTTTCACTGATCCATTCAGTGTCATCTTCCTGATATGATCAATGTCTTCCATACAAAACTATTTTTTGAGCTTATCCTCTATCTAACCCCTTGTTGTTGGATCAATAAGGTAAGCAAAAGTGTTTTAGTCACGCTGAGGCAGAGAAATAAAAAAACCAGGGTTTACCTCCAACCTTTCCTTGAATCCAGTGGTCTGTGAGTTGAGTTGAGAGACCATCACCTATAACATTCCTAGCACCAGTTTACAGGAGTACAAGTGATCCCTATAATGAGCGCCAAATTGGGCTCGGTTGTGCCCCAAGGTTAGCTTGGAGTAGGCCTAAGTCATGGAAGTATTTGGTTTTCAAGACACGAGCGACGAGAAGGTCTTGGTGATGCAAAATATGCCAACATTGTCTTGACAAGAGGGCATTATTGAAACAAGACAGATCCTTGAAACCCCAGCCGCCCTCATCAAGACTCTTATAGAGAAGTTGTCATTTCTTCTAGCTAATTCCTATCTTGCCAAGCGAGCCTAGCCACCCGAATCGCCAAATATCACTTTGGATTTCTTTAATCAAACTTAAGGGCAGATTTATAACCCCTATTGTAACACCCCAACCGTTAACTCATCATTACCTCTTAATCACGCAGCGGAACTCTAATTACGATGAGGTGAAACAACGCCGTTAGCCACCCATGCGGCTGACCAGGCTAAACTTACATACCGTAACGGTCTGATGAACTGGAACAACCGAGTACACATTACAAATACAATACTCAAATCTTTTCTCTACTATACCGAGTCTACAATGAATGGATGCCGACAACATATTCGGTCTTACCCTTCCTTCAATACATAAGTAATTAAAACTAACTACCCATGCAACCCACCGACCCCGTCCTACTCTCGAACGGTAACATCTTCGGTGTACCTGTAAAAATAAAAACATCGCCCCTAGGGGCTCAGCTTACGCTGCATATGAAATTCGCATACCCCGAGCGCTAACCGGGGTACGCCGACTACTTTTCGGATATACATGGAGTTCATTAGTCAAACAACATGCATCATAGCAAACTATATATATGTGTATTACTCAAGGAATCTACATCCAATCACGGAACATGATTCCTAACTAACATAACAATGTTGTTAGTGGTAACTAGTTACTCTTAGGCCTGGAGGGTTATTCCTCACTATGCCTTGTTTACTTATTCAATACCTCACCCGCTCTCTCAGGTTACTTATTCATATACACACCCATTCTCTTGGGCTACTCGTACTATACTCACCCACACTCTCAGGTTACTTATTCTCATTATCTCACCCATACTCTTGGGTTATTTACACTCATTATCTCACCCACACTCTTGGGTTATTTATACTCATTATCTCACCCACACTCATGGGCTATTTATACTCAAGCTCTTGTAGATTCTCGAGACACTACAGGTCTCCTACGTCACGCTTGTTACTCTTAATACATACTTAGGCCAAAACTCATGGCTCTCTAGCATAGTCTTACTTCCCCGGTTTCGACCCTACTCTGGGTCTAGCATGGTGGGAAGGTTCAACTAGCTCACGGAACTCTCTCTTAGTTCCTATCTCTTTTACTTAGGTCCGACTACTCTCGGACTACTCTCGTTCCCATACACTCCTCTCTCGGAGTTATAATAATATCATGTATATTAGTCTAGAAGCATCACTCTCGATGTTTCTAATGACTTGGGAACATTACTTTAGTTCGGTTAATCTTAGGTTTTAAGAGTTACCCATACATTTACTTTACTCATACTTTCGGTTACTTGCATATACCAGGTAAAATCCTCATATAGGAGGTCGACCATGTCTCAAGGGAGCTACTAATCCCTCAGGTCTCTTTTACCCTCATCGCTAGTTCACATCTTCGAACTATCTTAAATCCTCTTGAAGGAGGTTCACTTATCTTTCCACTCTCATTTGTTTCGTGGATTGTTTCAATGTGGTTTTCTAACCATTATCGGGTATTTACTCAACCCGTACAACTCCTCACATTCTAGGGAGTTCATATGTTTGCGTTATCGTTATACTTTAACGGATAGTTTGTGTGTTTGCACGTTTGCGTTATCATAAGCACCGACCCGATCTAGGGGTCTCTAGCCAAACGTTACTCACTACGAGTCGGTCCATTCACTATGTTAGACCTCACCGGCATACTAGTATGTTAGCTCATTCAACATACAACAAGGCATGCATAATCAAACAAGGGATTATTTTCATGCTTTAATCTTGATTAAGCCGGCACACAAACACACAAATCAACGTAACTCGGTTAGCACGCGGAGTATGAGAAAATCATACCTTTCACCGGGGTTTTCACTTTTACCGTGTCATCTCACCTTGCTCGGGTCTCACACGATTCTCTGATAATGTTTCAAACATTATATTAATACTAAATTCATACGGTACATAATAAAATGCTACTCCCGTACTTACCCCGTTATCCCGTTATCTCGGTTTTATTCTTGTTAATTTGAGTTCTCACTTCTCAATCACTTCTAACACTTTCTTACACTTCCTAGGGCCTTTACTTGTCACCAAACATGGCCTTAACACCTTATAACATCATTAACATTCAAACCCCCATCATTTACAACCTTTAAAATGCTCTCTGTAGGTTTCTGGGGGTGGTCCGGGACTTGGTCCCTATCTTAAGTCCCGGACCAAAGCATTACTAAACTCTCGGGTTGTTTTCCTACCATGGTCCGGGACCTTGTCCCTATCCCAAGTCCCGGACCAGCATGAATGTTCAGACTCGGCCTATTTAAATGGGGTGGTCCGGGACTTTGTTCATACCCCAAGTCCCGGACCAAGTGCAGGGTAATCTCTCGGGTGTTTTTAGCAGGTGGTCCGGGACCTTGTACCTTACTCAAGTCCCGGACCAAACATGGTAGGAAACTCTCGGTATGAATAAAGGGGGTGGTCCGGGACTTTGTCCATGGACTAGGTCCCGGACCCTGCTACAGATTTTGCACACTTAGCATTTTCCAACTCTGTTCAAGGTCTTCTCTTAGTCCCTTAATTAACCAATTTTCCCCACCTTAAATCCACATGTTTAAGCACCTAATTACCCATCTAAACCACCTTAAACTAGTCACCAAGTCCACTCACTAAGCCATGCTTAATTCACTCCAAATCACTTATATTTCATAACTAGTTTTCTTGTTCTTCTAACTTCTTGTAACAGATTTTGGTACCCTCTTTTACCATTCAATAATGCCATTTCCAGCACTTCAATTGACATTATTTCTACTCCTCATACACACTTCTCCTCAGTTTGGTTTCCAAATCATTAACCACTCACTTCGCACCTCTTAAACACCTAGTTTCATCCTTTATAATAAAAACCCAAGTTCATAATCTCCAAGGAAATTTTGACAGCACTTGTCTACTTCTTAAGCATATTCACCACGCTTAAATCAGCTCACAAACACTTCTTCATTCCTGTTTAATGAAACAACAACTACAATACACCAAATTCCCCTCTTGTTCACATATATACATTAACTTAGCTTCTAGGTTTGTTTACACACTTAAACCACATCAAACATTCTCATTCCCACTCAATAATATTGTACCATGACTACACCAATTCAAGAGCATTAAGCCAACTCTAAAATCTGTTTTACAAGTCAAATAACACCAATTCAAGGTGAGCTCATTACCTTATTTTACTTTCAGTTTTCACTCCTCTTCTTCCTCTTTCTCTTGCTCCCTCTTTCTCCTCTTGTTTTCCACACCACACAAGGGCTATGGTTTGCCAACTACAACCACATCCCATCACGTATAACAACAAGTAAATTTCAATATTTCCCACATAACCTAATATATTTCAAGGAGCTAGTTTTCAAGGTTTAGCTTAGGTTTTACCTTAGAATAACCAAATGGATAGCTTGGCAATCTATTGGAAGGGTTTCCAACCTTCCACAAGCGCAAGATGCTCACGGCTGACATGGGAAAAATTCAACGTGAAGGAATTTTTTTTCCAAAATTGGAAGTGTTAGCTGGAAATGAAGAGCTTGTAACTTTCTTTTTACCTTGAAGTATCAAGAAGATGATGGAGGCTCAAAATCAGCTCCTTAAGCTTCAAAAGGCAGAACACCCATGGAAGTGAAGGTGGAGGAAACAAGATTTTGAGGGGTGGAAAACGTAGCCCTCGCCGATACGAATCTAACGGTACAATTTTTGTGCGATTCGGTGGAGAAATGAGCAAGTTAGAGGAGATTGAAGATGGAGGTGGTGGTGCTGTGTGGAATCGCGCATTAACAGAGGAGGAAGAAGAGGTTTACAGAGAGCTGGGGCAATACGTGAGAAATAAGGAAGAAGGAGGTGAGAGGTAATACAAGTTACTTTTTACTTTACACTATTTGCTTTATTTATTTATTTACTTGTCTTCTTATTACTAAATAGCTAGCAAGCTATTAATGAGTGTATACATTATAATTAAAACCGGCCCACTCGAATTAGTAGCCCGGGTCGTTTCTCGACTTTTCGAATTAAACGCGTTTCGTCTCTCGTTTTCGACACTATTCATTTACCGGGTCCGTTTTCCGGAATTTTGCCGTTTAATAAATTTTAATGGCTACTAAGCTTCCATTAATACTTAATTATAGTTATTTAATCAACTATAATTTTTACGGGTCCGTTTGGCCACTTAAAGTCACGTTTTCGGGTTTTCTCGAAAAACGTGCTTTTATGCTTAATTAGCGTTTTAATCCATTATTTGGATCCGTTTTCTTCGGAAATCATTCCCGTATACTAATTAGGCCTAACTAAGCCTTAGGAATCCATCTCGGACCCTTACGAGATCATTTATCTCTTATTTAAATTTAATGCGCATTTTAGCGTTTTTCGCGTTTAACGCATTTTCTCTTTTCTTTTGGTTTTATTCTTTTTACCAATACTCTCTAGGCACAATTAGGCCCTTAATAATTTTATTAGAGTAATTAAATCACCATTATTAGGTCCGGGGTATTAAACCTATCATGTAGGATGGGATGGATAAACTTTACTAGGATGCTACGACTGGCCTAGGACACAAGGCATTGCCAACTCATGATGCGTTCGTGGACTCTATCCTTCATGTAGTTGAAAATATGTCTCTTGTGATGTCCAATAGCGCTGGGAAAGCCAAGGTAGAGTCCCAGATCGTTGATTTCCTTCACGTCAAAAGCATCAACTACTTGGGCCCACTAATGATATTGTAGTCTTTCCGAGAGCATAAGACCATATCTGACAACATTAATACTTTGTCCCAAGGCATCCCTGAATGCTTCGATTAGTCCCATCATCCGCTCTGCATTAGTCTTGGTTGCACACCTCCAAAATAAAATAATCATCTGCGAATAACAAACTTGCGATATCATGCCGCAGCCCTCAAAAGGTGATTCCACGAACAACTTCTACTTGGGCTGTAATACGGAGGCTTGGAGATACAGCCTACTTACAACATATAAAGAGGAAAGGGGAGAGAGGATCACCTTACAGTAATCCTCTGTGTGGCCTGAAGGTTCACCTAGGGTTACCATTAATCAGAACTACAAAGGAGACTGAGATTATCTATTGGTGAATAAATGGCTATGACATTTCAAGGAGGTCATGGTACAAATTCATACATCATACAACAAAATTGGTTTAATTGTTACAGTTTTTGGCATAAATTTATGTCGCATGGAACTTGGGATGTCACTAATGACATTTGAAAATCAGGAGAGTATTTCATAAGTCAGCTGTTTTAAGATGTTAGAGAAACAAAGTACACATACAAGGTTAACAGGGATGAAATCTACTCGTATAGTTGTGTTCGTCTTAGTATTTTGTGTGACTATTTTGTGTTAACTATTTTATATGTGGTAGTATGGTATTGAAGAATAACGTATGACCAACTTAGAATAAAAACACTATCAAATATACCAAAAAGTATGCTGAAATAAAGGAGACAAATGAAGCCTTTAAACTTTTGAGTGAAGGGAGATTTTTTTATGAGTCCCACAAAATATCAAACCTTTGTCATGACAACATTAATAATAATCTTGTTGGCTCCACACATACTAGATGGTTGAATTGGAGTTCTAATTTTGAAGTTCTAAAAAAGCGAAAAAAGATAAAAGATGAGTGTCTATTAGATTTTTTATACACGGAACTTGCAACCGTTAATTCTTATGGTACGCTCTAAGTAAATCCACAGGTGACGTAAGAGCCTACAAATTACACCAACCAGATAAGCCACAGGAATTTTCTATGGCAAGCTCTAGCAAGAGAGTGCGGATTTGGATGGTTTGAACTTAGGATCTCTTGTTTCCCTACTCCAACCTCCACCAATTCAACTACCCAATTAGGACCACTATTTTTCTTCTTAATTAATGAAATATCACTATATTTTAATATAATTATAAAATAATATTCCTTAAGTTACAATATGTATTTCTAGACACATTGACAAAAAAAACAAACATATCATTTCAGGGGTTGATCAACACAAAAACAAACAAAAATTTATTGCCTAGTTTTGAAACTTATATCAATTATGTCATCTTAAAAAAATACTACAAAAATATTTTGACAAGTAATAAAGTTATAAAAATAAAAATTTAAATATAATTGAATCAAACTCCCCAAGCTTGTTTAATAAATTGTTTACAAACCAATATGTGATTGGATGCTTTAGTTGTTTGTTTTATAGATTGGGTCTAGTTTACTATTGATATTGAAACCTATTTCTTCTTGTGAGTCCTCTTGTTGAGTAAGGTACATCAAAGTAATTAGAAATAACTTAATGCTTTGACTGATACACTATCCTAATTGCTAGAATTTTATATTGATGTTTATCTATATCTTTTATGTAGTTAGTGTAAAAGTTTTGATTGATTAAACTCAGTCATAGACTGAGACTAGGTTCCAGACATAGAAGTCTGAGTCTTGAACTGACTAAGGAAGTTGGATGGTAGATCAAAGATCTTGCTTGAATTAAACTGACTTAAAACATTAAGCTTAGTAGGATTTTATCTATAGGATTCGTTTAGAGAAAATCCCGTTCCTTTAATATCTTAGTTGTTTGTTACGATTTTATCTTTAGAGAATATTGACCTCTAAAGATAAAATCTTAGATATGAAACTATAAAATGATGCTTATAAATAGAGACAGTAGGTTAAGATTAGATTAAGGTTTTAGAGAGAGACAAAGAGAGGATTGACTCGTGTGGTTAGAGAAGAATCTCTAGAACAATAATTTGATTAGGGTTTCTAGGAACTTTGATGAATTATGTGTTTACTCAGTAAAGAGATTGTTCTCTATGAGTGTGAGGGTGGATTGAGTTCAATACATGTTAGTGAGAAGTGATTTTTCACGTGAAATCATCTAGAATATTTTTCTCTCTTCTATCTAGTTCTTAGTGAGTTTGTGACTCTGCTTCTGAGTTCTTCGTGAGTAACTGACTCAGGAAGTATGGTCTAAGAATTTTCAATTGGTATCAGAGTAGGTTCCCCTTACGAAAGAAAAGAAATCTTCATGGAGAGTGAAGATGAATTCTTACTATGTCAAACCCCCTAAGCACATAAAATTCAACTACACTAGTTGGCCAAGCAGATGGAAGACTAGTTGATCTCGATCGACTTGCAATTATGGGATGTGGTGAGCGAAAATTTTAAGCCAAAGATAGAAGAAAATAGAGTCTTTAAAGAAAAGCCAAGGGCCAGCTGGAATGAAAATGATAACAAGGAGATCAGCAAAAACGGACAAGCTCATAGAGTCACCATGTCATCTATGTCAGACTCAGATCAGCAGAAAGTGTTAGGATTGCGCACAGTCAAGGAGGTATGGAATTTTTTTCAAACTGCCTATGAAGGAACTGATTCCATAAGAAAGGCAAAAGACAAGCAATTTAAGAGCCATTTAGACAAATTAAGATGTGAGAAGGTGAGTCTATTAGCAGACTTTAGAATGCTTTGAGAAAATTCTCGAAGATCTTGAAGTTGTTGGCGTAACACTCTTAAACGATGTCATTAATGAGAGATGCCTTAACAGTACGGGAAAAGAGTGACTAAGTTATACCACCTTGCTCGAAGCTACACAAGATCTGTTAGATATTTTGCTAGAAGAACTCAATTTTGAACTCATAGACTCTGAAGGGAAGATGAAAGGTGAAATTGTTACTCAAACTAAGGATTTGAACCTAACCGCACATGAAACTACCACAAAAATCAGAAGTTGAGGATTTAGACGCAGTTGAGGAAATTACTGAGATTATGAACACAATACAGAGGTTGTGTGGTAAACAACAAAGGTCAAACCAACAATGTAAGTCAAAGAAGCGACAAATTATATGTTATAAGTGTAAGAAGTCTGGTCATGTTGCCAAGGATTGTCCACTCCACCAGAAGGAAAATTCTTAGATGAAGGTTTTTAGAAACACTTAAACATAGCGGTAGATGCATAGGAATATGACATCTCAGTTATAGACTTAGAAGCAGAGGAGGAACTCAACTGTGGCATCAATCCTGAGTATTGCTTAAAAGAAAAGGATAATGGAAGGACATACTCAAGAAAGAAGAGGTGTTTACTATGTTAACCTCTTCCATCTCTGAGATAAAGCCATTGAAGCATCAGTATGATACTGAGATCAGAGAACTCAGGGCTAAAGTGGAAGATATGAGTAAGTCATCGTCTGAAAGTGAAAATAGAATCATAAAGAGTCTGGATAAGCCAAGGATCAATTTTTTTTGTCTTTTGGAGACTAGAATTCTCACTCTTCCATGTTGGGCACAAGAAGAGGTGAATTCCATTTTAGATCGCAACAAATCACTAAAGAGAGAATGTGAAACTCTCTCGGTCATGTTAGCTGATGCAAGTCGGAAGTTAGGGCTTCAGACACATATTAATCTCACTTGGTATACTTTAAAGGAAAATCTGCATCAAATGTTGTTGAATAAAAACTCGGAAAAAAATAGCTTAGGATATAAAACCGAGAAACTCACTCAGTTTAAGCTGGTAGTGAAGACTCAAAAATCTAAGTCAAGACTGGATTCATGCAAATACTGTCATCATCTAGCACACAAAATCAAATGGTGTCCCAAATTGTTGAGAAAAGGGTTGCGTGACAAATCTTTAAGACGAAACTCATCCAAAAACAATATATCACACATTAAAATTGGGTTTCTATCAACGATAATAAGTATGTGTCTACAATGGAGCCCGGACAAGTGTGGGTACTGAAGTCTAATCAGCCCCATCAGACATGCCACAAAGGCATCTCACCTCTTTCAGATTTTTCATCTTCTTCCCAGTGATTAGTCCATGATATACCATTATCCCCTACTTATGAGGTTCATGCCCTAGTTTTTTTATATTTGGCAAAAGAGAGAAAGTGGTCTAGGACATATATATATATATCTATATGTATGTGTCTATCCCTGTATGGCTATGAAGATAGTTCTAGCAATTCAGGGGGAACTTTCTCAGTTCAATGACAACAGATGAACTACTTCAACTTAATACACAAAGAAATGAAGCAACGACTAAGGAGGAACATACATCAGTTCAAGACTCGAAGTTTGTCCAATCAAAAAGGAAGAAATTGTTAATCCAAAAGTTTTGATTGATCAAACTCAGTCATAGACTGAGACTGAGTCACAGACACTGAAGTCCGAGTCTTGAACTGACCATGGAAGTTGGATGGTTGATCAATGATCTTGTTTGAATTAAACCAACTTAAAAAATTAAGTCTAGTAGGATTTTATCTATAGGATTCATTTAAAGAAAATGTCATTTCTTTGTTTTCCACCATTTCTTTGATATCTTAGCTATTTGTTATGATTTATCTTTAGAGAATATTTATCTCTAAAGATAATATCTTAGATATGTTACTGTAAAGCGATGCTTATGAGTGTGAGGGTGTATTGAGTTCAATACGTGTTGGTGAGAAGTGAGTTTTCACGTGAAATCATCTAAATATTGTTCTCTCCTCTATCTAGTTCTTAGCGAGTCTATGACTGTGCTTCCGAGTTCTACCATCAACAGTAGGGGAAAGACAATTAAACCCTGTGTCAAAACGACATGTCAAGTTTGCTTTCAAATCATAAAAACAATAAGCAATCTAGCGAGTTGGGAAATACTCAAGGCATAAGTGTGAGACTCCAAACCAAGTCGTAGGAATACTAGAGGCACGTCACACAAGTCCAGTATCTAATAAACGCAGGCTTCTTTCCAAGGCACAATTCAAATTAGTCATGGTTTCATAATCGTTGTCTATGTGCCGACTAAGTCAGAAGCAAGGACGTTTATGTATCAACAAATCTGATTCCATCGGAGTTGGTATTCACGCCGATACCTCAAACAAGGGATCTGCGTGAAGTCCTGAAAGGAGATGAAAGGATGGTGGGTTGTATTTCTCTACGCTAAGTTCACACGGGGAATCAAAAGATCAATGAGCAAGTCCAGAATCAGAATCTCAAAGTCGAATATGACGGAAATCAAAAGCTCCATTGCAGTCTTCGAATAAAATTCTTTGGACATCTTGTTGTTCGATTGGATAGTGCACTAGATATATTCATTATATTTCTTTCATTTCGTTTTGTTAAATTGTACGTACTCTCAGGAGAAAGGTTCTTTTGAATCTTAACATCGCTCCTCAAGGTGTATCCTAGCAGCTTATAAAAAAAGTTTTCTACGACTAGGTTTTACATAGCTGAATAAGATTCCATTTACAAAGTGACAAAACTACTCTCGTGTTCGATCATGGCATGTCACTACCAATCTAGGTTGTTTTGTAACTAGGTTCGATAAACTGACAATGTGCTTCGACGAGAACTCTCTTTACTAAGGGCGCAACATTTGTTATCTCCTATAATACAAACCAATAGGGTTAAAAAGGTATCCTTAATTGGCTGGATGAAATAGTCACCGCTTATAATCTGTAGAGACGGCTCTGCGTCCAAGCGGTTGTGGTGGGTAGTTTAAAACTCTATAATTCATAGATAAGTTGGAATAATCTATGATGTCATATATATACTACTGATCATTAACACAATAAAAGTTGTCCCTCATTACGTATCCTATAGATCTACGAGATAGTAGCCGTCACCATCGAATAATCCGTAAGAAAAATCCAATGTCATATATACGCTTTTCATATCACCTTTTCAAAAAGGTCTAATGATCACATAGACGACTGACTAATTTCGTACTACCTCTTCCCGTCATAAAAGTCATGTTTGTTTTTTGACATATTTTTTCACTTTAATATTAAATATATAAGATAAAATAATTTTTAAAAATTAATGTGCACAATATATTGTTTTTCATATTAAGTTTTGATTATAAAACATACATTTATAAGAATGTATTATTTTACATGTTAAATATTGAAATCAAACGACACATCCAAATAGTAAAATAGACGTTTTGACTGGAACGGAGTGAGTACTATTTTCTTCAATAGACTTGATAAACTGTGTCAAGGAGACTGGGCAGACCAGCTTTGTACTGTTTTTTTCCTACGTAGAACTCAACAATTATGAATGAAAAAGTCAAGAAGATGTATCCTTTTGTGATTAGTTGATCAATCACGACGTGTAGCTGGTTTTCCGCAATTTTGGAAAAAATATGTTGAGATTATGAGAAGTAAGGGTGAACTAGCCACATTAATCAACTTGCTTCATCTGTATGTTATTATAATTAAATATATTATATGGTAGTTATGTAATTAGCAGATTTTTAACTAATACAAAAGTTGAAGCTGATTTGGTTTAGTAGAGAAAAAAATACAGAATGAATTGCCTACCTACATATACATGCAATGGCTTGTCTACATACAAGGTTTACGTAAAAGTACACTATCTTGTGAGGGATAATAGATTTGTATTTTCATTGGATTAGAAATTGAACAACAACATTTGCACAATGAAATAGAAGGTTATTCTCTCTCTCTCAAGGTCTCAAGTAAGAAGCAAACGACTTGTGTATTGATAGCGTATCTTTTTATATGAGATGAGACCTCTATTTAAAGGGGCGTTGTTTATTCGTTTTTTTCCAGCAGTGATCGCTCTCTTTCCCTGACTTGCATAGCTATTTCTGTGCAGTGGAAGGATTAACACAAAATACAGATTCCATTTTTTCTACCGGTATCCTCCTTTATAGTTCTTCTTTCTTCCTTTTTGTTTCTTTGTTTTTCATTACTTTCTTACCGGTCTTTTGTTGTAGCTATCATTCTGGTGGCCGTTAATACCGAGGAAATGGAACCAGAATGCCTGCAATGCCCCACCGGAGGCGTCTCTATAAAAGAAGGGGCGATTGTCCAAAGGAAACTAACTTCTAAAGCTCCCACCGGAAAAGGAAAAGAAACACTGGTGGAGGAAACGGCAGGGGATTCATCTTCTGAGTCCTCCGGTACCTGGAGAGAGTTGCACCCTGCGCTAATTATCGGGCCTTCAAACCAGACCCAACTGCCCCCAGGGCAAGAGAGCGAGCGTTGCCCCTCTCCGTCCACACCCCCTCCTCCGCGTGACCCTTCATTCTCTTGTCTTTTGAAGAAGAAAGACTGGTGCTATCACCGAGGTAATCCTATACCTCTCATTCCAAATTTCGGAGGGATGAAGTACTCGACATTGTGGAAGCAGGCAATAAGGCTTGCAAATAATGACGATGGGATTTTTAGTCCCCCTTCGCACTCCTCTCTATCAAAAGAGAGACTTCGAACCGGAGAGGGTGGAGCCGACGCTATCATCCGCCATTCCATCCCAAAATCGGACGCTTTCAACCTCTCTGGGAGGGCTTAACACAGGTCTGATACCTTTTAGCACTTCCACCTTTCTTTCTTTTATCAACTTATTCTTGCTCTTACCCTTGTGTCCTTTGATACAGGCTGTTGCGATGGCGCAATGTGTCGAGACTCAATCTCTTCACTTTAGCCAATGCCTCTATTCTACGGAGAGGCGCGTAGAGAGGTACATGGCATGCCTTGACAAAGTGAAGGCTACACAGCATAGGAGTGTGAGAGCCACCCGTGCTTCGCTGATAGAATAGGAGGAAAATACCAGGCTCATGTTGGGAAGATACTGGCCCAATGTGAATGAGAAAAAGCTGTTGCGCAGCGACAACTTGCTCAAGACTTTTGCTAAAAGATTATCAAGGAAGCTCAAAATCAATCACAGACGGAAACTTGAGAAGGTCCGTGCGGCGCATGAGGATGAGAAGGTTGAGCTCCGAAAGAACTTCGCAGAGACACGTCGACCGCACAGGAGGAGATGTCGATCGCGCATCAAGATGAGATCAACCAGATTCATGCTGCTTTCGACGATGAAAAGCGTGTCCTTCGCGACCGAATTGCGAGGCCGAAAATTCCTCCGAGGAGTTCCGAATTTTCTTAGACAAAAAAGATCAAGCACTATAGGAAATGGAGGTTAAGCATAATGATCTAAATGTCCGACTCCAAAGGATAGAGGAAGAACTTGAGCAGGCGCTTGCACAAATTCGGAGTCTTAAGAAGGAGTTAAAGGCGAAAGAAAAAGAGACTACCGGTGAATCCCATACCCCACCTATTTTATTTTTGCCTTGCATAGTATTTTACTTACTTTCTTTCGAACGATGAAGAAAAATCAAGTCTTCCTTCGGAGGCCAGCGGCAGCTCCGACTTTCTGATCAAGAAAGTTTCGAGCCTTTAGTCTTCTCTGTTCACATCCGAGTCCGAAAGGGATCGGTACCGCAGCCTTGCACACTTGTACGAGAACCAACTTGTGAAGCTAAAAGGAGTGCAGGCTGAACTTCAAGAGAAAGACCACACTGTCTCCGGTCTGAAGGAGACTCTTTCATCGTAATGCCATAAATTTGCCGAAGAGAGCCAACGCCTTGTTTTAGAATTATTCTCTCGCAAGCAACTACCTTTAAATGAAGATCTCTATGAGAACTTGGACTTTGATGCGCTGGCCAATGCTATCGGGCACCATCAGGCGTTCGGTAGGTTTTCTCGCCCTGCAGGAAACACGTGCTTCGCTCCATGCTTTCTGGGATCTGCCAACCTTCGAACTCCTACCAGTGGGGTTTTGGCTACGGCTGAGGAAGACAAAGAAGGCTCCGAGGGCAACACTTCAACTCCCAAAAAGGGGCATGCAGAACCTGCATCATAAGACCTCATTGAAACTTATTTTTTGTACCGGAGTAATTCCGATGTTTTCCTTTTTTGTTAATTTCTTAATGTTTTTTGAAATCTATCTGGTCTTTCTGGGCATGTCCGGAGCGACCAGCCTCCCCGAAAGCTGATAGTTTTATTGTGAAAACATTTTTTTTTGAATTCCATGCCTTTGTTTTTTACTTATGAATTCACTCTATCATTGTACGGATGACGAGATCGTCGATTTATCACTCTATTGTCACAAGTATAGCGAGATCATCGAATTTACACCCAACTGCCATACTAACAGCGGGATCGTCGGATAAAATCACCCTTCCGACATACTAATGGTGGGATCATCGGATACAAATCACCCTACCGTCATGCTAACGGTGGGATCGTCGGACTCAAATCACCCTACCGTCATGCTAACGGTGGGATCGTCGGACTCATATTTCATTATTGTACTAATAAGTAGCTTTTTCAGGCATGCTCTGAGACAAAACTCATAATATTCCAATGAATTTCCTTTGCTTTTATAACCGTCGATCACGTGCCTAAATTTTTATCAACATATTACTTTCAAAGGTTGCGATACAAAATTATGCGTAAAACTTTTTGAGACATTCAGCATGCCAAGAGTGAGGCAGATTTCTTCCGTCCAAATCTCGGAGTCTATAGGACGCCGGGGATGTTTTAGCTTCTACAACAACGGCCCTTCCCACTGAGGTTTCAACTTTGCTGGTTGTTTCACCTCCCGAAGCACCAAATCACCTGAGGAAAAAGACCGTTCTTTTACTTTCTTGTTAAAGTACCGCCCACCCTTAGTTTATTTTTGTGATTTTGCAGCTCAACAATCGTTCTTCTTTCATCTAAAAGGTCTAACTCGTCGCGGATGCTTTCATCATTCTCTTCTTCTCCGTATCCCTGTATTATTTTAGAAGGTATCATAATTTCTGCAGGCACTACTGCTTCCAAACCATCCACCAACCTGTATGGGGTCTCCCTGGTTGGTCCCCTAACGGTTGTTCTGTTAGCCCATAAAACCTGCGGTAACACCTCAGCCCATCTTCCTTTTTTACCCTCTAGCCTCTTTTTTAGAGCTTTCATGATCTGGCCATTGACATTCTCTATCTGACCGTTTGCTTGCGGATGTGCCACCGATGCAAATCTCAAATCGATTTTCCACTCTTCGTAGAATTCTCGAAAGTTCTTGTAGTTGAACTATGTTCCATTATCTGTTATGATTACCCTTGGTAACCCAAACCGGCATATGATGTTTTCCCAAACAAACTCTTCTGTTTTCGTGCGGTTATGCCTACCACGAGTAATGCTTCTATCCACTTGGTAAAGTAATCTACCGCAACATACATAAATTTATACCTTCCGGGGGTTGCTTTTGGGAACGGACCAACAATATCCAACCCCCACTTTGCAAAGGGCAGCGGGGAAGTGATAGATTTCATCTGGGCGGGTGGATTCCCAATTTTTGGACCATGTATCTGACACTGTGCGCATTCCAACACATACTTCCTACATAGTCTTTGAACTGTCGGCCAAAAATATCCCATCCTTAGGATCTTATGCATTATCGTTCTCTCACCTTGATGGTTTCCGCACACCCCATCATGTACTTCTTTAATAAGCTCTAAGCCTTGCTTTTCCGTTACATATCTCAGTGATGGCCTTCCAAATGACCGTTTGTACAACTGATCATCCTTGAGGAAAAAACGCTGCCCTTCTTTTTATTGTTTTTGCTTCCTTTAAATCTTCGGGAAGTAATCCATCCTGAATGTACCGGAGGATTGGGGTCATCCAGGATTCTTCCAAGGCGACCTCTTCTACAGACATTACTTCCGCCTCTTCAATACCAGAAGATCTCCGAAGTTGCAATAAGACTTCCTCCGGTATTCCTTCCGCTATGCTTGCTAATTTTTCTAAAGTATCAGCTTCCGAATTTTGCTCTCTCGAGATATACCGAAGATTGCATTTTGAAAATTTTGCCCTTAAGCTTTGCACTTTTATCAAATAATGCTTCAATTTTTCTTCTTTAGCTTCGAAGATGTTTTCACTTTGCCTTGTTACAAGCATAAAGTCCGAATGCACCTCTAAATCTACAACGTCATTATAATTAAGGTTATTTTTTTAAAGGAAAGAAACAGAAAATGAACTCAGATTCTTACAATCCGTTATTCGCAAAGAACCTGTTACTCCCATGGCGGAGGCTATTTCCAATCCTTGCAATAATGCTTCGTATTCGGCCTCATTGTTTCTTACTTTGAATTCCAACTTTACCGCATATTGCGCCTTCTTTTCCCTGGTCGTCTGAACTACAACCCCAACTCCCTCCCCTATTTTACACCAGGCACCATCCACCCAGGTCTTGCATGGCACTTCCCGTTCCTCTTCGCAAAAGAAGCTTGTCTCAGTAATGAAATCCGCGAGGGCTTGGGCTTTTATTGCGGTACACGGTGCGTAATGAATTTCAAACTGTGTGAGCTTTACCATCCAACTCACCATTCTACCGGAAGCATTTGGACTGTTTACAATCTGTCTTAACGGCCAATTTGTTCGGACGGTGATCCGGTGTGACTGAAAATATGGTCGAAACTTTCTGGAGGCCACAATAAGGGCAAACAAAACCTTTTCAATGTTGGTGTATCTAGTTTCTATGGAGGTTAGAGTTTTACCAGTATAGTAGACTGGGATCTCCTTACGCGCCTCCTCCATTATTAACACTGCTGCTACAGCCCATTCTGATACTGATAGGTACAGTACTATATCCTGGACCGGGTATAGAACGCCAAGATTCGGAACCTCACGGAGCATCTTCTTTATTTGTTCAAAAGCCTTCATGCATTCCGCATCCCACCTGAACTGCTTGTTTTTCCGAAGCACATTAAAGAACGGAATGGATTTTTCTTGCAGTTTGGAACAAAACCTGCTTAAAGCGGTGAGTCTGCCATTCAAAGCCTAAACATCTTTTATATTCTTTGGATGCGAAAGATTAAGAACTGCCTGGGTTTTCTCCGGGTCCACCTCGATTCCTCTCTGCCCAACTATGAATCCCAAAAATTTTCCTCGTGTCACCCCCAAGACACATTTTTCAGGATTTAACTTAATTATATGTTTATCCAAGGTATCAAAGGTCTCCCTGAGATCACTCATGTGCTGAGTTACAGAGTCGCTTCTTACTACTATATCATCCACATAAGCTTCTACGTTCCGGGATAACTATTCCCGAAACACTTCATCGATCATCCGTTGAAAAGTAGCTCCGACATTTTTCAATCCGAATGGCATGACCTTGTAACAGAATGTTCTGATTGAAGTGATAAAAGACGTTTTCTCTTGATCAGATTCATTCATCTTTATTTGATTATACCCGGAGAAAGCGTCCAAAAAGCTCATTATGCTACTCCGAGCTGTTGCTACAACCAATTTATTTATCGAAGGCAAAGGATAAAAGTCCCTAGGACAAGCTTTATTCAAATCTGTAAAATCTACGCACATTCTCCATTTTCCATTTGCCTTTTCGACTAAAATTACATTTGAAAGCCACTTTGGATAAAAGACTTTTCTAATAAATCCAGCCTCAAGAAGCCTTTCCACCTATGCTCGAGCCGCTTCATCCCTTTCCCTTCCCATGACTCTTTTCCGCTGCCTCACCGCCGGAAACTTGGGGTCCACATTCAGGTTATGCCGGATAATGTTGGTGTCTACCCCGGGCATGTCTTTTGGGCTCCACGCAAATGTCTCTCTGCTTTTTTCCAAAAATCTCATTAAGCGAGTCTGTTCATCAAGATGAAAAGCATTTCCAATTTTGAAAAATTTAGAGGGTTCAGTTTTCAAAGGTACCTCTTTTGGTAAGTCTACCGGTGTTATGATTGCTCCTGAGATTTCCCCACGTGTTCTGGCTTTGACTTCCCCCTCCTCGTACTCTCGAGAAGATCCAACCGCTTTTACTACATCGTCTCTCGGAAAATCCTCAGTAATCTTGACCTCACATACCCTTGCTATTTTCTGACTTCCCGGAATGGATACCAACTTTCCAGACCTTGTCAAGTACTTGAGCTTAAGGTGGTGGGTGCTACATATAGCTCCGAAGGCGTTGATGCCCGGTCTCCCCAAATAGACATTGTATCCTGATAGATCCCTCAATGTACAAGGTTATTTTTTCCGTCCTCCGATCATCTTCTTGGCCGAAAGTCATTGTAACATCAATGCTTCCGGAAGCTTAAGCGGTGGATCCCCCTATGAATCCTCAGAAAGTTGCAGTAAACGGTCTGACCTTTTCATCGGGTATCTCCAGTTTTTGAAATGCTGCTAGGGAGATAACATTCGCCCCAGCCCCGCTATCCACTAAAATATTTCCCACCATTTTATCGTTGATTTGAGCCCGAATGACAAGGGGATCATTATGGGGGAAGTACACTCCGACTTCATCTTCCTCCGTAAAATAAATCGGAGGTAAGGGTTCCTTCCTCTGGACCTTTCTCTCCGGTAGCTTTTCATGAACCTCATGAACATGTCTTTTTATTTCTTTTACAGTGTAAGGCCCTTTTTCTGAAAATAATCCGGTTATGACTCCGAAGTCTAACGATTTGCTGTAGTTTAATTCGGGGTGAAACTCTTCTCTCTGTCCTGATGAACTTCCCTCTCCTCGCCCGTCTCAGGATCGGTTCTGGTATCCTTCATTTCCTTTTTGCTGTTTAGAAGCCTCTTGCCTCTGTTTTTCTTGTTTCTTCTTGTGCTCATCAATTTTTGTTCAACTCCTTTGATAATGTCGCACAATTGGTTGTTCGATGGCTGTAGTGCCCATGGAACTCACAGTATGCGATCGGGTTTTCTCCTAGGGCAGGCTTCTTTGGGGTGGCAGATATCTTTCCTTCACCGCTGTTGCATATCGCCTCGGTGCAATCGTGATAGCCTTTGCTCCGTACACCGGCTTATTTCCGGCGTAAGCAGAAATAGCAGAGTCTTTGCCGTAGGGCTTGTACCTTGCCCCCCAAGATTTTACTCCAGATGTTTCTCCGTAGTAAGTTCCGCCAGACTGTTTCCCTCCCGTCTTCTTTTCATTAGCATCTTTGAAACTGCTAACCAATTCCTTTGCTTTGTTCTCCGCAATCTCAGATTTCAGAAAATCATGCAGCATTTCCGCCAATTCACCATGGGTCTGTGGTGCTTTGGTGGCGATCTTCCCAGCTTGCCTTGGATGTGTCAATCCATTCCCAAAAGCTTTCACTAATATCTTCTCATCCACATCATCTACCTCGGCCACTTGCCTATGGAACCAGTCGCTATACTCCTTTACTGATTCTCCCTTCTCTACTTTATATCCATCAGCTCTATAGTATCCTTTAGGATCTTCTTACTTGCAGCGAAGTAGAGCTAGAATTCCTCTGTAAGTTGTTTGAAGCTCACGATGGACTGAGGCTTCCGAGAAGAGATCCAGTTTAAAGCTCTTTTGGTCAGTGTCCCTGGAAATAGATTGTAGAGAGCTTGCGAGCTAATCCCCTGAGTATTCATCGCGAAGATGAATTTTTTGATATGTTGAGCCGGATCTCTAGTCCCGTCATATTTCTCTATTGTCGGAGCGACAAAAAAGGGCGGAAGCTTTGCCTTTCGGATGTTCTCGGTGAAGGGGTATAACAACATATCAATGAGGTCTTCTTCTTCTCCGGTTACCTCCGATGACTTCCCCTTCATACTTCCTTCCCTAACTTTCAGTGTATCCTTGGCTTTCAGACTTTTGATTATGCTCGCCATTTCGTCCATCTTCTTTTGGTGCTCCAAATCTCTGTCCACCAACTCCTGTTGAAACCTCTCGTTACTCACGGCAATCTTCTCATTGACATCCCGAGCGAAACCTTGCATCAGATCACGGAGGTCCTCTTTTGAGAACGAGCTCCCTCCTCCCCCGTAGTCTTCCCTTTCCCCTTGTCAGGACGTCGTGCCATGATCAAGCGTAATGTGTTTCCGTGGACTGAATCGTGGTTGTCTTTCGACGTTCGATTCCCACAGACGGCGCCAAAATTAAATAGAAGGTTACTCTCTCTCTCTCTCTCAAGATCTCAACTAAGAAGCAAACTACTTGTGTATTGATAGCGTATCTTTTTACATGAGATGAGACCTCAATTTATAGGCACAGAGTCACACCTTTGCTATACAACTTGTGGGGTCCACCCTTCTAGAACGTTCTCTAACTTACAAAGTTTACCTGTACAACCTTATTTTGCCCTTCGTCCGACCGATCCCCCTAGATTATACCCTACTTTCCGAACTACATGTACTTGGTGCGGACGGCCTTTTAACCCTTTCGGTAGTGCTATGACCTTTAAAGCGTCCGACCGACCTTAGCATGGCCTTTATTGGTATAACTGTGGCTTTAGCGCGTCCGTCCAACTTCAGTAGGTTCATCCGTCCAACTTCAATAGGCCCGTCCATCCAACTTCAATAGGATCTCCTTCTGGTCAGACCGTGGTCTTAACACGTCCGACCGACTTCATCAGGGGCTTCTACCGGTAAGGTTGTGACCTCAATACGTCCGACCAACTTCACCAGGGGCTTCCACAGGTAACTGACCTTCTTACTTTGCTTCGATAGGCATTTTCTTCATAGTCCTTGTTATTGCTCCTCTTCACACACTGATAGAATATTATAGTTTGTCTTCACATAGAGTATATATATTTACTCATGTGAATCATATTCATTATTAATCAATAGTATATATTTACGGTTGAACAAAAATACATTAATCATTGACCAAGAGTACAATACTAAAAACATATTATTCATTGACCAAAAGTACATTAGTCAAAGATCAAAAAATACGTGAGTACACTAATAGTTGAAGAAATGTACATTAATCTTTTACCAAAAATACATTCGATACAGACACATTGCCTACACATGGATGAGGGCAAGAAATTACATTTTAAATAGATGAAATCTTATTCTCAAGGGTAGGGCAAAAGCTTCTTTTGTAAGTTTACTTTTCAATACAACTCATGATTAGTAGTACCATATATTTCATTTATTTCTCATGCTATGATAGCAACTAAATAATTTTTCTGGGCATGTGTTATATTTAATTACATAACAAGTATCTCGGACGGATAATATACAAGTTAGAATTGTTCGAGCTTGTAAAAGAAAACACACTTAAAGTCTTACCAAACCGAAGACTAAATGATTCAAGGCTATGTTTGTTTTGGTATATTTGTAGTTCTTTTGTTTTAACTTTTTGTTATTTTGTATGTGACAATATTATTGAACCGAGATCTTGATATACTGTAAATATTTCTTCAAATAAGCCACAAATATGTCTAGATGGACAAGGTCTAAGAAATGAATATATAATGTTTTTTAGGGGTAGTACTAGTAGGAGTTTTTCTTCTCTCTATTTTCAGTTTTTAAATATAAGTATGGTACAATGCATTTATTAATCAGTCAAACAAAAATGTTGAATATTTTTACGTTGTTTTACCCTGTTTTCAACCAGCTTAAGTAAACCTAGCGTTTAGTTGAAAAAGTTGGGTTGGGTGGTGATTCTCTTCTTTTAGGAAATTTATGTTACTTTATAATTATTATAACGTTTGTTTGTCATACTTACTACAAGATAATCAAATAAATGCAAGTCTCACTAGGTAATGCTATTTTATCAGCAATAAAAACACCTACTCATAATCTTATGCGCATCTATATCAACTTAAACTACAAACATCCAATAAAACTCATGTTGCAGATTGGGAGCGGTGTCTCTTGGGGAGCGGTTTCATCTATCTTCTCTTTGACTTCCCACCATTATGAGCATACTCTTTTTGAATTGTAGGGGGTTGGGTGATACCTGCTCCCTTAGATGGGTGTTGGCTGAGATTATGCAATAAGCGCCTGACTTAATCCTACTCTCAAAGGCTAAACTGTCCAAATCTGAAATGGAGAGAGTTGGGAGACGACTCAAGGGTTACTATGGGTTTGTAGTGGATAGTGAAGGCAGAAGCGGCAGAAATGCCCTCTATTGGCGTGATTCGATCTCATTGTAGATCTAGTCTTGCTCTACGCACCACGTCGATTGTTGGGTGAATATGTGAGTAATGGATTTGTAGGTGAAGACCGATCAGGTCGTGAATCAGCCCTAAACCCCTAGAGAGTTAGAACAATGGAGATCTTTGAATAAAGAGCTTGACTGGTTGTTGCATCGAGCGGAAACTCGATGTGCACAAAGGGCTCGTCATAGATGGCTCCATGAGGGAGATCCTAATACCTCCAAAGAGAAAAACTTTGATTCTAGAGCTAGATGATGAACAAGGATTATGCGTGTCAAATTGGGATGGAGCGGAAGAGGTGGTGTAACACCCCGTCTTAAGCCAATCGTGGTTATCGCAAACTTAACAATACCCATATAACATCGCAGCGGAAACTAATATATACCAGGACCTTGCCACGGTCTGAATAACATAAATTACCGAACCTTAATACTTACAACCGTCTAACCAAAATACACACCAACCGAGTTCACAAGTATCTCAACAACCAACATAATTCTTTATAAGTTTAAATATTAACAGACGGGTGCACAGGCACAACCCGTACTCAAAAATAAACCCGACCTAGGTCTAACCACCCCTACTCTCTAGATGAGTCTTCATGGGACGCTTACCTGCAAAATGTAAACAGTAGCCCCTGAGAGGGTCAGCATCTTTGCTGGTACGATTCTCTCATAGCCCCCAAGCTAACGGGGCTACGACGACTAATTGTCGATAGCATGGAGTTGATTAGATACACAACATAATAAGAAGCGCAATAATCAACAAGCCAAAAATGAACATAAACAGTTCACACTCAATGAACTACTTAAAAGCGTTCCCTTAGCAAGTGAGTTTATCTTTAAACTCCTTAAGTTATTATGTCTCACAACTCAGTCCATTCTTACCTTACCTCAACCTTAATTCTTATCTCAATCTTAGTATACAAACCGTTCTTAAAATAGAAATGGTTGTATATTATCTCAATGTTTATTTTTGTCGGGATCAAAGCAACCCTAGCCAATGAGCTATCAACTCCATTGGTTGAATAAACAACTTATCTTAATTTTGGGATTTAGGTGATCCTACCGCACCATCTTAAACTGCCTCCTTCCTTGGACTGAAATCCAAGGTAGCTGAGTCGACATTCAACCCTAGGCAACAAGTTTGAAGACAAGTCCTCAAGCGGAAGTCAGATCTGATTCAGATACTGACCCCCTTTCCTTAACATGCTTGATCGGATTCAGTCCTGGATTCCTCACTCCCCCAAGTTCCAGTTAGTAGAAAGTATTAAAGATGAAGTGTTAGTTAAACCTTTCTTGGGTATCAACCAACCAACAAATTTGGGAGTGAATTTCTTATCTCAAACAATGTTACTAAGTATTGTCAGTAACTAATCTCAAGGTCTAGTGTGTTAGTGTAAAGCGAACAAACAAGAAGATAATGGTTCGATTGCATGCTTTATCGTGTCTTAGTCATAGCAAGTAAACAAGTAGCACACAAGCCGAGGGACACCTCATTAGCAAACGGGTTACAAGAAAACCATACCGTTCACCGTCGACGGTCGTTTGTCTAATCTCCTTCCGATTCCCAATCCTTAAGTCCTAAAACATTCATCCAATTTAGGTTATTAATTAACTTAACTCAACCCAACCTACTTAACTTACTTAGTCATTAATGATCCTCACCTTATACTCACTAAGTTCTTATAAACCTAACCTTAAACACTTAAAACCATTTACTTAACTTAATCCCTTAAGCCCTTATATGCTTGTTTATCTAATCATCATTACCCTCTTAATGGCACACCACTAATACCATTTAACATCCTTAAAATTTAATTATTATTTTTTTATAAGGGCCGACCGACCTTGCAGGGTACCAAGGTCGGTCGGAACCAGAACACTTCCTGACTGACCTTGCCAAGGTCAGTCCCAAGGTTGGTCCATTCTAGAAACATTCCCGTTTGCAAGATTTAAGCCTGACCGACCTTACCAAGGTCGGTCCTAAGGTCGGTCTAAGTCAGAGAGCTTCCTAGATGGGTATTTTAGGCCCGACCGACCTTGCTAAGGTCGGTCCTAAGGTAGGTCGACTCCAGAAACTTATTTTATGCGTTTATTTCACTCCAAACCTTGCCACAAGTGTCCTAATATGTTCTAACCTCATTTTAACACTTTAACCCACTCTTAAACCATCCACCAAACCTCTTAATCCACTCACAATCAAACTCCTTAACCATTTACTCAAAATCTCTCCAAGTCCTTAACACTTATCACTAAATCCTTACACTTCCAACTAGCAATTTTGCCTAAGACTTCAGCTAACCTAAGCATTCCTTTTTATACCAATATAACATCTCCTCAAGCATTATACAATCCATCTTCTTTTACCCAAACTTCCTAAACATTCCCAAGGCTATTTACTCTAGTTCCACACTTACACTTTCACAAGTCATCATACCTTATTTTCTTCCAAACTTTACACAAGTCTCCAAACTTCTCTTGTCATGGTTTTGGTGCTTTAAATTCACCATTATAATCCCTAGTTTCTCCTAGATATCCCCAGGTCATCCTAATACTCAAGAACTCCTTAGTTTACACACTTTCACCTAAACAACCCTTAATGTTCACTAGTACACCCTTAGTCCTAGAATCTCCTTAGAACACCTTAGACACCAAGTTTCACAACCAAATTTTAACATGGCTTCCCTAGTATATTACTACACCCAAACACTTATGTTTTTCACCTTAAACAATCATAAACAATCAAATCCTTAATACAGAATTTTAGCACACAAATCACCCAAATTACACTACATCATCATATAGTGCATAAACTTAAATTGGTTGGCACTTAAGCCCTTAAATGACTTGGCTCTTAGGCCCTTAAATGCATAAAACTTAACCACTAATTTACCAAATAATAAATTCCTTCAACCTGCAATTACATACAACAATGCTCCCATAGCAATATAAATGTTCTTGTAATTCACCTTGTGATTACTTAACTATCTCATTTCCCATTTGCTCCTTAGTCACAAGTTCTCAAATATAACCATGTTCTTTTTCCTAGGTTTTATAATCCCCTTCCTAATGTAAACTCTAAGCTACACATCCCCCTTATCTAAATCCCATTCCTTACAACAATAAAACACCTTAAGGTTAGTTATTTACCTTGTTTTTCCAAGCTTTTCCTCACACTTTCCTCCTTGGCTTTTCTTGTTGGATTTTCGGCCACCAACTTACTTTCTATTGCTAATGTTCTAACCAATTCACAATGACACTAATGAGTGCTAAAGAGTACACCAACCTTGAGGAATCATTCCTAGGTTAAAAATGTGGTTTAAGGTATATATTAAAATGAATGTTTACCTTTGAAGTCTTAAGGTAGGCTTGGATATGAATCAAGAAGAACCTCCTCTAGTCCTTGGAGAATAGAAACAATCTATAACAAGGGATAAAACAAGTTCCCATGAGAAGATGATTTTTGGTCATGAAGGAAAATGAAGGAAAGATGATTTTTCTTTCATTTTCCTTACCTTAAGAGAATGGAGAATCTAATGGACTCTTCAAGCTGATTTTTCCCCCTTCAATGTTCCATGGCACAAAAATTGAGCTTTTGGAGATTTGGAAAGATAGAAAGCAAGAGCTTGATCTAACTAAGAGTTATCTAAGCTTATCTTTGGATTTGGAGCTAAAATGAAGATTTGGTGAGCAAATGAAGATGGAGGGGAAATGGAGCAGCAACTCACGGTTTCTTAGGGAGGAAGAAGATGAGACAAACGGTAGAAGAGAAGAGAATGAAGAAGAGAGGAGAGAGGTAAGCTAGTTTATGATATTTGTCTTTAAAAGTAAATAGTACTATTTCCAATTTCCCTCTTCTTTTCCTTAAGTTGCTGGCACATGTGGTGAGTCACCACCCTAAAAAACCGTCCCCCTTTTTAAACAAGGATATTTATGGTCTTTGTTGACCAATTAGCTAAACTAAGTTGACTAAAGAATAAACTAGGTACTATTTAGGCATTATTCGCAATTAGTGCACAAATTTGTGCAATTTTTGGTTTCCCATTGATTTAGGCTTCCTAATGTGATACCAAGTAGTACACAAGTTGATTAAGGAGTAATAATGGGCATTTAGCTACTCAAAACCCCTTTCTAAGACAATTTTTCAAAAATGTGCTTTAAGAGTCCTTAAAGCACAGTTTATGTTTTAACTTGTTTTAAAGCTTAGTTTTCTTTGGTAATTGGTTTAAAATGTCCATTATCATGTTAATAAGGTCTAAGAATGATATTTGGGTGTTACCCAAAGTTACTCCAAGCTTAGAGCACATTTTTGCTTAAATTGCTCTTATGGTGTTTCCTTGTGTTTTCTTTGGATTAAATTGTTTCTTAATGTTTCTAAGGCATGATTTAGCCTTCTTATATCTTATTTAAGCATATAAACACCATAGATAGGTTTGGGGTATTTCAATCTACCCCCCTTAAAAGAACTTTGTCCCCAAAGTTCATATATATTCTTAATCATTCACGATACTCAATTTCCTCAATCTTAATACCATATCTTATATTCACATATCTCAAGACCCAATGGTCTGCCATGATTACCATACATAATTACTATGCTTATCTCATCTTAACACAAAGTGTAGTAATTTACACAAAGCCATGTCTTACATTCACCAAATCAACGACAACCATGTTCGTTTACTAACTCAAAAGCGAGGAAGCTCTACCCCTATTTAAAAGGGGTACGCCCCGTACCCTATACAGACGATCTAGTCGCTAAAAAACGAAGGGTACTTTGTTCTCATCTTATCCTCTAATTCCCACGTGGCCTCTTCGACATCCTGGTTAGACCAGAGAACCTTCACCAGTCGCACTGACTTATGGCGAGTGTCCCTAGTCTTTGTATCCAAGATTCTCTGAGGAGTCTCCACTGATCTCATATTTGGCTCTAACGTCAATCTCTCAGGTTCTAACACATAGGAGGGGTGGTGCATGTATTTTATCAGCTGTGAAACATGAAAGACATCATGCACTTTACCCAGCTCAGCAGGTAGATTCAACCTTTAAGTAACTGGGCCCACCCGCTCCGTAATCTCATAAGGACCAACAAACTTCGAGCTCAGTTTGCCGTTCTGCCCAAACCTGAACACACCCTTCATCGGTAAGACTCACAGAAATACCCGGTCGCCCACTGTGAACTCCAGGTCTCGTCATCGAATATCAGCATACGACTTCTGCCTATCCTGAGCAGCTTTCATATTCTCCGTGATTTGCTTAACTTCAGCCTAAACTTGCTCCAAGTACTTTGGTCCTATAATGACCGTCTCACTCGACTTATCCCAGCAGAGCGGTGTACGACATGGTCTACCGTACAACGCTTGGAAAGGCGCCATCTTGATCGAAGCATGATAGTTATTGTTGTAAGAGAACTCGATCAAATGCAACTTGTCAATCCAACTGCCCTAAGGCACATGCTCTCAGAATGTCCTCGAGTGTCTGAATTGTTCGCTCAGTCTGACCATCTGTCTGAGGATGGAATGCGGTACTTAACTTCAATTCTATACCCAACGCTTCTCTCGTAGCTCTCCAGTACCTCGAAAGGAATCTGGTATCTCTATCAGAAACTATGGTCTTTGGTACCTCGTGGTGTCTCATGATCTCCTTATCAAATAACTCAACTAGCTTAGCTACCATCCAAGTATCCTTCATCGGTATGAATCGGGCTACCTTGGTAAGACGATCCACTACAACCCATATCATGTTCAGACCTCCCCTGGTAGGTGGGAGTCTGACCACGAAGTCCATAGAGATGTCATGAAACTTCCACTCCGGAACTGGCATCGACTGTACCATTCCGCCCGGTCGTCGGTGCTCGAATTTCACCTTCTGGCATGTGAGACACCTCAAAACGAACTCGGTAACATCTACCTTCATCCCCGACCACCAGAAGTATCTCTTCATGTCTTTGTACATCTTAGAGGCTCCCAGATGGATGAAGACTGAAGAATAGTGTGATTCTCTCAGTATGCGCTCCTTCAGATTTGTGTTGTTGCGCGGGATGCATAAGCGGCCCTTAAGTCTGATCAGATCATCATCATGAAGTCTGAAATCGTATTTCTGACTCTCAAAGGTACCCTCTGTCAGCTTCTGTCTGACTTCCCCCATATACTCATCGGTCCTCTGAGCCTCTCGCACCTCATCAACCAAGCCCGAGGAAGCAAGTTGCGAATGGAGTGAGTGTGCTCGACGGCTCAGGGCGTCAGCTACAACATTGGCCTTCCCTTCTTTGTATTGGAGGTCAATATCATAGTCCTTCGAAAATTCTAACCATCTCCTCTGCCGAAGATTCAACTCCTTCTGAGTGAATATATATTTTAAACTCTTATGATCGGTGTAGATCGTCACACTAACCCCGTACAAGTAGTGGCACCATATCTTCAAAGCGAAGACTACAGCTCCCAATTCCAAGTCATGAGTGGGGTAGTTCTCCTCATGTTTCTTTAGCTGGCGTGAGGCATATGCCACCACCTTGCATACTGCATGAGCACGCAACCCAACCCTCTGCCAGATGCGTCACAGTGAACCTCAAAGCCCTTCGTACCGTCTGGAATGGTCAGAACCGGTGCAGTGGTCAATGAGTCCTTCAAGCTCTGGAATGAACTCTCACAGTCATCCGTCCATACGAACGATGCATCTTTCTTCATTAGACTGGTCATCGGCTTCACGACCTTGCTGAAGTCCTTAACAAACCTCCGATAGTACCCTGCCAGACCGAGGAAGCTCCGGATGTCGGTAACCGTCTTCGGTCTTGGCCAGGTGCGTACGGCATCTATCTTCACGGATCTACAAAGATCCCAGCATCTGAGATGACATGACCCAGGTTAGAGACCTGGTCAAGCCAAAACTCACATTTGGAGAACTTAGCATAAAGCTGGTTCTCCCTCAGTGCCTCTAACACCCTCCTCAAATGTTTCTCATGCTCAGCTCTCGACTTCGAATATATCAATATGTCGTTAATGAATACCACAACCGACTTGTCCAACTGTTCCCAGAACAAGCGGTTCATCAGATCCATAAACTTCACCGGTGATTTTGATAGACCGAAAGACATCAGTATAAATTCGTAGTGGCCGTATAGTGTCCGGAATGCTGTCTTCTCAATATTTCCCTCCTTAATGGCTATCTGATGATACCCCGATCTGAGATCAATCTTGGAAAACATGGATGCCCCTTTCAACTGATCAAACAGATCATCAATGCGAGGTAGTGGATACTTATTCTTCATGGTCACCGCATTCAACTCTCTGTAGTCGATGTAAAGGCGGAGGCTGCCATCCTTCTTCTTCACGAAGAGAACTGGTGCTCCCCATGGTGAAACACTGGGCCTTATGAACCCTTTGTCTAACAAGTCTTTCAACTGTTCCTTCAACTCATTCATTTCTACCGGAGCCATGCGGTACGATGCCTTGGCTATCGGTCCGGTTCCAGGTAGTAGCTCAATGGTGAACTCTACCTCCCGAGTGGGTGGCATGCCAGGCAATTCCCGTGGAAAGAGATCGGGGAACTCCAACACTAATGGTAAGTCGGGGTCGAACTCGGGGTCCCTCTCTATGTCCTGGACATAGCAGAGATATACATCTTCCTTCCTCCTCAACTCCTTATACATTGCCATGGCGGAGATGATCTTGGTCGAAGGCTCTCCGGGCCTCTAGCGGTATGATATTGTTACCCCAGATGGACTCTAGAGTAGCAGCTGGTGCTCGGTGCAGAGGATACGACCCTTGTGCCACTCCAACCAGTTCATCCCAAAGATAACATCAAATCCCAAATCCCTGAACTCAATAAACGTGAGTGAAAAGTCTTCCCCCTTAATTCTGATGGTGTCTCCTCGGTAATAGTGAGTGCAATGAACCTTCTCCTTAGACGGGAGTGTAACCGTGAAGTCGGGTTGCTCATCAGCGTCTAGCCCCAACCTTCTCGTAAATGATGCCGAGACAAAGGTATGCGAGGCCCTTGAGTCGAAGAGAATCGATGCCTCAACCCTATTGATCGGAAAGGTGCTGGTGAGGATAGTACCGCTTTCGCCGGTCTGTGCCTTTGTAAGGATGCTTAGCGCACCTTCCTTACCGAGTCCATAACATAATTGTAATTCACAAGCTTTCATGAGTAATGATGGTACAACAAGAGTCGTAGCAATTGATATGAACAACACTGTTATTTTATTGATAACCATCCTATTTACATCATGTGCTTCTTTCTTACATCATACTTAAAGTATTACAGGTCTAATATTGTCTAAAGGTTAAGTTTAACCGTCCAGGTCTCATGTGTGTCGCATTAATCACTGCTAACGGTGTTGTATTCAGCTTAACTCTCTTAATGCCATGGTACAACATCCTTGACTCTCCACCATAACTAATACATCCTCAGACTTAAGTAGTAGCTTCTTAGCACGGTCCACACGCTTCTGCTCGCCGTACATAAATTCAGCGTCATCTCCAATGGACAAAGACACTACGAGAATCCCTCTTTCGAGAGACTCTGTTGTCTCGTCCTTATTCTGATGTAATCTGAGTCGCCCGTCCTTCTCGTAGAAATTAACGATACATAGATCTGCTTGTATGCCGGGGATCGGGTCAGCCTCCAGTTGATGTGCGACCTCCACGGCTTGTGTAATAACCGGATGGAACTCTTCGGGTATTCCTGGTGGTGAGACTCCATCTTGCACTCTTGTGGTTTAGTACGTCTTGGCATACAGATTCCAATCCTTGCCTAAGCTCATCATCTTTAGTTTCATCCTTGCTCCTCCTAGGTATTCCGGTGTGTAGAAACCTCCCGGTCCCACTCCTAACTGACCACATCTCCTGATGATGGCTATTTGTGCTTCGGGTGTGAGGTATCCCCTTAATAAAATCATACCTGGGCAGATAACCTGACATTGTTCGTTTGGATAGTCTCGGGTTTCGATGTCGGTTTCTTCCGGGTTATCCGTTGTAGGTATTAGATAGCAAATATTGAAGTTTCCTATGGTAATGGTAGGTTATATCTCACTTAAGTTCTAATCTTATCTTAATCTCATCTAACTTAGTCATTCACCAAAGCATGCATGAAATGCGGTAAACAGGCAATTTTATTACTTAATGGCTTATAGCGATACCTGGCCTCGATGAGGGTTCAGCCTCATCGTCCCGGTCCACCATCTGAAGTGTGGGTCCCGACTTCTGGATTACTTGTGGGTTCTTATTTGCAGCCTGCTGAGTCGTCTTCTGACCGTTAGATCCAGCACTCTGATCGGTCTTGCCCATGCCCTTTATCTCGGGCCTAAAGGCTCTGCTCTCGGGGTTTTGGTAGCACTCGTATGCCTGGTGTCCGTATACCCCACAAAAATTGCACTTCACCTTATTACCCTTGCAGTCGAGCTCGGGGTGGTCCTTGTGACATCACTGACAGATGTAGCGTCGTTGGTAGCCACCATCGGTTCCCTTCCCAAGCTCAGAACCTGATCATGCTCAATATAAGTACTTGAGTCTCAAACTTACTAATAATTCACCAATTCACATTTAAGTGTTCTTCCTTACCCTTTGGCACTTTCGAGCGCAGGGGCTTAGCAGCTATAGCGTACATCAACTTAAGTGGCTCTTCAGTAGCCTTCTCAGTCTCCACCATACTCTTCTGACTCTTCTGGGCCTGAGGCTAGTACTTTTGTTTCTTGTACCCGCCTTGCCCTTGGTTCTTAGCACTCTTACCAGCATCTTTATCTTAGCAACCTTGTTCTCGTCCCTCAGCTGGGCGGTTATCTCAACCTTAGCAGCGGCATGATAGCACTCCTGCTTTTAAAGTATTAGTTTCTCTCATTCTCATAGTCTAAATCTTATTCACTTATTTATATCTAAACCTTTCTCATTACCTGCAAGGTAGTATAACTCGTCGGCCCCTTGCCATAGCGGAGTCGATGGCTCAGCCCGCCATAGAAGCGGTCCACCAGAATCTTGTCCGAATACCCCAGACCCGGTAGAAGACGAAGCAAGGCGGTGAACTCTGAGTAATACTCGTCCACCGTCATCTTGTCTGTCTGCTTCAGCGCATCCAACTGTAAGCGCTTCTTCGTCTGGACATGGGCGGGGTAGTACTTGGCTCGTAGTAGTGCTGTGTACTGCTCCCAACTGAACTCTGGATTGGCCACATGCTCGGCCCTCACCAACTTCCACCAATCGTCTGCTTCTCCCTTCAGATAAAACGCAGCCAGACGCAACTTGATCCCAGCAGGGACGTCAAGGGTCTCGAAGGCGGTCTCCAGCTCGGAGATGTACACCTCAAGCTTGGTAGGATCAGTCCCCCCCTTAAACGATGCGGGTCGAAGGTCAGCCAGACTCTTCACCCAGTTTGGTTCCCGGAGCTGTGGCGGTGGAGGTGGTGAGGCGCTAGGCTGGTAGCCCATGTGCCCAAGCGCGGCAGCTACGATCTCAGCTATTGTCTGCCCACCAGGTATATCATCAGCCTCGTCACCTCGACCACGGCCTTGGCCTCCTCTCGGACATCCTGCCATCTGAACAATGACAACGCGCATTAGGCTTGTACTCACAACGTTTTCGGTTCACGAATTTTATAACGTCCGTGGACGGTAAAGACGATCCACACTTAACAGTGGTCATCTGACTCTGCTCACTCTAACTTCTCATACCCTTATCCCATAACTTACACCTTAACTCATATCCTAACTCGGTGGTTATCTTTGTCCGGTATTTCCTTTATCAGAGCATAACTACGCTCTGATACCACTTTTTGTAACACCCCGTCTTAAGCCAATCGTGGTTATCACAAACTTAACAACACCCATATAACATCGCAGCGGAAACTAATACATACCAAGACCTAGCCACGGTCTGAATAACAGAAATTACCGAACCTTCATACTTACAACCGTCTAACCAAAATACACACCAACTGAGTTCACAAGTATCTCAACAACCAATAATTCTTCATAAGTTTAAATATTAACAGACGGGTGCACAGGCGCAACCCGTACTAAAAAATAAACCCGACCTAGGTGTAACCACCCCTACTCACAAGATGAGTCTTCATGGGACGCTTACCTGCAAAATGTAAGCAGCAGCCCCCGAGGGGGTCAGCACCTTTGCTCGTACGATTCTCTCAAAGCCCCCAAGCTAACGGGGCTATGACAACTAATTGTCGATAGCATGGAGTTGATTAGATACACAACATAATAACAAGTGCAATAATCAACAAGCCAAAAATGAACATTAACGGCTCACACTCAATGAACGACTTAAAAGCGTTCTCTTAGAAAGTGAGTTTATCTTTAAACTCCTCAAGGTATTATGTCTCACAACTCAGTCCATTCTTAACTTACCTCACCTTAATTCTTATCTCAATCTTAGTATACAAACCGTTCTTAAAATAGAAATGGTTGTATCTTTTCTCAATGTTTATTTTTGTCGGGTTCAAAGCAACCCTAGCCAATGAGCTATTAACTCCATTGGTTGAATAAACAACTTATCTTAATTTTAGGATTTAGGTGATCTACCGCACCATCTTAAACAGCCTACTACCTTGGACTGAAATCCAAGGTAGCTGAGTCGACATTCGACCCTAGGCAACAAGTCCGGAGACAAGTCCTCAAGCGGAAGTCGGATCTGATTCAGATACCGACCTCCTTTCCTTAACATACATGACTGGAGTCAGTCCCGGATTCCTCACTCCCCCCAAGTTCCCGTTAGTAGAAAGTCTTAAAGACAAAGTGTTAGTTAAACCTTTCTCGGGTATTAACCAACCAACAAATTTGGGAGTGAATTTCTTATCTCAAATAATGTTACTATGTATTGTCAGTAACTAATCTCAAGGTCTAGTGTGTTAGTGTAAAGCGAACACACAAGAAGATAACGGTTTGATTGCATGCTTTATCTTGTCTTAGTCATAGCAAGTAAACAAGTAGCACACAAGCTGAGGGACACCTCGTTAGCAAGCAGGTTACGAGAAAACCATACCGTTCACCATCGACGGTCGTTTGTCTAATCTCCTTCTGATTCCCAATCCTCAAGTCCAAAAACATTCATCCAATTTAGGTTATTAATTATCTTAACTCAACCCAACCTACTTAACTTACTTAGTCATTAATGATCCTCACCTTATACTCACTAAGTTCTTATAAACCTAACCTTAAACACTTAAAACCATTTACTTAACTTAATCCCTTAAGCCATTATATGCTTGTTTATCTAATCATCATTACCCTCTTAATGGCACACCACTAACACCATTAAACATCCTTAAAAATTTTAAAAAAAATTATAAGGGCCGACCGTCCTTGCAGGGTAGGTCCCAAGGTCAGTCGGAACCAGAACACTTCCTGACTGAAAATTTTTACCCCGACCGACCTTGCCAAGGTCGGTCCATTCCAGAAACATTCCCGTTTGCAAGATTTAAGCCCGACAGACCTTACCAAGGTCGGTCCTAAGGTCGGTCTAAGTCAGAGAGCTTCCTAGATGGGTATTTTAGGCCCGACCGACCTTTCCTAAGGTAGGTCGACTCTAGAAACTTATTTTTATGTGTTTATTTCACTCCAAACCTTGCCACAAGTGTCCTAATATGTTCTAACCTCATTTTTACACTTTAACCCACTCTTAAACCATCCACCAAACCTCTTAATCCACTCACAATCAAACTCCTTAACCATTTACTCAAAATCTCTCCAAGTCCTTAACACTTAGCACTAAATCCTTACACTTCCAACTGGCAATTTTGCCTAAGACTTCAACTAACCTAAGCATTCCTTTTTACACCAATATAACCTCTCCTCAAGCATTATACAATCCATCTTCTTTTACCCAAACTTCCTAAACATTCCCAAGGCTATTTACTCTAGTTCCACACTTACACTTTCACAAGTCATCATACCTTATTTTCTTCCAAACTTTACACAAGCCTCCAAACTTCTCTTGTCATGGTTTTGGTGCTTTAAATTCACCATTGTAATCCCTAGTTTCTCCTAGACATCCCCAGGTCATCCTAATACTTAAGAACTCCTTAGTTTACTCACTTTCACCTAAACAACCCTTAATGTTCAGTAGTACACCCTTAGTCCTAGAATCTCCTTAGAACACCTTAGACACCAAGTTTCACAACCAAATTTTAACATGGCTTCCCTAGTATATTACCACACCCAAACACTTAGGTCTTTCACCTTAAAAAATCATAAACACTCAAATCCTTAACACACAATTTTTGCACAGAAATCACCCAAATTACACTACATCATCATTTAGTGCATAAACTTAAATTGCTTGGCACTTAGGCTCTTAAATGACTTGGCTCTTAGGCCCTTAAATGCATAAAACTTAACCACTGAATTTTCCACATAATAAATTCCTTCAACCTACAATTACATACAACAATGCTCCCATAGCAATAGAAATGTTCTTGTAATTCACCTTGTGATTAATTAACTATCTCATTTCCCATTTGCTCCTTAGTCACAAGTTCTCAACTATAACCATGTTCTTTCTCCTAGGTTTTATAATCCCCTTCCTAATGTAAACTCTAAGCTACACATCCCCCTTATCTATATCCCATTCCTTACAACAATAAAATACCTTAAGGTAAGTTATTTACCTCGTTTTTCCAAGCTTTTCCTCACACTTTCCTCCTTGGCTTTTCTTGTTTCATTTTCGGCCACCAACTTACTTTCCATTGCTAATGTTCTAACCAATACACAATGACTCTAATGAGTGCTAAAGAATACATCAACCTTAAGGAATCATTCCTAGGTTAAAAATGTGTTTTAAGGTATTAAAATGATTGTTTACCTTTGAAGTCTTAAGGTAGGCTTGGATATGAATCGAGAAGGACCTCCTCTAGTCCTTAGAGAATAGAAAAAATCTAGAATAAGGGATAAAACAAGTTCCCATGAGAAGATGATTTTCGGTCATGAAGGAAAAATGAAGGAAAGATGATATTTCTTTCATTTTCCTTACCTTAAGAGAATGGAGAAGCTAATGAAATCTTCAAGCTGATTTTCCCCCTTAAATGGAGATTTTCCATGCCACAAAAATGGAGCTTTTGGAGATTTGGAAAGATAGAAAGCAAGAGCTTGATCTAACTAAGAGTTATCTAAGCTTATCTTTGGATTTGGAGCTAAAATGAAGATTTGGTGAGAAAATGAAGATGGAGGAGAAATGGAGCAGCAACTCATGGTTTCTTAGGGAGGAAGAGGATGAGAAAATCGGTGGAAGAGAAGAGAATGAAGAAGAGAGGAGAGAGGTAAGCTAGTTTTAGATATTTGTCTTTAAAAGCAAATAGTACTATTTCCAATTTCCCTCTTCTTTTCCTTAAGTTGCTGGCACCTGTGGTGAGTCACTACCCTCCAAAACCTCCCCCCTGTTAAACAAGGATATTTATGGTCTTTGTTGACCAATTAGCTAAACTAAGTTGACTAAAGACTAAACTAGGAACTATTTAGGCACTATTCACAATTAGTGCACAAATTTGTGAAATTTTTGGTTTCTCATTGATTTAGGCTTCCTAATGTGATACTAAGTAGTACACAAGTTGATTAAGGAGTAATAATGGGCATTTAGCCACTCAAAACCCCTTTCTAAGACAATTTTTCAAAAATGTGCTTTAAGAGTCCTTAAAGCACAGTTTATGTTTTAACTTGTTTTTAAGCTTGGTTTTCTTTGGTAATTGGTTTAATATGTCCATTATCATGTTACTAAGGTCTAAGAATGATATTTGGGTGTTACCCAAAGTTACTCCAAGCTTAGAGCACATTTTTGCTTAAATTGTTTTTATGGTGTTTCCTTGTGTTTTCGTTGGTTTAAATTGTTTCTTAATGTTTCTAAGGCATGATTTAGCCTTATTATATCTTATTTAAACATCTAAACACCATAGATAGGTTTGGGGTATTTCAGGTGGCCATAAACTTCTTTGTTAACCATTTTACTAGCATGCATGCAGCCAGCTTCAAATCTTCACCTACTTGTGTGTGTCAAAAACCATATCAATGATGACCAACACGGATTACTTGGCCAACCTTTTGCTAGGGAAGAGATGATTTGTGCCCTAAAGTACATGAATTCTAATAAGGCACTGAGCCCTGATTGTATAAATAAAGTATTCATTAAAACATATTTGGAGACTTTCAACCAAGATTTCATCGAAACAACACTCGAGGTTCTCAACATGAATGTTTGCCTATAGGGCTAAACCATACACATATTGTGCTTATTTTTAAATGATCTGACTCTAAGAAGATGGACTTTTGACCAATTTCCTTATGTAACACCTTATACAAGGTCATATCTCATGTTCTAATCAATAGAGCAAAAAATGTTCTTCCGTATGTCATCTTAGACGATCAAGGAGCCTTTGTGCCTCGACGTCTAATATTTGACAATATCATCCTAGCATATGAAATTTTCCCCATGATGAAGAAGGCGAAGGCGTCTTCGAAAGGTCATTTTGCTCTAAATTTGGATATGGCTAATGCTTTTGATCGTTGATGAGTGTTTAAATGAGTATGTTCTAGGGGTGTATTTCATATGTTATATCTACACTTTTCATGCTCATTTCTCCACTTTAGCTAGTTTTACACTACTTTTTGTGTATTTTTTTTACACATTTATTGCTTAAACAATAGGGATAACATATCTAAGATCAAAGTAGACGAAGAGAGGAACGCGAGGGTGCAAGTGTAACACCCCTAACTCGTAATTCTGTATTAACTACCGTACTTAGCATAATTAATGAAACAAATCACCGCGGAAATAAAACTGATCGCACTAACATTGAGTGTTACCGTCATTACTCACCCATTTGAGTAATGAAGCGTTCAAATACAAACATAATTCAAATACGTTGTGATGACGAGAGATAGATATCCATCATATACAATACTTAGCTTGTAAACTAGTGAACAGTTTAATTAACTAACACCATATACGACACCGGTATAATCCAAAACCTAAAAGTATGATAACAAGGTATACCGCTAACTACCCCCAAAATCCCACACTCCGGCTTCAGTTTTTCATCACGCACTTGTAATATGTTGGCCATAAAAGGCGCAGCACAACCGTTGTGTATGCTACGGTGTAATCATCATGAACACTCAAACTCTTTAAGTTAATTGGTCGAGTTATCATGCGGTTCCAATTTCATGCTATTCTGTTTTACATATATAATAAAACTGTAAAAGAAATAATTAAACATCCAACAATTCATCCAACATACATACACATAATTTCACATAAAACATATGCATATTCAATACAATAAACGAGTTCAGACGATAATGATACGAGAGTTGTTTTCCTTTTAATGGCTAATATCCGGCCTTCAAGGCCTTTTGTTCATTATCAAATTTTTACAAGAGTTATTGAAGTCTCGTACTAACGTTTAGCTAATGTTCATTTACTCATTCTTTTAACCTTTAACTCTTTTAACTCTTTGTAGGCGTCATGTTAAGACAACCCGTTCTTATACTTCTTACTCCTTGTATTTATTGGGCAGTAGCCCAAGGCCGAAACCTTGTGCACCAACAGTAGTGCCCTCCGATGAACGATCCGAAGATCTTTGGATTTCCTTTTTGCCCTTCTAAAGGCAAACCTTTGCGGCTGTAGCCATGGACCAACGGTAGTGCCCTGTCCGATTCGGTAATCCTCTCTAGTGATCACAATGCGCAACCAGGTAATCGAAGATTCCTGAATTTCTCCTCACATTCAATTTTCTTACCATGTGATTAATTTTTCTTAATCCTCTTGCCTAAGAAAATACTCTTAGGTTATAATGAATAAATTCTCCACGTGTTTGCCTTTTAGGTCTTTAACGTTCACCTAGAAATCATCTAGATTAGTTCCATGTTCGAATACATCTGCTCTTGAGAATGGTATTACCGGTTTTCTACCTAAGTTATTTACTTAGGTTGACTAGGGATAATATGATTTATCTCATTGATCTTTCATAAGCAGTATTTTCTTATTGTTACTCGTAACTTGATTCGAGTTTACAGTCGGTATTGTCTCAGTTTGAAAGTCGTTCGCACACAGTTAATAACATGAAATATTTGGGCAAATAAATGCACATAAGCATATCAATATACAAGCACACATATCAATCTTATCAAACATTCACACATATATATATGTCCAAACCCAAGGAAATCCTCAGGAACAATCGGATCACACAATAACATACCGTACACCGACGGAGAGAAGTTGGCATCCTATCCCACGCCCGTCCTCTATGTACTCAGCTCTGGAATATATCGCTAAGTATTAATTCACTATAATTCAAACCAATTCGGTATCCCGAATAATTAATAATCCCCAGGTACTTAACCCCATGATTAATCAGTCATCATTACTCGGGTTATTACTCAAGAACTCAAGTTCGTGATTAGCTAATTAACCCTTTACTTATGTTAGTGACTAACATGTTGTGTTATTCTACAACTTTAGGATTAAGTCTTTCATCATATCTATCTCATCTAAATTTAATGAGTTGTTAATTTGACTCCTTCGGTCAACTGAGTAGATTAGGTCAAAGTTGATAGGGTCAACTTGTTTTATGAACTTAGGAATGTTATTAAGTTATTTAATTCCTTAAACCATTCATTAACCATTTATTTAATGGTGTCTTATACAACATTCAATCTTATACTAATGACTTAGGTTTTCTTCCTAGTCATTATTATTCTAATTCAAATTTCAATCTTAATATCTAATCCCTCATTAACTTCAACATCTTAAATGTTCACATAAAATAATAAGGATTATAAAATCCTTAAGTCTCTAATGACTTTAATCTCCACATTAACTTTAGGACCTTATACTTAATCTAACATATTCATATTATTATCTTTATATATCAACCTCTACTTTCAGTTTATATCATTTCCACCTTAGTATATAATTCTACAATATTACAAGCAACTCCCATTCTTTCATGTGAACAACAAAATTCCTTAATTTGCACAAACCTTTATATACTAACATTAAGACCTTATTCTTAATGCAATATCATGTAATCCTCAATCTTGTATTAAACTTCACTAATAATTTCCTCAATTCTCGCCCAAGTCCCATAATGATTTAATATCACACTTTGCCACCAAATGTTTTCCAATTTTACTATTTCATTACCAACTCACTTATCTTATGATATCAACATATCACTTAATTTAATACCAAGCTTTTCAAATCTTTACCCCAATATTTTCCATATTTACGAATTGGCCCTCATAATTTTATAACCTTACAATTCCATTACCAATCCACACCTTTTATAATCTTCCAAATTAATATCAAATTTTCTCATAAATTCCGAACAGACCCCTACTGGCCTATTTTGATTTTTACACTAATTTCCTCAAAATTACAGTTTGACCCCACATCTTTCCATAAACTTACAATTTACCGCTAATCTTTCCTATTCATATTTTCATAATTTCTTTCTCTTACTTGATCAAACCCACAATATACTCCTAGGTTTGACCTTGATTATTTTGTACTCCCTCATACTTTCTGAATTTACACTTTGGACCCCCATATTTTCTAAACTTTACAGTTAACTCCTAAATTCTTCCTAAGTTCCAATTTTAATCTTTTCTTTTTCTAATTTGGTCAAAGCCCAAAAGTCTTCCCAAGTTTGACCCAATATTCTACCTTGGGCCTCAATTTTCAAGAAATTGTGGATTGGCCCCTAATTCTTTCTAGGCTTTTCATTTAACTCTTAAAACTTACAAAAGCGTGTAGTTTACATTCTTTAACCAACCAAGGCCTAACTTTTGGTTTATTTCAAATTTGTCACTCCATATATTATTTATTTGCATTTATCCACTCATCCTTTACTCACTTAATTACTAGAACTTCCCATAAATTCCTAATCACTTTTAAATCAACTTTTATATCTAAAATTCATCCAAACACAACCTATTTTCGTAGGTATCTTCCCACCAAATTTTTGAGGTGGTCTAACTCATCTAAACAACCCCTTAACATGTTTACAAAACTAATTTAATATCATAAGAGTCCTTGACTTTTAAAGCATTAAAAACACCAAAAATGCTTAAAAACTTAGATTAAACTTGTGGCCATAATACAAGCCATAAAATAAACACCCAACAATCATAAAACAACCACAATACAACAATATTTTCGGCCGTATCAACCCCTTAATCCCTAAGGTTTAATTTTCATGTAAAACTGCTTAAACTTAAGTTAATGTGATATTTAAGTCTTTAAATCCTTGATAAACATTATTCCACATGTTAGCATGGTTTTATGTCATTACTTAGGTAATTTTAACCCCTATTTCATACCTTATTTTAGGCTTCAATAGTTTCCCCCACTAACAAACTTTAAAGCATCAAAGATGAGTCTTAAGTTTAGAATTTTACCCTTAAGCTCCAAGTTAAGTTTTTGAACCTCCAAAGCTAGATTTCTCCAAGACTTTCGGCCCTTTTGTACACATGGGAAAGAGTTATATTTTTAATATCAAGCTAAATATTAAAGGGTAGATTAAGCTCTTAAGGATTTAGATCTAACTTACCCTTGTAAAGGTAGTTTTTTTGTGATTTTTCTCCTTTCTCCTTGCTTGATTCTCTGCCACACAAGCCGCTTGTTGGCTGTCCATTTTCAGCCATTTAAAGAAGAGGAAGAAGAGACATGTTAGGGTCATTAAACTCCTAATGTGGTCAAAGGAATTAATGAAGGGCTTATGCGACCAATGAGAATCAAGAGTATCTTGAATAATGTATATCTTGGTAGTATCTTGCTACCAAAGATCAAACCTTCTATGAATTCAAAACTTGGTAACACAGATTGAGTTACAGATTGAGAAGTAAGTCAAATTCATAAGGACTGAAATACCCCAAACCTTGATATGTGGTTTAAATATTAAACTATGGTATGTAAAGGCTAAAAAGTGCCTTAGAAACATCAGTGAACAATTTAAACCATAGTAAAATGCAATAAAGCACTAAGATACAGTTTGAGCAAAAACATGCTCTAAGCTTGGAGTGAACTTGGTTAGGACCCAAAGAGCCTACCAAGACTTAATAACATTTAATTATGATTTTATAAGGCTAATTAAGTCCTTAGGAAACCTTGGTAGACATTGGAACCAAACAAAACATAAATAAATACCTTAAGGTCAATATGGGCTAAAAAGTGCTCTAAGCTTGGGATAAATTTGTATAAGACCTAATGGTCATACCTATACCTTATAAATATATTAATGAACATATGAAATCAATTACCAAAGAAAACCAAGCTTGAAAACAAGTTAAAACGCAAAAAGTGCTTTAAGGAGTCTTAAAGCACGTTTTTGAAAAATTGTCTTGTAAATGAGTTTTGAGTGGCTAAATGTCCATCATTACACTTAAATATATATGTGTACTATATAGCATCACATTTGAATGTCTATATCAATAGGAAATCAAAAATTTCACTTCTATGTGCCTTGTTTTTGTGAATAGTGATTTTTATAAGCTAGTTTGTAACATATGTTATCATAAGTAATTAAATTGACAAATAAAGACTAAAGTACCCTTATGTAATAAAGGGGGCCGGTTTTCTTAAGTGTGTGACTCACCACTCTCTTGTTAATTTACTAAGAAAAGAAAGAATGACTAATAAATGTACTATTTGCTTTATAAGAACAAATATCTTCAAAAAGCAAAGTTTATCTTCATTCTCTCATTTCTTTCTCATTTCACACGGTTCCACTCTTCTTCAACCTCTCTTCTTCTTGTTCTCTCATGGTAATACTCACCACCACCATTAAACTCTAGCTTTGACCTCTTGTAAAATCTAGCTCACTTAACCAAATCAAAAACAAACACCACCATTCTCTTCCTCTCATCAAGCTCTTCATTCCTATCTTCTCAAAATTCCAAGACCACCATTTCGGTGCCATGGAGTTCCACCATTGATGGAGCTTGAGCTTGTGTTTCTACATATTATTACTCTCCTTTGCTTCTAGGTAAGGAATCTCAAAGAAAAATCAAGTTTCTTCCATGTTTTTACCTTGACCGAAAATGCACATTAATGGTGCTCTTTGTGTGACTTTGTTCTAGCTTCATTCCAACCTTTCATGGACTAGTTGGAGTCCTCTCTTGATAGATATTCAAACTCTCTTCAAAGACCAAGGTAAAACAACTACATTAATGTTTTTTGAAACAATGTAAACCTAGGGTTTACAATGAGTTTAAGCTTGAAGCTTGTATACTCATTTCATTGCTTGTATATTGTTTAGTAGTTGACAAGGAATCAAATACCTTACCGGTTTTATAAGGAAACAAGAAAGAAGTTTGTGTGGAAAAGAGGTAAATATACTATCTCAATGTAGTTTAAATGCCTTAGGAAAATGAGCTTGATTTGCTTAATAAAATACCTAAAGAGCCAGTGGCAAATGAGCTAGTAAAATGCTCTCAAGGAGTTTATTAAGGGCATATGTATTGTTGGGTGTATTTGCAGGTCAAAGGCATTATTTATGTGGGAAATTCAGTGTTTAAGGTTTATGCAATTTAAGGGCCTAAGAGCCATGTTATTTAAGGGCCTAAGTGCCAAGCAATTTAAGCTATGCACTATATTGTGATGTAGTGCTAAATGTGTGAAGTTTGTGTATAAAAATGTGTTTGATGGATTTTAGGTGTTCTTGAATGAAATAAGGTAAAAACCTAAGTGTTTGGATGTGAGTATATACAAGAGAAGCTATGGCAAAATTTGGAAAATGTGTAAGAAGTTCTAAGTGTTTTAAGTAAGTTTTGGTGAACTAGGAAGTGTTAAAGGTGAACAAATGTTTTACTTGGGAAGAAAACATGTATTAAGGTGATTTAGAGTGATGCAAGGATTTAGGTGTTATCTTGGAAGTTCTAGGAATTCAATGTGTGTTTTGAGAATGTATTTAAGTCTTGGAGAAGTTTGTTTAAGGTTTAGGTAATGTTGATATCCAAGGAATAAGTGATGTTTAGGTAAGATGTGAAAAAGGAGGTTTAGTTAGTAAGAAAAGAAGTTTGAGAGATGATGTTAAGGTGTAGAGGAAACACCTTGGTATAGTGGTCATTATTGGTGAAATACCACTTAGGAATCTTAAGGAGGAAACATTCCAAGTGCTAAGAATTTTGTAAGGAATTTGTGAATGATAAGATGGTTTTGGTGTGTGATTTAGAGAGTTTAGTATATGGCTAAAGGTGTGTTTGAAGTGCCCAAATGAGGTTTGGGTGTACTAGGATATATGGGGTGAAGTTTGGAGTTGAATGAGAAAAGGAAAACAAGGGTCTGGGGCAGACCGAACTTGCGACCGAACTTGCAAGTTCGGTCGAGCCCAGTTTACCCTGCGAGAATTGGCTTCTGGAATGGACCGACCTTGGGGACCGGACTTGCAAGGTCGGTCGGGCTTGTATTTTGTGTACGGATTAAGTTTCTGGAACCGACCGAACATGGGACCGGACTTGGCAAGTTCGGTCGGGCTTGAATTTTCAAAGGGAAGAAACTCTCGGGAATGGACCGAACATGCGACCGAACTTACAAGGTCGGTCGGAGTAGAAATTTTGACGGTAAAGTGTTCTGGAATGGACCGACCTTGTGCTAGGTCGGTCGGTAAGTTCGGTCAGACCAAAAACATGGTTTAAGGTTATGAAATGATATGTAATGATGGGGATTGATTAGTAATGATGTTATAAAGTTGTTAAGGACATGTTAGGTGAGTTTTAATGACAATTAAGTGGGTGAAAAAGTTGTATCAAAATGTAAAAGTAAAACAAGTTAAAATGTAAAGTTATGTAACTAAGTTAACAGGGAAAGTTATAAGAATTAGACTTTAAACAGTCATGTTACCCCGATGTTAATAAAAATACATGTAATGTTGTCAGTTGTTCGAGAATTGCTCGAGGAACATAAGTGGACATGATAAAGTGGACTCCGGTGACAGGTATGGTTTTCTTGCAACCTGTGTCCTACCGGATTACACCGGCTTGTAATGCCAATGTGTTTTTCAGTATGTTTTCCACGTTGTAAGATAAACATGTAATGAGTTTACAGTAATTCATATATGTGGCGTGTTCAACTCCGATACCATTTAACCTCGGCAGTGTTAACCTTAGTTAACTGAGTCTAGGATCACATGAGAGTTCGGTATTCGGATTAAACGACCCGAACCATGGGACGTACTAACCACGGCTATACGTGTGTTAATTGTGTGATATGTGTATGTGAATGTAGGGATCTCCCTTGTGTGTTTAACCCGGTTGTAATACTGTATGGTGTGTAGTTATGATAGACTCCGTAGTGGGTTCTAACTAATATCTAAAGTAAGTATGTACTAACAGTGGTGAGGAATCCGGTTTGGCCGGTCGCGCGTTGTTTGGGAGAGGGTATCCTTCTTAGCCTTACCCTTCTCTTTGTTATGGTTGTTTCCCTCACGGGTTATGATCTCCCATTAGCTTATTCCAAAGCTTAGCTATTCTGACTTATGATCGGTTTAGGGGGAACAAGTGTTTGTGTGGTGTGTTCGGGCCTCCAAACCCGAACCATCTTAACTTAAGTTACTCGTCCGACTATTAGGACGGTAATGAGTGTTGTTGTTATTGTATAACGAGCTTACCATGAGGGTGACACCATTCTCTAGGCTCACCAGTGAATTAACTATGTTTGGGTCGGTTCCTAAGAGGACCGTTCCCATTATGTTATGTGATGTTGTTGTAATGCAATTCCTATTGCGACGTTATCATGTGCACGTCGAAACGTGAGAAGTGTTTTTATGTTTTGTTATGTGAGGAATGTTATATGTTGTAAGATATGGAGTGTGTGGATCATGGAAATAAATCCCAGTTTGTGATAAGAGGCGTTTAAGGATAACCCGATTTAAGGGTAAGTGTCGTCTATTAAGGAAGTAGCTCCATTAGAGGAGGAACACTCTAGGGATAATGAATATCATGAGTGACTTATCAAGTAAGGATGTATTATCCGTTTGTTGAGCCCATTGAGGCAAAATGTTATGTGTTGTGTGTTTACAGTTGCATGCATGATTTAAATATAATCAATCGCATGCTAAGACGACAATTAGTTGTGCGTGGCCCGGTAGCATGTGGGCTGCGGGATTACCATACCAGCAAAGGTGCTGAGCCCCTTGGGGGCCACCCTTTCTCTTCTTTTCCTATTTCAGGTACAGAGAGCTGGAAGCCGTTCGAGAGTAGGACGGGGTAGATGTAGTTCATGGGTAATCGTTTAAGTTGTATATATACAGTAGGTGTAGTAAGACCGAAATTGTTATCGGCATTAGTTTGTGAATACTCGGTACAGTTGAAAGGTATGTGTATGTTGTGTTGTTAATGAAAAGGTATAATAATGTGTAATCGCTCGGGGATTTAGTCCATCAGACCGGTACAATGTATATGTAATAGCCTTGTTAGCCACGTGGGTGGTTAACGGCGTGTAACACCAACGAGTTAAGTTATGTGAAGTAGTATATTTTCCGCTGCAGAATGTTGTTATGTGTTTGTTGTTGGATGGGGTGTTACAAGGACAGATCATGGAACGAAGTTTCTAAATCAACATTTTAGTCAGTTCTCTACTGAACTAGGCATATCATATAACTGCTCAGCTGCTCACACTCCACAACACAATGAAGTAGTGGAACACAAAAATAGAGCCTTGCAAGAAATGGTAGAAAGTATGATGAAAAGTAATGGATTAGCATAAAGTTTATGGGAAAAAGCTATCAACACAGCCTGTTATATACTCAAGCATGCACTCATTAGGCTAGTTCTACACAAGACACTTTATGAGTTATTCAAAGGGAGAAAGCCATCCATTTCTCATCTCAAGGTGTTTGGATTCATGTGTTACACACTAAATAAGAAGAAGAAAATTTTGGAAAGTTTGATTAAAGGAGTGATGATGAGGTATTTCTTGGTTATGCTATGAATAGCAAAGTTTATCGAGTTTTCAACAAATATACCCTCATAGTAGAAAACCTTGTGAATGTCAAATTTGATGAACTGAACTTTGGTGCAAGAAATACCCTAGGAGTACCGCGGGCACCGCGGGGCATGGTATGAAATACTCACAAATGTTTTGCTGCAACAAGGGTTTGTACATGAAACCGTTGATCAGAAACTCTTCTTGCAACATTTAGGGATTGAGATGCTACTCATTAAAATATATGTCGATGACATCATTTTTGGTTCCACTAATCCTACTCCTGAAGGAATTTGGGAGAACTCACTTATTTTCTTGGTCTTCAAATTCTTTCAACTCCTTAAGGAACATACATAAGTCAGATAAATTATACTTTTGAACTACTTACGAAGTACAAGTTCACAGATACTCAGTCTTTGGCAGCTCCCATGTCCACAACACTTCGACTTTGAGCTGAGTCTACAGCTAAAGGTGCAGATAGAAAACTATACAAAGGAATGATTGGCTCATTGCTATACTTAACAACAAGTAGACCCGACATCATGCAAAATGTTTGCTTTTGTGCATGGTTCCAGAAAGCACCAAAAATACCACAAGTAAAGTTTGTAAAACAAATATTTCGTTATCTATGTGGCACGGTAACACTTGGTTTGTTATATCCTGCAAGTACATCAACAGCGCTAAGTGCTTACAGATATTCTGATTTTTGAGGGATAGTAACTGATCAGAAAAACACCTCCGACTCTACCCAATTTTTTGGTGTCAGTCTCATGCCATGGTCTTCATGTAAACAAGCAGTAGTGGCTCTGTCCACTATTGAGGAAGAATATGTTGCAGCCGCTTCATGTTGTGCTTAAACCTTATGGCTACAACATCAGCTACAGGATTATGGACTTACATATGGACATGTTCCTTTATACTGTGACAACACTAGTACGATAGAGCTTTCCAAGAATTTGGTTCATCACTCAAGAACCTAACATATTGAAATACTACATCACTTCTTGCGAGATCTAGTTGAGAAAAGGAACAATTCAACTCCTTCATTGTCCAACAAATAGTCAGTTGGCAGATATCCTCACCAAGCCTGTATGTCATGACTAGTTTGCATATCTCCGTTTCGAGTTAGGAATGATCAACATTCCCTATATGTATGGTTCATGCACTACTTTACACGCTTGTTAAATTAGAGCGTGGTTCTTAATTCTAAAATGTGACAGTTACAGACTCATTAATATGAGTATAGTCATGAGAATACTCTGCAATGTCTACAGTATATATCATACATCACTGTTCAACACACAATACCTATCTCCAATATTCCCTCTTCAATGATTCCCAGACTTGTGTCGCACCCTGATATTTCTTATCATTCATTTATATTACAATATCTTATCTTATAAAGTGGTTAGTTAAGAAGGTTTAGAACATTGCACAAGTAGCACTTGACCTATATGACATCAAGACTAAGTGCTAGTTATGAAAAATTCTTATTGTACTACTTGTATGTAAAGTTTTACCCAAATCTCTTTGTTTCTTTTATCAAAACGGTAAGACTAATGATGTGATTGGCTTACCTTGTATGAACTTAAGGTCTAAGGAAGGAATATGAGATGAAAGGAAGAAAAGGACAAAGGCAAGGTACACTTCTACCCTATTTCTCTTTATCCAACCTTGTCCACTCAGTTATGTCTTTAAGACTTCTTCATCACCTAACTTCCTAAGGGTATCTACCCTGGGCTTGACTAACACTATTATAGGGGTGGCAAGAAATTTATGGGTTGAGAAACTAACTCAACCGTGTTACAATATATAAACCCATATGATCAAAAGCTCTTGAAAGTCGAAATATAACTAAAAGGAAAATAAGACACATGAGTTGATTGGGGTCATGAGTAAGTGGCAATGAAAGGTAGTATGGAATAAGACACTACTTCTTGCCCCTTGTCATCTAAGAAATGTTGGCAAGTTCAAGAAATGAAAAGAACCTGATTAAGTCTGAGGTAAATAGTTATATTCAGTGTCTTAGGATCTTCATGAAATAATATATCTTATTTCATTGATTGTGAAAATCTGCAGTACAAATCATTGTTTTCGTTATATCCTAGATTTTTATTTTAAGTCAGGTAGTGTATTGTTATCTTATGTTAAGTTGGATTATGTCATTTAAATTGATTTGTGGTTTGGGAAGAAGAGGAGGTCAAGAACAAAAATTGGCTTAGTTGGAAAATAAGTAAGAAAATGTTCCCCTTCTTTATTTCCCGTTCTTTCTTTCCACACAAGTTTTACAGTTTTTCTCTTAGCGCTCTCAAGTCCTTCTTCTTCTCCTTCAAGTTCTTCCTCTTTGGCTTTGTGGGCATCCGAATTTTCGATGCCGTGTTGATTGTCTGGTCCTCATCGCTGTTGTGGGATTCTTCACCCAATTTAGGTTTGGTTGGTGGTAGTTTGATTATGGTTTTGAGTTGGGGTGTGCTTAAGTTTTCCGATTTTGATTCGTTGTTTGGTTGCGAATTCAGTGGTTGTTCGCCGTTAGTTTACGGTGTGGTTCTACTGGTTGCTCATCAGTTACAGATTGGTGTTTTCTTCGTTTCGAATCAATGTAAATGGTTAATGGATTCGGAGGATTATGTTCACCCATGGGATGTTTTGGAATTGGGATGTTGTGGTTGACTTTTGATGTGTTTTCGTAGTGTTTTCTTTACTATTTTGTTACTTTTGCACTCTTAAACCCCCCCATGGATTTTATTTCTTTTGATCTGGTGCACAATTATGGATGATTAGTCTTTGAATTGTGTTGTTTCTTCAAATGCGATTTATGGTTTTTTCCGCGTCCGGAAGTATGTCCGGACTTGTATGTCTAGACATTATGTCTGGCGTTTTCTGGTTTTTGTGTATTTGAACTGTCTAGACGGTGTGTGGGGACAAGTTTTGGGTTTCAATTCTCGAACTATGTTCGGACTTATAAGCTCGGACACAAGTCCGGACACACCCTAGGCATTCTCTGTTTTAAACTCTCGACATGTGTCCAAACATGTAAGTTCAAACACATGTCCGGACTTTATAGCTTATGATTTATCAGACTTTTGTCTAGACTTGCAAGCCCGGATGTAATTCTGGATGTGTCTGTAATTTGTTGTTGGCATGTGTCCGAACATGTAAGTTCGGACACATGTCCGAGCACGCCTCTTCTTTTGCCTAAATTGCTCGTTTGAGCTCCGTTTTGACTTCCACTTATGGGGTTCTAATCCCCTATGTGTAAATAAGAGTTTTACTCATGTGTTATCCTAATTTAAGCACTTCTGTTCAGTGAGTTTGATTATTTAGTTTTGGGACCTAATTACATAGCTTATGAGTCGTGGATGGTCGGGTCTAGCAATCCCGTAGCATGCTACATAGGACATCCTTCTTTTTTCCGTTCCTTGGGTTTCCTTAGGATAATTAGCAACAGACAGGTCCAATAGTGGTTTCTACTGCTTCTATTGTGGGATCTACCGATCCATAGGGTTTTCGTTTCCCATCTGATGTGTTAGCTGTTTACTAGAGTCCCACTCTCTCTTGTGTTTTGGAAAGTTCGGGTTGAATGTTTTTGTTAACACTTCTACTATGATGGATATTGTCAGCTTTGTTCTATCTGCTGGTGGAAAATTCTTTTTGCTTTACTTCCGTAATGATTCATATTCCGTTTTAAATGTTTTGAGCATACTTGATTGATGAAGTTTTCTACTTACTGAGCTGTGGTTGCTCACCCCTTTCCATATATATAAACATTGCAAATTGACCCACGATGGTCACTCGGTGGGTCCAGGTCGAGTTATCAATCTCGCTTCTATTGGAGTTTAGTTTATTTATTTTCTAAGTTATTTATGTATTTGGCGCTACTCTTTTGACTACTCTGTAGCCTACGGGCCTTTGCTTCGATTTTGTATTTACTTTGTATTTCTATGAATGTAAACCTTTTGAGTATTAATGAAATATTAAATTCCAGTTTTGAGTTTGTATTTGATAGCCTTGTGTAATTTAGGTAGTAAATACGCGGCCTGCTAGCCCGGTTTTAGGGTCATTACATTTAGTGGAATCAGAGCCAGGTTTGGCGTTTTCGGAATGTGTGGGTGTGTCGGCATGGTTGGGCTTCTGCGTTATTTCTTGTTCTGAGTGTTTGTTGGTACCAAATCAGTTTGGGTGTCTATTTTCCCAGTATGCCACCACGAAGAGCGGGGCGAAGCACCCCTCACGGCGAGCCTCCACTTGGAGACATATCCACTATTGTGCAGCAGGTGGTGACCCAAGTGCTTCAAACTGTGGGTGTCGCTGTAGGGCCGACGGTTGGGGCTGGCAGTAGTGCTGGCAGAAATGTTAAGGCACTACAAGAATTTCCGAAGCTGAAGCCACCCGCCTTCGATGCCAGCGGTATCCTCAAAAGGACAGTCATTGGATCATTGCAATCGAGGACCTTCTTCGATTTGTGGGCTGTGAGGAGGAGCAGAAGGTGGGCTTTCCCACCTTCATGTTCCAGGTGGAGGCGAAGGAGTGGTGGAATCCTGTTGAGGGGAAGTACCTGTTATACCCAAAACTTTGACCCTCAGGAAGGGCTCAAGCGCACAAATGAGAAGACAAGGGCAAAACGGTTAAAATGCCCCAAGACGGGATTTTCCAAGGACATTCTCGGGACTCTCTATATTCATATGACTTGTTCACCATCTCCAAACATTTTCCAAATACCATAGTAATTATGAAAGACATTTCTTAAATTTTTAGATGATATTTATTTAGGAAATTTAGCTTTTAATACATATCATAAGCTAATTAACACAGGAAATAGCCTCGAAATAAAAATAATAAGGTTTCCAAAAATTAAAATAAAATTTCCACATGGTTAGCATGACTACATACAGTCATAAACCTGGAATTATTTTATTTTGGAACCTTAGCCCAAAAGAGAAATTCAATCATTCTTACAATTTTCTCTCTCCTTTGGAAAATACCCAAATCAAGTCTAAATGTCATGAAATTTTAACAAAAGATAGAGAATGATTTTTAGAGACTAGCACCATTGGAATTTTGTAATTCCAACTTTCCAATCTTAAGTTATGAATTATGGGAGATTCCAGATTGTGAGATTTTTATCTAATCGATTATTAAAAAAATAACCGGATTCAAACTCTTAAAATTTCAAAAAATCTTCCTTTATCATTGGTTAAAATTTCAGAATTTTTATCAACTCTTAGCATATTTAAAAAAATCAGATTCCCTTGGAGCATAAATCAGGGTTTTAGATAAAAAATTTGTTCTATCAATTCAGTCATGCTCTTTCTTTAAAAGTACCTTCCCAAAAATTACCTAGGGTAGAGGAGAACATTCCCAAAGTCAGAAAATACAGCCATCAACCTACTTCCCAAGTTTTTGCACTTCCGAAACTCTGCTGAAATCACCCCGAAATCACCCAAAACACATTCTTTATTCTCCCTTCGAGCTTCAAAACACCAAAACACCAAAAATACAGAACCAAAACGTGGTTAACCACACAAGGAAGAAAGGGTCAGAAGCTCGGGTCAAAGTCGAACCGGATTGGACATCAACGAAGCTTTTGGAGACACCCGACGTGAAGGAACAACAACTATCCGAAACCAAAACAGGTTAGAAACCAAATTTTCTGACTCCCCTGATCTTAATACACTTCTGGTTGAAATTTCTAATCGAATTGACTTTTCCTTGCTTCTAAATTAAGGTTTGTTTATGTTTCTGCCTACTTACTTGTTTGCTAAGTTTTGTCTCAAATAAGAACTCAAATAGAACTCTTTCAGTCAGTAACATGTTTAGAATATTTCAGGCTACCTACCCATAAATGTTGAGCCAAAAACACCACCCGGAAACCGCTCAAACGCCTCCGTCTGAGGGCGGTCCGCACCCACAAACGCTACGTCCAGGGTCCCGGACGTCCTGTGAGCCTCGATTTTTGAACCACTACCCTATGTTGATTAGAGTTGATTAGGGCCTAATCTGGTTCTAGGTCCACTTATAACCTAAGGTTAATAACTATGTCATATAACACTAATTATTAAATCCTAAGTTAGCTCACTAGAACCTATTATGAGTCGCCACCTAATTTTGACCTAGATTAAATTAGGAAAGGAGAGTTCGGGTTAGGGGGCTTGGTATACAACTTATTTAGGGTTCAAATTACTTTCATGACCCCTCATAGGTCGTTTTTCTTCTACTTAGTTTAATTACGGCTTATTACGAAGTTGTTTTAACCTAGGTGCGCAAGTTTCTGATTTTTTTGGATTTTTATCATTTTTTGACAGAAATTTTAAGTGAGAACTGAAGTTACCTAAACTATGGATTTGGTGGCAGAATTAGGTCAAATTTGTTTTTGTCCGTGGGCCCGGACATAGCGTCCAGGGCTACGGACCACCCACGGACAGCGGGTTTTAGGTGGTTCCCGGCGGTGTTTTTAGCTCAATTTATATGGGTGTGTAGCCTGAAGGATGTACAATATGTTAGTAATTAAAAGATCTCAATTTGAAGTCGAATTACTAACAAAACTTAAAGAACAAGTTAGTTGACAGAAAAGGAAACAAATACTGATTCAGGAGCCATGAGGAGTCGGTTCGATCCGGGATTTCTACAAAGAATAACTAAAGACAAAAGGAGTCGAATTATCCGCTCACAAACCTTGTTTACCTTTCTGATTACGGTGATCCTTCACGTCGGGATTCTTCAGGAGCCTCGTTGATGGCAGATTCGAGTGGACTTCGAACCGGGCTTCTGATCAATGGTCGTTCTTGGTGTTCTACACGTTTTGATGGTATTTTAGTGGGGTTTTGATGATGATTGATGCTCTGTGAGTTGGAAAAAGTGTTTAGAAGGTGATTTTGGTGGAGATTTGACAGAATTTTGGGGCTTGGGAGTTGAAAAACGTGAGAGGCTTAAGACGGCTGTGAATTCTAACTTGTTAAGGCTTGGGAGCTTCTGATTTGATCAAGGGTTAAGGTTCCTTATATAGGCTTTCTTAAAGATAGAAAAATCTAGTAAAAGCTAAAAATTTACTGACACTTTAGCTCAAGGGTTTCCAAAAGTAATTTGACCATAAAAATGTAACCATGTGTAAAGGATGATATTTCTGATTTTTCCAAGGTGGAATCAAATTTTTTGAATGTTGGAATATTTTTGAATTCAATTTCTCGTCAGATTCAATCAGAAATTACTAGAAATTATTGGAAACTCAAAAAATCAAAATTCTAAAGCCACTATGTCCAAAATGTCATCCTCTATCATGGGTTAAAATTTGAAAGAATTTCGAGTTGATTTGAACCATTTTTGGAGGAGAGAGAAAGCTTATAGAGGGCTTAGGGGCCTTGAAAAATCATGAAAACGCCCCTGAAGATGACTAAGTTGTCCCTAGCACTCCGGAATGTGCCGATCAAACTGGGAGTCCTTGCTACTCGACCAAGCTACCCTTTAGCACCTACGTCTCAAGATTCTCTTCCGGGGGGTTAAAATTTTGGGTATAACAGATCTCCCCCCGTCAACTTGTCTTTGTAATGAAAATGAAAAGACTGGTTGATGCCTGAAAAGATGCCACAAAATTTTGACCAGTTATGAGGAAGAAATTAGATTTCTGCTGAAAGTCTAATGATTATGCTGTGCTATTATGAGGCGTTAGCTACTTGGGAAATGAGTTTTACTGAGAAAAAGGAGTAACAGAGGTGTTTAGAACCTATGAGTAGAATGCAGATATGAGAATTATGTGTATGACATGCCATTGAAAATAAAATGCGTATGATATGAGAATGAGGATGGTGTGCAAATAATGCTCGGTGCATTTGGGGACCAAAACCCGTGCCAATGCTCCTGGTTGGACCCTCTGTGGACTTATTGCCATTGCCCCCCAAACCGGTATGCAGGGATAACTCCTGGTATAAATCCTAGGGACTTATTGCCTTCGCCCACCATTCGTTGATCCCAAAATAAGCTTACATAACAAAGGAGGATTTATTGCCATCACCTTGTCAGCTTCTATAGCCAGGGCTTATGCGAGCCTGGGTTATGCAAATGGTATGGAATGTTTGATGATGCAGTATGCAAGGTAGGGCTTATGTGTTCCTAAGGGTGATTCTATGTAAGGTATAGGAAATGCAGGGTAGGACTTATGTGTGCCTAATGAAGATTTTATGGTATGTAGGGCTTATGTGTGCCTAAGGATGATTTCTATGCAAGGAATAGCTTATGTGTGCCTAATGATGGTTTCTATGCAAGGATGGAAATGCAAGATAGGGTTTATGTGTGCCTAGGGATGACTTTACGGAAGGTAGGGCTTATGTGTGCTTAAATAGGAATGCTATATAGGGGTTATGTGTGCCTGAATGGGAGTGCTAGGTAGGGCTTATGTGCGCCTGAATGGGAATTTTAGGTAGGGCTTATGTGTGCCTGAATGGGAGTTCTAGCTAGGGCTTATGTACGCCTGAATGGGAATGCTAGGCAGGGCTTATGTGCGCCTAAGGATGACTTTATGGAAAGTAGGGCTTATGTGTGCCTAAATGGGAGTGCTAGGTAGGGCTTATGTGTGCCTAAGGATGATTTCTATGAAAGGTGGACGTTTCTATGCAAGGTAGGGCTTATGTGTGTCTGGGGATGATTCTGTGGAAGGTGTTTCTGTGGCAGAAGGGCTTATGTGTGCCTGAGGAGGTTTTTGTAATGGAAGGGCTTATGTGTGCCTGGGAAGGTGAGATGTACGATAGGACTTATGGGAGCCTGAGGTGTTGTATTTTTGTGATGGTAGGGCTTATGTGTGCCTGAGGGGGTGTTTTTGTGATGGAAGCGCTTATGTGTGCCTGGGGAGGTGTATTTTTGAAGTGATAGGGCTTATGTGTGCCTGGGGGGTTTTTGTGGTAGTGGCGTTTGAGCTTTTGAGTTTCAATTGGCATTGTTCTAGCAATTGTTGGAACCAACAATTGCCCCCAGTATCTTTCCTTAAGGCAATTTGAGTTTCAAGATTTGTGGCAATCAATCGGGACGATCGATTGCCCCCTATATTTTCCTTGATCAATTGCGCAAAAATAAGTCTCATTCTCACGGGGTCGAGGTTTATTTTTGATGTGGTACTTTCTATCCTACACTCAAAGCGTTTAGTGCTTGCACTCGTGCTCTCCTCTTGGTAAAAACATCTCAACCATTGAATTTGACATTTGTTAGATTTATGCGCTCAACCTATTACTTTCAAGTGATTGGATACACAACTACTAGGTCGGAAGTCTTTAAATCTTATAACGTGGCCACGGGGTGTGATGAATGACAACGGGACCATGTAGGAATGTTTAGGATATGTGGAGCTATAAGGGTGACCAAAGCTGCAACTTACACCTTTTCTTGGACTTACCTTCTTTGTCTTGAAGTTGTTTGGCCACTTTGCATTGATCTTGCTTTTGGACGTTGGACTTGGAACTTTTGAAGTCATCTCTTCTATTGGTTTTAGACTGGAATTCCTTTTAGGCTTTTCAATTTTGCCTTGCATCCTTTTCCTTTTTCGGGGTTCTTGTGGTTCCCGTTTTTGAACTTCGAGAGCTGTTTTTGATGTGAGCTCTTTGGTTCCTGTGTCACTTTGGGACCATTTACGGATCATTTCATCGTCTTGGTAGCGGTGTTGCTTCTTTGGACTTGTGAAGTTGTTGTCTAGGAGTCGGGCTCCTTGCTTCCTTTGGTCACCGGGTCAATTATTCATCATTGGCTGGCTTGTTTTGTGGAGTTTGTAATGTTGAAAAATAGAAGATATATGAAAAGCTCAGTGGGGGTGCCTAGGGTGTAATGTCAGGGTTCACAAGCTTTTGGTTGTGTGGTGCTGTACCTAGGTTGAAATACCCCAAACCTTAATATGTTAATTAATTATGTAATTATGATTTTATAAGGCTAATTAAGTCCTTAAGATCGTTGGTGAAGAAATAAACACCAAAAAGAGAAAGAAAATGTGTAAAAGTCACAAAACGTGAAAATGCGTATTTAATTATTTTAGGAGGTATATAACCTTCACCAGGGTTATAAATATATTTTTATACCCTAATTACACACTAAGAACATGTGGGAAAAATTCCGGAAGAAAACGGATCCAAATAATGCGTTAAAACGCTAACGGAGCCTTAAAGCGCGTTTTTCGAGAAAACCCGAAAACGTGACTTTAAATGGTCAAAAGACCCGTAAAAATTATAGTTGATCATATAACTATAAATAAACATTAATGGGAGTATATCAACCATTAAAATTAATTAAACGAGAAAATTCCGGAAAACGGACCTGGTTAGTGAATAGTGCTAAAACCGGGTAAATAAACGAGCGTTTCTGTAAAAAATTGAAAAACGCTCCAGCATGTGTTACTGTAAGGGGGCCGGTTTTAATATGTTAATTAGCTCTCTCACACTCTTGACTAGTTAGCTAGTTAAATAAGTCAAAAAGCAATAAAAAAAAGTAACTTATACCCCCACCCACACTTCTCTCTCCTTATTTTCTTTTCCCTTCTCTCCTTCGCTCTTTATTTTCTTTTTCCTCCCATCGATTTTTCCTCCTCCCTCTCGCTGTTGCAGAACGGCAATGGAGCCCCATGGCCTCCTCCACTTCTTCCCCTTGTCCAAGCTAGCTCCAAGCTTAAATCACAAAAATAATTACATATTTGTGATCCCCTCATCAAGCTCTATCATTCCCTCTTTTCAAAATTCGAAAAGGATGAGTTTCATTTCCATGGGTTTTCCCCATTTGAAGAGAAAAGCACATCATCTTGAAGCTTGGAGTCTCCTCTTTCAAACAAGGTAAAAATCTCCATGAGAAACCTCATTTTTCTCCATCTTGTAGAGCTGGCCGATTTTGCCCTCTCTCACACCTTGTTTTCTTCTTGATTTTGAGCTTCAATTCAACTCTCCAATGGTGGTGGATTTTCCCCTTTGATTCATGAGTGAGAACCCCTCTCAAAAATCTCCAAAGGTAAAACCCTAACTTGTGCTCTAAGCCCTTTTTGTTGAATTAAGATTTCCTAAGGGTTTAGATAATTAATAGAATGTATTTTGTGTTTCTTGAATGTTGGGATGGAGTTTGGAAACTCCATTCCCTCTTGACCGATTTTGAGGAGATGAGGAGCAAGGGGAGAATTAAGGAGAAACTTATGAATTAAGGTAAGAAATCTACCTTAATGCCTATATTAATTGTTTTAGAATTGGGTTTGGGGAAAAATAAAAGATGAAATAAAATCTGGAGCGATAATGTGCTTGATTGTGGTTGTTGGATTTTGTGAAATGTTGGTTTGAATTGAGGGCCTTGGAGCCAAATAATTTGAGTTGTGGTTATATTGTGGTTCATTAAGTTTTGGAGCTATATTGTGATATTGTTGAATTTTGGATTGATATGGTGTGCTGGTAGGACCCTTCAAGGGTGTGGCTAGTTTAGGAATGGAAATTGATGAGGATGGTGAATTTGGATATGCTAGGTTTATGGGGAGGTTATGGCAAAATTTTGGTAGAAAATGAGTGTTTTGATGATGGCTTGGTGAATGGGAGAACCTTGGTGTTATAGTGTTGAGTAGAGTGGATTAATGGCCTTATAATGGTAGATGGAGAATGGAGATAAGAGAGTGATAAGTGTGAAACATATAGGCTTTTTAGGGTTTAAATAACTTATAATTTGTAACAATTCAGGCAATGTTTCCCACTTATTATGTGTTTTTCCTAACATTGATGTTTTGATAAGAACTAATGTATTTTATATGCTAAATACAGGAAAAACCCAGGAAATAAAGATTATACATCATAAGGATTACAACACAACAAACGGGGAACAAATCAGGAGAAGAGACACAAAAATTGGTCTTGTCCGGATCAGTTTGGCCGGACACAGAGCCGGACGTCTCTTGTCCGGATCTGTTTGGCCGGACGCAAGCCGGACGTGACCTAAAAATCCAGATCCGGAGTTCACGATTCAGATCTAAAACTCTGTGTCACGTCCGGATCCGGACACGATCCGGACGTCACACAGAATTGAAAAATAAAAAGGCACGCACTGATAATTAGCCTTTCGGCTAATTATCAGACGGCGCATTGAGAAGACAGGGGAGCGGCGCATTAATTGACGAGGCTCCAGGCTCCAAGCTCAATCAAACTATCCACCATACCAAACTTCCACTAACCCTTGTTTCCCCCTCTAATCCTATATAAACCCAGCTTTAGTTCATTCCAAATTGTACCTGACTTCACAGTCTCCTCTCCTCTCTACTACTCCATCTCCATTCATCAGCCTCCTCCACAAAACTTCATAAAACCTCTCCATACTCTGCACATCTCCTTCACGATTCAGCCCAGTTCATCTGCTCAACCTCACTAAAATTCCCCCGTAATCACCCGCGCTCACCCACAAACACATTCCGCATCTATTCACAGAATTTACCCACGTCCGACCCTTGACCGGATCCGGACACGTTCATTCCACCCACGTCCGGATCGCGTCCGACCCAGACAGATCCGGACATCTCACGTCTGACTCTGTGTCCGACCCTCTTCAGCCGGACACCTCACAAAACTCGCCAAAAATTCCACTTTCACCTCATTTCACCCAGTTCACTCCATTATCACCAAGACCAACCTTCAAGCCAGCACAGCGCAAGGACAAAGGACGGAGCGAGCTAGAAGATCTTCGTAACAGATGATTTCTTCTAACTCTCTCTCATTTATTATTATAATCGCTATGTCTAGCTAAAAGGATTTACTCTAGGGGAAGGGATGTTGTAATTAGTTAAACTCTGCATTATTTTGCTGCTTGTTGAGACAATTTAGATTGTTCAGGTTAATGCTTTTAAGTGCTTTTAATAAACGTCATGAATTTATTATAAGCCCTCGAATCATGTTATGATCAGATAAGGTGATTAGCATTGATGGTCATATTAACCTGTTACCTGTGATAATTGCAATCGGATAGATTACTTTAGTCACTAGGAGCTTTAGTCCGGATTAAACCAGACTAGTAATTATGTGCATTGAAACCATCTAGATATACTTGCTAGGTCTAGACTAGAACTACATGTCCTGTCTAGATGAGCTATCTGGAATTAAGATTTAATACAGAATAGATAATTGAGAATTACAAGCCGATCCAAGTCTCCACTTAAGTAGTAGAATATGCAGAACCTAGCTAGTGAAACAACTCCCTGAACCTAGAGTACCGTTCACACTCCCAAGACTATCACTTTAATTTATCTACTTTTTACTTTCTTGTTATCTTTTTGAAACCCAAAACCAAAACAAAACCCCCTTTTTGAGTTAACCATTACCTAAGGCTAGACTTACTTATCAAGTCCCGTGGATTGACACCCAGGTCGCTTCATAATTTGCTATACTATTTCGACCGGGATTTTTGCAACCTGACGATCTATTGAATTATTGAATTCTAGGATTATTTCTAGGCTTTTAATATATCAAATAAATCGTTTGCAAAATGGCGCCGTTGCCGGGGACTTAACTTTTGTCTAGTCCCTAGCCTTGGTTAATTTGTTACTCTATTGCAACACACTGTTTATAATCGTTTGTTTTGTAATATATTTTGTTTATAATTTATTTTGTGTGCCATTTTTATTCAAGTGTTTTTCATTACTTTAAAACTCACGCATTTTGTTCCTTTTTCTCTTCCTGATTATAAGCACCTAGTGGATGCGCAGGACGCGTTCAACTGGTCCCCCGGATACAGACTTCGATCCCGAAATTGAAAGAGTCTACCTCCAAGCTCTGAGAGCAAGAAGGCAGCTTGACTTCAATATGGCAGCAAATCATGATCAAATTGGAGGAGGTGCAGTGACCCAATACACAATGGGAAGGATAAACAGACCACCAGCCACGCCAAGAAGGGGCCCAGTGGTTCTGCCAAATCTAACTGCAGAACTTGTAGCCGATTGGCAAAAGGTAAAACCCTCTCACCAATCAAATGTTGTTCGAAATCATCCTGCAGGAACATTCTCAGGTGCCGACCCAGCGGATGCATTAGATCATGTACATCGGTTTCTGGTGCACTTGGACTCCCTGGGTTTATCACAAGGATTGGAGGAGTATGCCAGACTAAGCCTGTTCCAACACAGCCTCTCTGGGGAAGCTTCGAAATGGTTCCATCGATTACCGCCAGCCATCATTACCACCTGGGAACAGATGACGGACAAATTCTACGAGAAGTACATCCCCATTTCCAGGACACGACAAATGATTGCCGACCTGATGGCATTCAGACAGATGGGTAATGAGACAGTCTGTGAGGCGTGGGATCGATTCAAGGAACTACTTCGCCAGTGTCCTCACCATGGTCAGGACATCACCTCATTAGCTCAGGGATTCTTCCAGGGGTTAAAAGACGAAAACAGAGGCGAGATAAGATCCGCCCTAGGAGGAAACCTGCTAGCAAAAAGTGGGGAGGACTTCATGGCATCTATGGAGTCTTACTGCGAAGAGCTTCGCCAATGGAGCAGCAATGGAGGGCGAGTATTCTCAATAGGTCATAGTTCTTCCCGAGCCCCAGACCCAATGATGGAACAGCTAGCCGCCGAGCAAGCACAGATAAAGACTACGATGGGAAGCATGGCAAAAATGCTCGAGCAGCTCACCATGGGGCCGACCTCCAAGCAATCCGCCAAGAAAATCTCTACAAGTACCAACGAAGCTTGATGCTCTCAGTGTGGGGATGCACACGATTATGAGGACTGCCCACTAGTAGCCGAGATGAGGCAAACCGAGGAGGCCAATACAACAACAGGCAACCCTGGGTGCAGAATCAGCACCAAAATCTGAGGTACGGAAATCCGAACAATGCACTGAATTCACATCAAATGCAACCTCAGAGGACGAACCAGGGGGGACCACCCGGTTTTTCTAGGCCTCAATATAATCAGTTCCGGCCACAGCAGCCTCAAGCTCAGCAACCATCATTGAGCTCAAACAACGCCAGTCTGAGGGAGATGGTGGATAAACTGATGGCTTCTCAGGAAAAGCAAACGGTAATCAACCAGAAGTTAGAGAATTCCATGGTGGAGATGCAAGGAACAATGAGTCAATTGACTCAATTCCTCCTACAGCAGAGACCTTCTGGATCATTGCCTTCCCAACCAGAAACCAATCCAAAGGAGCAGTTGAAGGCAGTGACGGTCTCAGACGAAGACTGTGAGGATTCTGAAGAAGCAGCAGCAGTTAACCTGAGAAGCAGAAGGAACTTAAATAAAGATAAAGTGGCAGGAAGCCGTACTGATGAGGAGACCGAGCCTCTTTCTAATACCGCCGGTGCACCATCAGGGCATCCCGCCCCTCCTGAGGTAGTTTCTGAGGAGACCCAGGCTTATTCCTTCTTCCTCTCTTCTACTGCTGTTAAAAATAAAAAGGGAAAAATATCTGCAAAAGAACTTCCATTTCCAAACCGTCTCAAAGAGCGAGAGCTCGATGAGCAATTTGGAAGATTTTTAGATGTTTTTAGAAAGCTGACTATCAATATTCCTCTTATTGATGCAATTAAGCAGATGCCGAATTATGCTAAATTTGTGAAGGATCTGATTTCGAATAAGAGGAAATATAAGAGAAGGACACCATCCAGCTGACCGAAACTTGTTCAGCAGCTCCGACAGATGCTGCCTCCAAAGCGTGGTGATCCTGGTCAGCCCATCATCCCCTGTTCAATTGGAGACATGGATTGCGGATACGGTCTCTGCGATCTAGGAGCGAGCATCAACCTGATGCCATACACCATGTTTAAAAAGCTTCATGCGGGTGAGCTCGTCCCCATTCATTTCAGACTCCAGCTAGCTGATAGATCATCGATCACACCAAGAGGTATGGTTGAAAATGTAGTTGTTAGTGTGGGTAAATTTTTCTTCCCCGCTGATTTTGTGATCCTTGACATGGATGAAGATGTCGAGGTACCTCTGATTCTTGGTAGACCCTTCCTTAGAACTGCAAAGACTGTTATTGATGTTGACAAGGGGAAGATTACCTTGAAATTTCATGATGAAGAATTAAGCTTTGATATAAATAAGATGATGCAGAAAAACACTTCTTCTCAAGCTGTTTTCTCTGCTGATTTAATTGATAATTCTCATGATCTTGAGGATGACTACACCTATAGGAGTACTGATTTTTCTAATTCTTTGTTTAAGTTTTCTGATACTTTAGAGCAGGTAATAAGTCGATCCATTGAGGATGACAAAGACAGCTTTGAGATGGCCTCGGTCGTCCAGCAGCTAAATCAAGGGAAATCATACTTTCGTTCCTCCTCTTCTGCTGTAGAAAAGTTGGATCGATCCATCCCAAAGACCCATAATTTAATAGAGCAGCCTCTACCTGGAATTAAATCTATCCTTCCTCATCTTAAATATGTTTTCTTGGCAGAGGGTAACACCCTGCCTGTTATTATCTCTGCATCTTTGTCTATTTCGCAGGAAACTAGACTTCTGGAGGTGCTAAAGAAACATAAAAGTGACATGGGTTGGACAGTTGCTGATATCAAGGGGATCAATCCGGGTTTCTGCACTCACCGGATTCATATGGAGGAGAATTACAAGGCAGTGAGACAGCCCTAGAGAAGGTTGAATCCAAATCTAAAGGAGGTGGTCAAGGCCGAAGTACTGAAGCTCTTGATGCAGGTATATCTACCCTATTTCTGACAGCCAGTGGGTGTCTCCAGTCCAGGTTGTTCCAAAGAAAGGGGGATAGTTGCAGTGCCAATGAGAAAGGTGAATTGGTACCTCAGAGACAAACCACAGGTTGGAGGATGTGCATTGATTACCAGCGCTTGAATGAGGCCACAAGGAAGGACCATTTCCCACTACCATTTATTGATCAAATGTTGGAGCGGTTAGCTGGGAAAGAGTTCTACTGCTTCCTTGATGGGTACAGTGGTTATTTCCAGATTCCCATTGCGCCAGAAGATCAGGAGAAGACTACCTTCACCTGTCCTTATGGTACTTTTGCATACAGGAGGATGCCCTTTGGTCTCTGCAATGCTCCAGCCACATTTCAGCGATGTATGATGGGATTTTTAATGAGTTTATTGAGAAAAGTATGAAGTTTCATGGACGACTTCTCTGTCTATGGACAAAGCTTCGATGTTTGTCTGGAGCAATTAGACCAGATCTTGGCTCGCTGTGAGGACACGAACCTTAGTGCTGAATTGGGAGAAGTGCCATTTCATGGTACAAGAAGGAATTGTGCTTGGGCATAAGGTGTCAAGGAAGGCCTCCAGGGACAAGGCCAAGATAGAGGTAATAGAAAACTCCCCCACCACTTCAGTTAAAGATGTAAGATCTTTCCTTGGTCATGCAGGGTTTTACAGGAGATTTATTCAGGACTTCTCAAAAATTGCTAAACCCCTGTCAGACTGCTTCAGAAGGATATCAAAGTTTCAGTTCACAGAGGAGTGCTTGACAGCATTTCAGACTATCAAAGAGAAGCTCTGCTCAGCACCAATTGTGGTCCCACCAGATTGGTCTGAAATTTGAGATCATGACGGATGCAAGCGACTATGCTGTGGGCCTGCACTATGTCAGAAGAAAGATAAATGCTGAGGGTAATCACCTATGCTAGCAAGACCTTAATTGATGCACAGAAAAATTATACTACTACAGAGAAGGAGTTGCTAGCTGTGGTGTTTGCTCTGGACAAGTTTCGACCATATCTGCTTGGAAGCAAGGTGATAGTCCATACCGATCATTCAGCCCTCAAGTTTCTTTTTCAGAAGAATGAATCGAAACCAAGACTTCTGAGGTGGATCCTACTTCTCCAAGAATTTAATTTAGAAGTTGTGGATAAAAAGGGGAAGCAGAACGGAGTTGCTGATCCTATCTAGGCTTGATATCCCTGATGATGGAATCCCAATCAACGAATTCTTCCCTGATGAGACGGTGTTCAAGATTGGAAAAGTAGATGAACCATGGTACGCTGACCTAGTCAATTATCTGGCTACTGGTTTAATTCCTCATGACTACAACTATAACCAGAGGAAGAAATTCTTGTCAGAAACCCGCCACTATATCTGGGAGGATCCTATCTATTTAGGATTTGTGCTGATGGCTTGATGAGGCGATGTCTTCCAGATAAGGAGATCCAGAGTGTAATCGAATTCTGTCATGCTAAAGAGGCAGGTGGCCATCATGGTTATACAAGAACAGCTGCAAAGATATTCGAGTGTGGATTTATTGGCCTACTCTACATAAAGATGTCCACCATTTCTGTTCCCATTGTGACCCCTGTCAGAGGATGGGAAACATTCAGAAAGCATGAGATGCCTCAGAAAGGTATTCTTGAGGTAGAACTTTTTGATGTCTGGGGCATAGATTTCACAGGCCCTTTTCCCTCATCTCATGGAAACCAATACATCCTAGTAGCTGTGGATTATGTCTCAAAGTGGGTAGAAGCTATTCCATGCCACAATGCTGATTCCAAGACAGTGGTGAAATTCCTGAAGAAACACATATTCACCAGATTCGGGGTGCCCAGGGCAATTATCAGTGACGGTGGCTCCCACTTCTGCAACCGAGCATTCGACTCCCTAATGACTAAATATGGGGTGACCCACAAAGGTAGCATTACCTTACCACCCCCAAACTAATGGTCTGGCAGAAGTGACTAATCGTGAGCTAAAATGGATCCTAGAAGACTGTAAATGCATCAAGGAAGGATTGGTCAGTTAAACTAGATGACTCTGTGGGCATCGGACTGCTTTCAAGACTCCTATAGGATGTCTCCTTTAAACTTGTGTATGGAAAAGCTTGCCATCTTCCAGTCGAATTAGAGCACAAAGCTTACTGGGCATTGAAAGCCCTGAATTTTGATCTGCACCGCTGGAGAGAAAAGAAAATTTCAACTATCTGAACTCGAGGAACTCAGAGAGCAAGCCTATGACAGTTCCAGAATTTATAAGGAGCGCACAAAGAGAATCCATGATCAGATGATCCATAAGAGAGAATTCAAAGTAGGGGATCTAGTGTTGCTCTATAATTCCAGGCTGCGCCTCTTTCCTGGCAAGTTGAAATCACATTGGGCAGGTCCATTCAAAGTTGTGGGGATCACTACTTATGGTATACGAGCTAGAGAACAAGACAGGAGAAGTATTCAAAGTGAATGGTGCTCGACTGAAGAAGTACCTAGGCGATACCTTTTCTCAGCCTCCTGCACCAGGTATATCCTTATTGAAAGCTATTCCATAAATCTATTTCTGCTATCTGTACTACAGCCCCCTCCCAAAACATCCAAAAAGCCGCGCCGCAATGGTATTTCAAACTGAAGAAAGCTATTGCTAGCTGCTGTGGCGGCCCTCCTTGACCTATCTGTAAAGTCAGCCAGAGACTTTAACTCCGGGCAGCTTGGTGGGAGGCAACCCACCGGTTTGTATCTTTCTTTTGTTTAGTTAATTATTTTCCTCTTTTGTTCTTATTTAGCAGAGTGTTAATCACTGTTTGCAAATCGAAAGAGCCATGGCTCTTACTTTATAACTAATGGTTTTATCTGGTTCCACTTGAGTTCTTCTGGTTTTGCAGAAATCTTTCAGGTACTTCACTCTAATGCTAAACTGAACTCAAGTGTGAGGAAGAATCATGGCAATGTTCACCAAGGATCAGGGAGTCTTAACACTCTTGCTATTTAATTTCTGCATTTCGTGTGTTTGTTTTTATTTGATTCTTTGTGGTAATGTTTCATTTTTTATGAATGAGGTGTTTTAAGTAGTGGTTTTTAATTTAATTTAATAAAAAAAAAGACATTTTAACGTGTCCGGCTGAACTTAGCGGACACAAATCCGGTCAGGAAAAACCCTAGCCACGTCCGGATCCGGACACCATCCGGACAAGACTAAAAACGCGCCCCAAATTTTTTTTAATTTTCTTTCTTCTGTCGTCTCTTCTTCATCCGCCTCGACTTCGAACCCAGAAAACACAAACCTCCATTTTTATTCCACCATTTTCGACAAACCACCACCACAACCGGCGACCACCGCACCACCTTATCCTTCCGACGCCGGCGAACACCAGGGAGACGCGCCGCCCAGACACCACTGCACCTCCGCCCTGAATTTCCCTGTTTGAAACAAAAACCATTCCAAACCAGGTTTTTATTCGACTGATTACAGATTTCGAATTTTGTTCCGTCAATATTCAGTAATTGCGGTAGTATCGTGTGTATTCATGTCGAATTACGGTTGCGACACGAAACAATGAGGTGTTTTGTGACAAAAATGTGAATCTGCGTTGAATTTGAGTGGGATTTGGGAACTGGAGTTCGCGGCGCGATTTTTAGGGTTCATAGTCGCGTCCGGACTGCGTCCGGCTAGGTTGACCCGGACGTAGGTCCGGACATGTTAAATTTTCGAATTTTTGTGCAATTGTTTCTGGGTGATTGTTGTCCTGTTTAATGTTATAGTGTGCAATGTTTGGCTGTTTTAATGTCTTGTTTCTCAAATAAACTGTGTGAAAGAATATGTTCAAATCGAACATGCTGCTCGATTGGTTTCGGGTTTTGGCGTGGCTGCTACTTCTGTTTACTTACTGGTTGTGTTGTATCTGATAGATGGCTCGCACTAGAGGTGGTCCTGCACGCAGAGGGTCCTCTTCGAGGAACCCACGCCCTGACGACGAGTCAGAGCCGGCCCAGGCCCCACTACGCGAGGATGGATTCCGTTCTGCTACCACCCGGGCTTGGTAGAGCGGGGTGGAGCCTTCGTCGTCGAGAGGTGTATCACCGACGAGGCGGCAGCTGAGGCCGGGCTTACAGCTATCTTCGACAGTATCGGGGCCACCAGCATATTGCGCATGGGCGAGGGAGTGTTCTCACCAGAGCTGGTACGCGAGTTCTACGCCAATGCTGTGGCGTCAGACACGACACACCGCATTACTTCTTACGTACGACAGTTCGAGGTGGAGGTAACCCCTGAGTCTTTTTCTGAGATTTTACTTCTCCCGGATAACCCGGACGCACATAGAGATATTTCAGAGGATGCACTTAGGGAGAGTAAGACTAGGTGGTTAAGCGAGGTCGGGAGTACTACTCGCCGACGGGGTGAGGAGCATAAGACTGTACTCCCGTATGCCATTCTTCCTTCCCTTCAACAGAGGACCCTAGCAGAGATCCTCAGTCATCAGATCCGGCCTCAGGCTGGGAATGATGCTTCTGACGAGGATTGTGTCCTCCTAGACTACCTCATAGCCTCACCACATCCAGCAGCCCAGCAGATCTCGCTAGCCTACGTCATGTTCAGACAGCTGCATAAGGTGGTGACATATCTGTGGACGAAGAAGAAGAAGATCACACCTATCTTTCCTATCTTCATCCAGCATCTTCTTGCCTCTGCCCTCCCTGATGAGACCTTTACTGACATGCGTGTGAGGGAGGGTGAGACACCCATCTCCCTTACGACCTTCAGGAGATGGGGCTTCTTACGCCTAGATGACGGCAGCTGGGTGAAGGGCAGCTCGGGCCTAGGATCTACGGGTACATCTGCGAGCTCCAGCTCCACACCGGCCACTGCTACCATGGCGCCCCCCACGGCCCCAGTGATGAGCATCCCACCTGAGATGCAGACTCTGATGGACTCCATTCTCCAGCAGCAGCAGAGGATGGAGCAGAGATTCGGGGGTATGGAGCAGCAGATTGGTTCTGTACAGCAGTAGGTAGGGGAGGTCCAGCAGCGCCAGGTGCGCATGGAGGGACATATCGATGACATCCGCCAGACACAGGGCCGCCTCCAGGCAGAGCAGACCTCCATCACTGCGCTTAGAGCGCAGTGATGGTTTACACCGAGAATGTGCTAGGTCATGGCAGAGGCATCACTCAGCAGGCCCAAGAACTACCAGCTCATGCAGATGCTCATTGCCCAATTGGGAGCGAGACAGCCACCACCACCACCACCACCACCACCACCACCCCCACCACCACCTCAGTGACAGCCACTCTATTTTTACTGCTTTCTTTTCTTTTGTTGTTTTTTTTTCAGTACTTTTCTTTTCTTTTTCTTTAACTTATTTTACTTTTGTTTGTTAGACTAACGGCAACATGGGACTGCAGGTGAAGTGGTATTAGATATATTCTGCAGTGTTTTAAATTCTAAATTGCTAAATTTCTTGTTTCTCTGAGCAATGCAGCGTTCTAAAATGTTACTTTACCTGTCACCTCTACTGCGAAAACAAATGGCTATAAGTACAGCAAATGGAACCACACTACTTGCGAATGTCTGCTAAGCTTAAACTATGGGGAGTATTCTTTCTCTAAATATGACTCATTCGATTCAAATATTCTCTGTAGTTCGAGTTAATGCACTTTATTCTGCGGTTGTACTTGCAGTGAAAATTTAGCAACTCTTAATCTGCACACAACGTATACTGTCTGTGACTCATGAGGAATCTCTCGACCCCTGCCAAACTTCAAGTATGAGGAAGAACATCTTCCTCAATCCATAACACCAGGGGAGTCTCAGTTCATAATTTCACTTATTTGATGTTCCACATTTGTTGCGTTGAGGGTTAATTATTGCATATGCATCTATTATGAGTATAGCATGTTTTGAAAGCTCTTTTTTTTCTGTTTTTCTTCATTGATCAATGAGGATATTGCTCATCTTAAGTGTGAGGAAGGAGAGACCTTTCCCTGAAAACATGCTAATTGTTCTTTAATGCCACACTTGCTTTTTGCTTCTCTAATACCTGTGCACATCGAGTGTTATTAATCAAAGTGAAAACCGTAGGAATCTTTTTGCTTGATGAGGTTGTATAAAAATAGTTTTATTTAAAATACTCTCTTTTCACTAAAAATCTGGTAGATTGGCTAGTTGTGGAAACTAGATTATTTTAGCTTGGGATTTTGGAAATGAAGTGAATGTTTGGAATGAAAAGGGTAAGGCAAGGTACTCCACTGAATCAAAAATTTTTTTTTTCCTAACAATAGCAGGCCTCGTCTATCCGTTATTAAGTCTTAAGGGTGCCTTATCACCTATCTACCTAAGGTCTCGTGATCTGGGATAGTTGGCCCAACACCGTTACAAGGATAGAGAGAAAAGTCTGGGTTACAGATAAACTCTACAATTCACAATATTTCGTTTGTTTTGTATATAATTCTTGGAAGAAGAATTTTTTTGCATGTGAAAGAAAAATTCATTGCAGTTTAATTTTTGTTTTTGATCACGAGTACGTGGTGTTGAAAGGTATTGCGGAATAAGGCATTACTTCACACCCCTTGTCATCCAAAGGTTAGAGGAATGAAAATGGTGGAAAGTCCCAGCTAAGTTAACTTGTTTTCTACAATCTAGTTTCTCTATGCTTTTACAAAATCGTTCTTGCTTCACACTGTTTTTGAAACCTACCTCTAGAGAGCAAGATTATTCTTTCATTTATCGCTTTGTTTGATTTCGCTCTGCACTTGTTTAAAATTTGAGATTATTTGACGGTTTTAGAGATATTCTCATTCCTATTTTGCTTGAGGACAAGCAAAAGCTTAAGTGTGAGAAAGTTGATAAGTGTGAAACATATAGGCTTTTTAGGGTTTAAATAACTTATAATTTGTAACAATTCAGGCAATGTTTCCCACTTATTATGTGTTTTTTCCTAAGATTGATGTTTTGATAAGAACTAATGTATTTTATATGCTAAATACAGGAAAACCCAGGAAATAAAGATTATACATCATAAGGATTACAAACAAACAAACGGGAACAAATCAGGAGAAGAGACACAAAAATTGGTCTTGTCCGGATCAGTTTGGCCGGACACAGAGCCGGACGTCTCTTGTCCGGATCTGTTTGGCCGGACGCAAGCCGGACGTGACCTAAAAATCCAGATCCGGAGTTCACAATTCAGATCTAAAACTCTGTGTCACGTCCGGATCCGGACACGATCCGGACGTCACACAGAATTGAAAAATAAAAAGGCACGCACTGATAATTAGCCTTTCGGCTAATTATCAGACGGCGCATTGAGAAGACAGGGGAGCGGCGCATTAATTGACGAGGCTCCAGGCTCCATGCTCAATCAAACTATCCACCATACCAAACTTCCACTAACCCTTGTTTCCCCCCATCAATCCTATATAAACCCAGCTTCAGTTCATTCCAAATCGTACCTGACTTCACAGTCTCCTCTCCTCTCTACTACTCCATCTCCATTCATCAGCCTCCTCCACAAAACTTCATAAAACCTCTCCATACTCTGCACATCTCCTTCACGATTCAGCCCAGTTCATCTGCTCAACCTCACTAAAATTCCTCCGTAATCACTCGCGCTCACCCACAACACATTCCGCATCTATTCACAGAATTTACCCACGTCCGACCCTTGACCGGATCCGGACCCGTTCATTCCACCCACGTCCGGATCGCGTCCGACCTAGACAGATCCGGACATCTCACGTCTGACTCTGTGTCCGACCCTCTTCAGCCGGACACCTTACAAAACTCGCCAAAAATTCCACTTTCACCCCATTTCACCCAGTCCACCCATTTCACTCACCATTACCCAAGACCAAGCCTTCACAGCCAACGCAAGGACAAAGGACGGAGCGAGCTAGAAGATCTTCGTAACAGATGATTTCTTCTAACTCTCTCTCATTTATTATTATATCGCTATGTCTAGCTAAAAGGATTTACTCTAGGGGAAGGGATGTTGTAATTAGTTAAACTCTGCATTATTTTGCTGCTTGTTGAGACAATTTGGATTGTTCAGGTTAATGCTTTTAAGTGCTTTTAATAAAACGTCATAAATTTATTATAAGCCCTCGAATCATGTTAAGATCAGATAAGGTGATTAGCATTGATGGTCCTATTAACCTGTTACCTGTGATAATTGCAATCGTTAGATACTTTTAGTCACTAGGAGCTTTAGTCCGGATTAAACCAGACTAGTAATTCTCTGCATTGAAACCATCTAGATATACTTGCTAGGTCTAGACTAGAACTACATGCCCTGTCTAGATGAGCTATCTGGAATTAAGACTTAATACAGAATAGATAATTGAGAATTACAAGCCGATCCAAGTCTCCACTTAAGTAGTAGAATATGCAGAACCTAGCTAGTGAAACAACTCCCTGAACCTAGAGTACCGTTCACACTCCCAAGACTATCACTTTAATTTATCTGCTTTTTACTTTCTTGTTATCTTTTTGAAACCCAAAACCAAAAAAAAACCCCCCTTTTTGAGTTAACCATTACCTAAGGCTAGACTTACTTATCAAGTCTCGTGGATTGACACCCAGGTCGCTTCATAATTTGCTATACTATTTCGACCGGGATTTTTGCAACCTGACGATCTATTGAATTATTGAATTCTAGGATTATTTCTAGGCTTTTAATATATCAAATAAATCGTTTGCAGAGAGTGCAAAATCTGTAGCATAGTGATGCTTGGTAACTTGGAATTTCAAAAGAAGAGTTTGTGTTTGTAACTTGTGAAACAAGGAGTGAATGTGGGTTTCTAGAGATGCATTGTCTAGGAATGAATTAGTATGGCCATTGAGTGATTTGGTAAGTTTGATGAGAGGTAGAAACAAGCAAGAAGAAGTAAGAAATGCAAAATAGTGTAAAGAATGCAAAATGTGAGAGTTTGATTTGTTGAAAATTGAGCAAGAATTGGAGTAAGGATTTAACCAATGATTTGGAGAGGTTTAGTGCATGTTTTAAGGTGTTTAAACATGTAGGAAACATGTGGAAAGATTGTGGAATAAGTGGGAAAAGATTGGGGTGAATTTGGAGTTCAAAATGAGTAGTAAAAACCGTTTTGAAAATGGGGTCTGTTCTGGACCGCCCCTAAGGACCGCCCCTGTGGGGGTCCAGTGCAGAAAAGAAGAAAAAAAAACCCGTGTAGCTTCTGTTGTGGACCGCCCCTGGGACCGCCCCAGAGGGGCGGTCCGGACCAGAGAAGAAGAAAATTTTTGTTTTAAGCCTTCTAATGATGGGGGATTGGATGGTAATGGTTTTGGGATGACGTTTAGGCCTTGTTTGGTGACATGTAAAGGCCTTAAAATGTGTAAACAAGTGTTAGGTTTGACGTGAGAGTTGTGAACTTAATACCACAAGAGTAAAATTAAGTATAACGGGATGACGGGGTTAATTATGGGTGCAATAGTCGTTAAACAATCATATTACCCCGATGTTAATGGAAGCAATTGTAATGTTACCAGTTGTTCGAGAATTACTCAAGGAATATAAGAGGACACAATATAGTGGACCTTGGTGACAGGTATGGTTTTCTTGCAACCTGTGTCCTACCGGGTTACACCGGTTGTATGTCAACTTGTTTTCTGTGTGTTTGCCACTTTGCAAGATAAAGCATGAAACGAGTTTATAGTATTCATTAATGTGGCACAAATAATTCTGATACCGTTAACCTTAATTATGTGTTAAACCGTAGCTAACCAACTCTAGGATCACATAAGAGATCGGTATTCGGATTAAATGTCCCAACCTACGGGAACGTTCTAACTACGGCTATCTGTGCGTTAATGTATATTGTGTGTTGTGTGTGATGTGTGTGATGTGTGTGGCTCTGTTTAGTATATTGTTATTTAACGAATGTTGCTGTCCATGTTTGTCGAATGGGATGTTACTTCCTTGTTTTGTGTGATTAACCAAGTTTATAACACCATACGGTGTCATGATGTGATAAGTTCCATAAAGGAACTTCTAACTAATATGTATATATATTATGGGGGGTGAGGAATCCGGTCGTTCCGGTCGCGCGTGTTGTTTGGGAGTTGATGTATACAGTTTCTTTAACTCCCTCTCTGTTATGTTATGGTTGATTTTCCTTCTTGGAATTCAATCTCCCATGCTTAACCAAGGCTCACCTACCTGACTTTTATTTGGGCTAGGGGGAATCATGTGTAAAGTTTGTTTGGGAGTTGATGCCAATATTCGCTTGACTCCCACTCTGTTTTGATTTGTTTTCCTTCTTGGAATTCAATCACCCACAAGCCTAAGATCAATGGCTTTCCTACTCGATTGTTGTTCGGGCTAGGGGGAATAATGTTATGTTATGGTTGTTCTCTTTCTTTGGATTACAACCACCCACAAGCTTAACCAAGGCTTACCTACCTCATCACTATTGGAGCTAGGGGAAATTGTGTATGGTGTGATCGGGCCAATATTAAGGCCGACACATCTATGTGAAGTATGTTGTTATGTTATGTACGTGATCTCCAAAATCAACCCCGTATAAATAAGGGGTAATTTAGTATAACCCGATTAAATGGGTATGTGTCGTCTAGCAAGGAATAGCTCCATTAGGGTAGAACCCTCAAGGGCCAAATGATGCAATAGTGTGATCTAACCAATGTGATGTGTTAATTTATGTTTGTATCCTGTTCACCGTTGTGTGATTATTAAGCATGATATATGTGTATAGTTTCATGCATGTTTTAAATATAATTGACCGCATGCTCAGACAATAAATAGTTATGCGTGGCCCGGTAGCATGCGGGCTGCAGGATTACCATACCAGCAAAGGTGCTGACCCCCTTTGGGGGCCCCCATACTTTTCAGGTACAATGAGCTGGCAGCCATTCGAGAGTAGGACGGGGTAACTGTTTATGTATGGGTGGTTATTTAGTTAGTAGCGTGATATCGATAGAGGAATGTATTAGACTCCGTACAGTTTGGTTTGTAATTGTAATTGTGTTCAGAATATAATGGAGTTGTAAATGTAAAGTGTAATGCTCAATAATCTCGTTCATCAGACCGGTACGTTGTGTATGTAGTAGCCTTGTTAGCCATGTGGGTGGCTAACGGCGTGTAACACCCATTGATTTAGTCAGTGTTTATGATATAAGTTCCGCTGCGGTTAATGATTAAGTGTGGTGTTATTAGTAGGGGTGTTACATAGGTGCTTCATCATCCCTAGCAGTTGTGTATCCGTTCTTTGCTACTTTTCACAGGTTTAAGCGTAAATTTATAAAGTGTCTCCTCCTCGATCGGAGTTATGCCGTTTACCTCACCTTTGAATGTGACCTCTCTTGAGTCGTGTAAAAATGACACGCTCTTTCACTCTTGGTCTTACCGCTCAAGGCACTCTCGCGAAATGTTCACTCAGAGACTTGTTTACGCGTTTTAAACAAAAGAAAGAAATAAACGTTATCGATCCTTAACTCAGATTGCCCCCAGTATTGTTTTGGGGTTTAATTAACAAAACTTTTGAATGCTGGGTTATTTGTGGAGGGTGATTGTTGTGTGGTGGTTGATGATGATGGGGTGATCTTGTGAGGAGGTGATGGGTGATTTTGTGACAGCAAATTTTTGGTTTTTTTGTTTTATGTTTTGGTTCAATGGAGGAAAGGTGGAGTGGTGAGCCTTGTGGGAATTGTGGTGAATGCATGTGGAATGATTGGCTTTGTGCAGGAGGTGAATGGTGAGTGCTTGCAATTAGGTGGTTCTTTGTGAGGAGTTGTGGTGAGTATGGATGCAGTGATGAGATGACTCATTTTTGTTTTTGTTTTGATCTTATTGAATGAATGCACACAAATTATGAAAATGGAAGTATGCTCTTATTCATGAGTGAAAAGATAATTGAAAATTGTAATCTCATGAAGGCTACCTAAAATGAAAAAGGAAACTAGCTACCCTAAAAGTTGGAAGAACGACTAAACAAGAAAAGAAAACTACTTGATTGAGAAAACTCTTAAAATGGAAATTGCTAATGATGCTGAACAGCCTGATGCCAATGTAACTGAAGACTCAAGCTCTCGACTGTCGGAAGTCAGTTCCATTGAGATGACCGTGATCGTCTTCTTCTTGGACTCTGATTAGGCTCTTGACATTTTGAATTCGGAATGCCTATAGACTGTGCATGAGGCACTCGGCTTGAACCTTTTCAAAATTGAAAGGAGTATGGGCTGAAACAGTGTTATGAATATGGATAGGCACTCGGGCCTGGATGGTTTTGTGAATGTGGATAAGCACTTGGGCCTGGATGCTTCACATTACTTGAACCAAATTGTGTATGATAGGCACTCGGGCCTGAATGAATTGAAAGTAAGTCTGCACTTGGGCCGGAATTGAGGATGTGATGCTTGGGCCTGAGTGTTGTGAGAATGTGGCACTTGGGCAGGAATTTTGTGTTGATATGGCGCTTGGGCCAGAATTTGTTGAGAATGTGGCACTTGGGCAGGAATGTGTTTAAGAATGTGGCGTTTGGGCCGAAATATGTTTAAGAATGTGGTACTTGGGCCGGAATGTGGCGATTGGGCCAGAATGTGTTTGGGCTAGAAAAAGGCACATGGGCTGGAATGATTTCTGAGCCATACCTAGATGTGGATCGAAACTTGAACCAAAGGCTAACGACTGATTCTGATTGGGCCTCGAAGATGATACCTAGATCTAGGACTTTGGGCCAGAGCCCAAATGAAGAGGTTTCCTAGACTAGAATGGGCCTTTGGGCCGAAAAGTTTTCAATGAAAGGCTATTGATTTTCAAGTCTGTGTGGATCACTTCAAGTTTTGGTGGATTTCTTTTTTTTTTCCGTGGGCCTAGAACTAAATGGATCATTCAAATTGGGCCGAAAGGAAATCACTAGATCTAAGTTTTGGGCCAAAGCCCAAACAAAACATTCACTCATTCAAATCAAACAGGGCCTTTGGCCGCAATAATTAAAGCCGCAAATTACAGGTTGGGCTGAGTTGATATAGGAAGAGTTCTTATCAATTTCTAGGCTGGCAGTAGGCCGGTCATACAAGCAACAGGCCCACACAAGTTCAACATGTCCTCACTAGACGCTTCAACCAATTTGGGTATGGATCGATCCGGAGAGGTGCTTGGGGCATGGGCCCAGGTCACCACAAGGAATAGGGCTTGCACGCTATTCTCTTTGGGCTTCCCCACTCTTTTCACATCACCTGTAGGTGTGCGCCTACGGTCGGGTCTTTTGAATGACCAAACAAGGTTAGGTAAGGGCACTGCCAGGAAAATGCTTGGGGCAAAAGCCCAGGTATTAAGGGGATGTGTTAGACGACATCCTCCTCTTTTCCCCCACTTATTCACATCACCTAAAAAGGTGTGAGTCCCTGACGGGGGACCCTAAAGGGTCCCGGGGTGAAATCGGCTTGCGTGAGCCCTCGCTCTCATATGATGCCAAGGTGCAGGAAATTAAATTGCGCACGAAAGTAAACAAACAATGTAATAAAAACTTAATAAAATAATTTCAAGTTAAGCCCACTTTCTTAAAATTAAACAAGTTAAATTAAGAAGTTGTCTCAGTAGAGCGCCATTTTGTGTGAGCCTCGATTTTTGAACCAATACCCTATGTTGATTAGTGTTGATTAGGGTCTGAACGGGTTCTAAGTCCACTTATAACCTAAGGTTAATAAATATGTCATATAACACTAATTATTAAATCCTAAGTAGCTCACTGGAACCTATTATGAGTCGCCACCTAATGTTCACCTAGATTAAATTAGGAAAGGAAAGTTTGGGTTCGGGGGCTTGGTATACGACTTATTTAGGGTTCAAATTACTTTTATTACCCCTAATAGGTCATTTTTCCTCTACTTAGTTTAATTACGGATTATTACAAAGTCGTTTTACCTAGGTGCGCAAGTTTTTGATTTTTTTGGATTTTTATCATTTTTTGGTAAAAATTCAAAGTGAGAATTGAAGTTACCTAAACTAGGGTTTTGGAGGTAGAATTAGGTCAAATTTGTTTTTCTCCGTGGCCACGGACCTACTGTCCAAACCCACGGACCCCAGTTGACCTAGTTATACAGAAAAGTTGAATTTAAAAGAAAACAAAATTTTGAAAAGTCTGGGGCCACGGACAGGCTGTCCGTGGGCCCGGACATGTACCGTTAAAACCCTAAAATTTTAAAAAATAAAATCCTGCCGCTGTCCGAGGGTGTCTGTGGCCACGGACTAGCCGTCCGGGGCTACGGACCACCCACGGACAGGGGTTTTTAGGTGGTTCCCGAGGTGTTTTTTATCTCAAATTATATGGACGTGTAGCCTGAAAGATGTACAATATGTTAGTAATTAAAAGATCTCAATTTGAAGTTGAATTACTGACGAACACTTAAAGAACAAGTTAGTTGACAGAAACGAAAACAAATACTGATTCAGGAGCCTTGAGAGTCGGTGCGATCAGGGATTTCGACAGAGAATAACTAAAGACAAAAGGAGTCGAATTATCCGCTCATAATCCTTGTTACCTTTCTGATTACGGTGATCCTTAACGTCGGGAGCCTCGTTATGGTAGATTTGAGTGGACTTCGAACCGGGCTTCTAATCAATGGTCGTTCTTGGTGTTCTCCACGTTTTGGTGGTATTTTAGTGGGGTTTCGATGATGATTGAGCTTTGGGAGTTGGAAAAAGTGTTTAGAAGGTGATTTGGTAGAGATTTGACAGAATTTCGGGCGCGGAAGTTGAAAAACGTGAGAGGCTTAAGACGGTTGTGAATTCTAAACTTGTTAGGGCTTGAGAGCTTCTGATTTGATCAAGGGTTAGGTTCTTTATATAGGCTTTTCTTAAAGATAGAAAAATCTAGTAAAAACTAAATTTTACGACGACACTTTAGCTCAAGGTTTCCAAAAGGAATTTGACCATGAAATTTTAACCATGTGTAAAGGATGATATTTCTGATTTTTCCAGGTGGAATCAAATTTTTTGAATGTTGGAATATTTTTAAATTCAATTTCTTTTAAGATTCAATCAGAAAATACTAGAATTATTGGAAACTCGAAAAGTCAAATTCCAAATCCATTATGTCCAAAATGTCATCCTCTATCATGGGTAAAAACTTGAAAGAATTTTGAGTTGATTTGAGTTGTTTTCGGAGGATAGAGAAGTTTATAGAGGGCTTAGGGCCTTGAAAAATCACAAAAACGCCCCTGAAGATGACTAAGTTGTCCCTAGCACTCCAGAATGTGCCGATCGAACTGGGAGTCCTTGCTACTCGACCAAGCTACCCTTTAGCACCTACGTCTCAAGAGATTTTCTTCCGGGGGTTAAAATTTTAGGTATAACACGCCCCCGGACGGTGACGGAATGATTTTGTTTTCAAATTTTGAGTTTTTCAACTTATGTCCAGGCCCATGGACGCCTTGTCCGTGACCCCGAACGTTTCAACATTGTGTTTTCTGTTTAATTCAACTTTTATCTACACTTAGATTAACTAGGGTCTGTGGGCTCGGACATTAAGTTTATGGCCACGGACATAGCTAAAATTTGACTTAATTCGACACCCGGACCCTAGTTTATGTAATTTCAATTTCACTTTGTTTTTCTGTCAAAAAAATGCTAAAACACAAAAAAAATCAGAAACTTGCACACTTAGGTTAAATCGACTCGTAATAAGCCGTTATAAACTAAGTAGATGAAAAAGACTTAGAAGGGGTAACTGAAAGTAATTGAACCCTAAATAAGTCGAATACCAAGACCCCGGACCCGGACTCTCCTTCCTAATTTAATCTAGGTTAAAATTAGGTGGTGACTCTAATTAGGTTCCAGTGAGCTAACTTAGGACTTAGTAATTATTGTTTTATGACATAGTTATCAAGCTTAGGTTATAAGTGGACCTAGACCCGACCACATCCTAATCACTTGAATCAACATAGGATAGGGTTAATTAATCGGGCTCACAATACCCCATCCTTGGTCGTGGGACCAGCTTCGTGCTTGCTTCAACCATCATTTCTATCTCGACGTCTTCCGGGATCAAAAGACTATAGATATAGAGATTTTGCCAGAGAAGGATATGCCAGTGAATGATTATGTGAGTAAAATTTATTTCCCTTTCTACGTTTTGGCCCGAGCCGGATGAGAACCTGAAGACGAGGAAATTTGAGAGCGGACCGATAGCTAATATTAGGCTGCTATCGCTCCTTTCCACCACTAGACATTCATACATGTGGTCGACGTCGCGTTGGGTTATTGAGAGCGAGCTGCAGCGAGACATCGAGCTGGGAGGAAGGAGCAACAGAAGAAGCAGGGGAAATAGTAGAAGATGAAGCAGAGAGTTGAGGATATTGGGAGACATGAGTATGCTTCTTCTCGGAAGGAGAAGTTTAGAGGAGAGACCGTGGAGCTTCTTCTTTTTCGTCTGCTGGAGCTAAGTGTGAGGATTGTGGCCGTTTCCATCCTTGACGTGAGTACTACAAGAAGTCCGGGACATGCTTCAAGTGTGGGTCGATGGACCATTGCATTGCCGTGTATACAGGCGAGAGGTGGTAGTGGCAGCTCAGGGAGCAGAGGCGCCGATTCAGGGTCAGGGCTGGAGACCAAGCAGAAGAAGCCCGAGACTCAGGCTCGTGTGTATGTCATGGCTGGGGAGTGGGATCGTGCGGTTGACCGCGTCATTTCAGGTATCTTTTAGATCTCTTCTCAACCAATATTATGTTTGTTTGATCCTGGAGCTACCCACTCCGTTAAATGTGTTGATTAAGTGGGTAGTCTTGGATTGTCATTGAGCCGAGAGGCACTGAGTTATGTGTGATTAGCCCTTTGAGTGGTGTTACTTCTTTTGTGCTTGATTTTGTTTTGTAAAGCCCGCCCCATGGTAGTTCGGGACAACGTGTTATGTACTGACCTCATCCCTATCCGATGACTTACTTTGATGTGATTCTGGGCACTGATTGGCTGGCAAAGCACCATACCCATATAGATTGTGCAGCTAGGAGAGTTGTATTTGAGAAGCCAGGTTAATCTCGCTTTGTGTTGATGTTCGGTTCTTGCTCGCCAGTAGTCATCTCGGCGATGCAGACGTTTAGTTTCCTGAGGAAGGGTTGTCAGGGAATCCTATGTTATGTCCTTGAGGTTAGAGAGGGATCCCGTCTGGAGGAGATCGCCATGGTTCTAGAGTTCCCTGAGGTATTTCACGATGAAGTGCCAGGATTTCGCAGATCGTTGAGGTGGAGTTTTCTACAGAGTTAGCGCCAGGGACTCCACCTATCTCGAAGGCTCCCTATCGCATGAGTCCGGCAGAGCTGAAGGAGTTGAAGGTCCAGCTGCAGAATCTTTTGGATAAAGGCTTCATTCGCCCTAGTGTTTCACAACTGGGGTTCGCTAGTCCGGTTTGTGAAGAAGAAGAAGGATGGTACTTTCAGACTGTGTATCAATTACCAGGAGCTAAATAAGATCATTATCAAGAAAGATATTCGCTTCCCCGTATCGATGATCTCTTCAATCAGTTGGCTGGTGTGACCATGTTCTCGAAGATCGACCTTCGTTCTGGGTACCATCAGTTGAGGATTAAGGCCAATGACATGTTTCAGTCTACTTTCAGGACTCGTTATGGTCACTATGGGTTCCTTGTGATGCTGTTTGGGTTGACGAATGCTCCCTTAGTCTTCATGGACATGATGAACTAATGTTCAAGCCGTTTTTGGATCAGCTTGTGGTGGTCTTCATCGATGATATCTTGGTGTATTCCAAGAGTGCTGAGGAGCATGGGGAGCATTTGAGGATTGTTCTACTACGACCTTGAGAGAGCGGGAGTGTGCGCTATGTTGAAGAAGTGTGAATTATTTCTAGATCGAGTAATGTTTCTTGGAGTCATGTGGTTTCGAAGGATGGTATTTTTGTGGATCCGAAGAAGATTAAGGCGGTCACAGAATAGGCGAGGCCCACGAGTGTAGCAGAGATTTATAATTCTTGGGCTTAGCGGGTTATTAGGAGTTCGTTGAGGGCTTCTCGAAGATAGTATCCCCCTTGACCCTTCTTCTGAGGAAGGATGTTAAGTATGAGTGGAGTGAGGCTTATGATCAAGGCTTCTAGGAGCTTAAGAGGAGGTTGACGTCCACTCCTATTCTGAATTTTCCATTTGGGACAGATGGTTTGAAGGTGTTCTGTGATGCGTCGCATCGAGGATCAGGATGTTTTCTGATGCAGCATGGGAAGGTGGTTGTGTATGGCTCTCATCAACTTAAGCCATACAAGAAGAACTATCTGAACCATGATCCTGATTGGTGGTTGTAGTCTTTGCTTTGAAGATCTCAGGGCACTATCTCTATGGTGTGTCGTGTAAGGTATACACGAACCATAAGAGTCTCACGTATTTGTTCACTCAGAAGATGCTGAACTTGAGACATCAGAGATGGTTGGAGTTACTTCACGACTATGACTTGGAGACTCTCTACCATCCTAGCAGTGCGAATGTTATGGCTGATGTGTTGAGTCGTAGGGATGCTCCAGGTCTGCTTGTGCTTTGTTTGGGGTTCAGAGATCAGCACCCGAGTTGTACCGTATGACAGTGTGGGTTGTCAGGCCTGGCAGTGCTGGTTTGATTGTTGCTCTTTAGGTTCAGTTTACCTTGACCGATCGATCAAGGCGGGTCAAGAGTTGGATTCAGAGTTCTGCAGGATTCATGAGAGGTTGTCTTTTGATCAAGATTCAGATTGTAATGTGTCTGTCGACTGTTGTCTGCACTTAATATGAAGGGTTTCACTAGTACAAAATAGGCCTATTGCAACGTTGTTTTGGGTCTATCGCAGCGGTTCTGGAACCGTTGTAATGAGGTGCGCTACGATAGGGTCGCGATCTACCTCGGCGTTATGAACTGCTGCAGTAGGTACCTATGGCAGCGGTTTCCTAGCTAACAACTGCTGCCTTAGGTGGGCTTCAGGACGAAAAAAACAAACCTATTGCAGCGGTTGTTAGCTAGGAACCGCTGCCATAGGTGGTCTTAGGATAAAAAACACACCTATTGCAGCGGTTGTTAGCTAGGAACCGCTGCCATAGATATTTTCTTTTTTTTAAAAAAAAATAGCTGCTTCATCTTCTCTTCCGCGTGCAGCCGTTCGCCAGTTCACGGTCGTTTTCTCTTCTCACATGGCACAAAACGTGCTCAAGTTTAAAATTACCGTGAGTATATAGTGGAAGAGGCGCACAACATTTTCCTTGTTCACCAAACCTGTTACAAAATTACCGTGAGAAGAGAATATAGAGGCTCAACCCTTGTTCCTTGTTCACCAATCAGAGTTACAAAATTACAGTGAAAGAGGCACAAGTATGAGAAGAGAAAGAGGTACACAACATATATGTTCTTGTTCGTCAGTTTGGGTTGCAAAATACCGCGTGAGAGTAATTATGGAGGCGCAGAGCATCTTTTTCACCAGTTAGGGTTGCAAATTACCGAAGTAAGATTTTGAGAATATTACCATGAGGGAAGAGAAGAAGAATCAATGAGTGCAAGAAAAACAGAGCGTAGAGCATGCGTACCTTGTTCGCCATTGACCGTGGAGTGAAGAGAAGAAAAGGAGCGCAGAGCCGTTTCCTTGTTCGCCATGACCAGTTAGGGTTGCAAAATTATCAGAGGAGAAAACTTTTATATTAAAACAAAAAGTCTATTGCAGCGGTTCCTAGTAACAACCACTACAATAGGCTAAAAAACCGGGAAAGTGAAATTTTTAAAAAGAATAACCGGGAAAAATTAGTCTACTGCAGCAGTTGTTATAGTAGTCGTTGCGATAGATTGCTATTTTTTTTTTTTGAAAAAATTGACCTACCTACCACAGCGGTTCCTAGCTAACAACCGCTGCGGTAGGTGATCCGAAAATTTAAAACGTCCTATTTCAGCGGTTCCTCTTACAACCGCTGCAATAGGGGCGCCGCGGTAGGCCTGTTTTGTACTAGTGTTTGTGTGCCTAGTGATGTGGCCTTGCGGCAGAAGATTATGTAGGAGGCACATGGAGCTTCATACTCGGTACGCCCAACAGGTGTGAATATGTACCGGAATCTCAGGGAGTCCTTCTGGTGGAGTAATATGAAGCGGGAGATCTTAGAGTTCATGTCTCAATGTTAGACTTGTCAGCAGGTGAAGGTTGAGCATCAAAGACCTGCTGGTCTTCTTCAGCCCTTTCCCGTTAACGAGTGAAAGTGGGAGAGCGTGGGGATGGATTTTGTGATGGATCTCCCTAGAACTTTGTCTGGTTTTGATGCGGTGTAGGTTATAGTTGACATACTTACGAAGTCTACTCACTTCCTTCCGGTTAGGAAGACCTTCAGCCTGAAGCGCCTTGCTCGGCTGTACATTGATGAGATTATGAGGTTGCATGGGGTTCCAACGTCTATAGTTTCGGATCAAGATTCGAGGTTTGTCTCCCGCTTCTGGTGTAGCTCATATAAGGCTTTGGGGATGATTTTGGCCTTCAGTTCGGCCCTACCATCCGCAGTCAGATGGTCAGACAGAGAAGATGAATCAGATCTTGGAAGATATGGTGAGGGCTTGTGTTTGGACTTCGGTGGCAGCGGGATCAGAACATCACCTTGATTGAGTTCGCCTCCAACAACAGCTTTCAGGCTAGTATCGGCATGGCTCCGTTCGAAGCGTTGTATGGTAGGAGGTACAGATCTCCCAACTATTGGGATAATCTGAAGAAAAGGGTGTTAGTAGGTCTAGAGCTGGTGCAGGGAGCATTGGATAAGATCCAGACCATTCGGGAGCGTCTGTTGGTTGCCCAGAGCCGACAGAAGAGCTGTGTAGATCAGCAGCGGCGACCGCTGAGTTTTAGGTTGAGGATCACATCTATTTGAAGGTTTCGCAGGTTAAAGGAGTGGTCAGGTTTAAGAAGAGTGGCAAGCTTAGCCCTCGATTTGTTGGTCCTTTTGAGGTGCTTGAGAGGGTTGAACCGGTGGTCTATCGCTTGGCACTTCCATTGGCTCTAGCATGAGTGCATGATGTCTTTCATGTGTCGATGTTGAGGAAATATGTCAATGACCCGACACATGTGATAGAGTTTGGACCTCTTCAGCTGCGTGAAGATTTCTCCTATGAGATCGTGCCTGCTCGTATTTTGACACGCGACGTTCGTCAACTTCAGAGTAAGACCCTGCCTATGGTGAAGGTTCAGTAGTCAGATTAGTCAGAGCGTGAGGAGACATGGGAGCTCAAGGATGAGCTGCGTGCTAAGTTTCCTTCCCTCTTCAAGCTAGGAATTTTGAGCACAAAATTCCTTTTAAGGGGGGAAAAGATGTTATAACCCCCGGATTTTTATTTAGTCGGGTTGTGTTTTTCTATCTTATGTTAAGTTGGATTATGTCATTTGGGTTGATTTGTGGTTTGGGAAGAAGATGAGGGCAAGAAGGACAATTGGCTTAGTGGGATAATAAGTAAGGAAATAGTTCCCCTTCTTTATTTTCCCGTTCTTTCGTTCCATGCTAGTTTTACAGTTTTTTCTCTGAGCGCTCTCAAGTCCTTCTTCTTCTTCTCCTCAAGTTCTCCTCCTTTGGCTTTGTGGGCATCCGAATTGTTGATGTTGTGTTGATTGTCTAGTCTTCGTCGCTGCTGTGAGATTCTTCACCCAATTTCAGGATTGGTTGGTGGTAGTTTGATTGTGGTTTTGAGTTGGGGTGTGCTTGGTTTTCTCATTTTGATTTCGTGGTTTGGTCGCGAATTCAATGGTTGTTCTTCTTCAATTTGTGGTGTGGTTCTGCTGGTGGCTCGTCAATTTTAGATTGGTGTTTGCTGCACTTCAAATCGATGTAAGTAGTGAATGGATTCGGTGGATTATGTTCACTCATGGGGTGTTACAGATTGAGATGTTGTGGATGAATTTTGATGCGTTTTCTGGAGTGTTTTCTTTATTGTTTTGTGCTTTTGCACTCTCTAACTCCCATGGATTTTATGCTTTTGATCTGGTGGTGAATTGTGGATGATTGGTCTCTGGATTGTGTTGGTTCTACAAACGTAATATCTGGTTTTTGCCGCGTTTGGACATATGTCCAGACTTTATGTCCGAACAATGCTTCTGATGCTCTTTGGTTTTTGCATATTTGAATGTGTCCGACTTCCGTCCAGATGAAGTGCGAGGACGAGTTCTGGGTTTCAAAGTCTCGGACTATGTCCGGACTTGTAAGCTCGGACACAAGTCTGGAACACCCTGGGCATTCTCTGTTTAAACTTTCATGTGTCCAATTATGTAAGTTCGAACACATGTTCGGACTTTGCTGTGTATGATTTGTCGGACTTCCGTCCGGACGTCTCTATAATTTACTCTCGGATGTGTCCGAACATGTAAGTTTGGACACATGTCCGGGCACGCCTCTGTTTTTGCCTAAGTTCTCGTTTGATCTCCGTTTTGACTTTTGTTGTAGGGATTTAATCCCATAGTGTGAATAAGAGTTTTACTCATTTTTATATGCTTATTTAAGCACTTCTGTTTAGTGAGTTTGATTATTTAGTTTGGATCTAGTTACTACATAGCTTCTAGTCGCGGATGGTTGGGTCTGGCTATCCTGTCATGCTGCATAAGGCGTCCTTTGTTTTATGTTCCTCGGGTTTCCCTAGGATAATTAGCAACCAATGGTCCAATAGTGGTCTCTACTACTTCTGTTGTGGTCTACCGATCCACAAGGCTTTCGTTTCCTTATGATGTGTAAGCTGGTTACTAGTGTCCCACCCTCTCTTGTGTTTCTAGAAGTTCGGTTTGAGTGTATTGGTTAACACTTCTGCGATGACGGATTTTGTCAGCTTTGCTCCTTAAATCTACTTGTTGAAAGTTTTGTTTGCTTTACTTCCGATTCGATCTGTTTCGTATTCCGTTTTAAATGTTTTGAGCATATTTCATAATGAAGTTTGGTACTTACTGAGTTGCGTAGTTCAAACCTTTCCATATATATAAACATTGCAGATTGATCCGCGATGGGTCTCGCTTCTGTTGGAGTTTAGTTTATTTGTTTTCTAATTTATTTATGTATTTGGCACTATACGCTTTTGACTACTCTACTGTAGCCTACCGCCTTTGCTTTGATTCTGTATTTAATCTAGATTTATATGAATGTAAACCTTAATGCAAGTATCTTATTTTAGTTTCGAGAAATTATTTGATAGCCTTGCGTAATTTAGGTAGTAAATATGCGGCATGTAACGGTCTTAGAACTAGCCTGGTTTTGGGGTCGTTACAGTTTTTTTACTATCATACATATTGGATTTCCTTGAGCATTAGTCACACCACTAGTTCCCAACTTGGCACAACTTCCTTCTCCGAGCCTAAGTAATCTTTCTAAAAATAGCTCTATGTCCATGAATCCATAAAATTACATTTTACCATCTACATAGACATTGTGGGATTTTGGTGTTCTAGACTTGTTTTTAATGATTTTGTGACTGCTATTTTGATTTAGAAACCCTTTTTCAATTTGGAAAAATGAGGAAAGTTTGTGTATTGAACTATATTCTTTAAACTGCTACTAGCTTTTGCTGGGAAAATGCTTATGTCTAAGCTTTAGATTCATCTGACTTATATATAGTGAGTTGAGGGGGAACTCCCTATGTTTTCTCTCGCAAAAGACAATGATGACAACAATAGTTTTCACACACCAAAGCAGTTACTCAGAAGGAACGTCTTAGTTCAAGACTCAAAGTTTGCCCAATAAAAAGGCGGAATTGTTAATGCAAAATTTTTGATTGATTAACTCAGTATCAGACAGAGACTTAGTTAAAGGCATAGAATGTAGAGCCTCCAACTGATGAAGGAATAATGTTGGTTGCTAATAAAGAATCTATCTATTAGTTATAAACCGACTTAAGGCAGAATATGGTTGTTAGGACCAGATTTTGTGTTTATCTATAGGTTTTATATATATCTTTTAGATAATCTTTGACTTTGTGCTTTTAAGAGATTTATTAAGGAGCAGATAAAACTCCACCTCAAAAGTAAGGCTTTACATGCTGAATTGGGAGAAAATCAAGAGGTCAAGGTGAGAAAACACAAGTCTTGTAATTTGAATAGGGCTGAGTGAGTGAATTTGGATTACGTGTTTACTCTGTTGAGATTTTGTTCTCAACGAGTATGAGGGTGTATTCTCTGAGTTAATTGTGGCCATCGGGTCCGGTTCTACCCGGAAATGGCGGTTCTCTACCCGGAACCGATTGGAACCGGAACCGACCGGGAACCGGTGGGAACCGGAACCGGAACCAAACCGCCTCAGCCGGTTCCGAATATGAATACATGTTTTAAGATTCGGGCCCGAACCGGGCCCGGAACCGGAACCGCCTGGAACTGCCTAGAACCGTCGTCAGATTCGGAACCGGGAACCGGAACCGCCCCGGAACCGGTTGAAGTTAGCGTTGGAATCGGGCCAAAACGACATCGTTTTGGGTCTCGGGCGCACGCTCCTCTGAAGAAAATAGTCGTTAGATCCCAAGCACGCGCATTGCAATATGAAGGCCAACATGATGATTGGTATGAGATGAATGGGGATAACACCACTTAGGACTTCTATCTTGTAATATTTTAGAATGTATTAGTAGTTTATTATTACTTTCTTTCCATGTAATCTTTTTTTTAAGACTTGCAAATTGAAATCATGTAACCTCTTAGTAGCTGTACTCTTTTTCCTTATTAGGGTTTTCCCAATGGTTTTTACCTAATAAGGTTCAATGAGGCAGTGAACCATATAATAAAATTCTCTTTGTTCCTTATTTTTTGTAAATTTAATAAAAATTCCTAAGTCTTTGTTTCTTACACATTTAAGATTATAAACTTGAAGAATAACCTATCTAGGAGTAAAGTGGATGAAAAGAGCAATGTGTGCGCTCAAACGGATCTCAAATCGGAGCTAAAACGAAGCAACTAGAGCCGATCGAATCTTTCCGGAACCTCTCCGGAACCGGTCGGAACCGATCAGAACCGGAACCGGCCGGAACCGGTTTTTTGACCGAATCCGAAGTGAAACAAATTTCAGAACCGGAACCGCCCAGACTGGTTCCGAATACGAATACACATTTTCCGGAACCGGAACCGAAACCGGTAGAACCGGACCCGTGGCCACCATTACTCTGAGTACATGATAGTGTAACGTCAAGTTCCATTCAAATCAATAAAAGACAATTTGTTCTTTAAATCTGTTGTTCGTACTCTTAGTGAGACCTTGACTCAGGTCTCGTAGTTCTTTGTGAGTAACATACTTGGAAAGAACCCATAGGAACTTTCAGGTAGCAAAATCACTTAACCTCAAGCGCATCACGTTGCACGAGGTAATATTATAATTTTACAATTGTCTTTTCAGTGATAACACATAAGAGAATTATTAACCTCTAGTGCACATCTTGTCTGAGGTAATATCACTTTTTTTACTATCTCAAATAGGGATTGCCTCGTATACGGTAATTCAAACATGTTCTTATGGCAATAAATTTTACATTATAAAATAAAATTTTGGATGAAAGGAATCATACCATGTTAGATAGTTCACTTTTCCAGAACGAAATATGTAACGACAAATAATACTAAAAAGTGATTATGAAAAAATCATTATACTACAAAACATATAGTTCTTCAATGAATAAACTGATTGTTCTTCAAAAACTATAACAATATATTGCCATCGAAGATTTCGCTTTCCTTTTATACGGTTTTTTTTACTTTTGCTCAAAGTTCTTTTATTTTTATAAAAAAATGGTAAAGCTCCATAAACATGTATCAAATTTTTCTCTTTTCTTTGTAACATATCTCTTCCTCTGTTTTCTACTAATCAACGATTGTCAATTTCTTCATAATATAAAATCTAGTGCAATTTATATGAAAAACTCATATATAGAAATATATAATTTAATATGAGTTGTGTCTGACTTATCTGCTTGTTAATATGAATGCCGCTAAAATTAAATAAACTTACTTACACCTTTTACTTTGGTAGAGCATACATCAAATGCGGCTTCAAATAGATACCCTTCGAAAGTGCATATTCTTGATAAAACACAGTAATTTGAGATAGGATTAAAGATAAACAATAACCATTATCTGAAAAATGGCAGTGAGGAAAACAACTCAATATCTTTGTCGGTAGTGTATGGTAGAGTGAAAATCTCTTACAAGAGTCTATCGTATTGATAACATGTTGTAAAATTGAGAGATGAGAGAGTATAGAAGAGAAGAAAGGATGAAATAAGCACACCCCTTGCATCCCATTATAAGACCGTATATAGTACACGATATCAAGCTTTACTAAACCTTTGAGTGGTAGGAATACAAAATTCTAAAGGTCTCTAACAACGCATACACAAACGAAAAGTCTAGAGAAGGTTTCGAGAGTTACACCAATGAAGGGTCTAGGTAGATCAAAATACATATGGATGTACATCCACTAAATAGGGTGATTTACAACGAATGTTAAATAATTTCAAGTTTTCCGTATATATTTTAACGAGACATGAAGTACATGTATGGGCAGAATGATTGTTATGTATCGAAGGGGTTCGACATTTGCAAATAGTATTACGATATACTTAATTGAAACTACATTGGTATTATTCTTTTTTTTTGCAAAAGGGACAATGATATATTAGTAATGAAAAGTGATTGTACAAAAGGATACATAGGAGAACCTATATATGTCGGATACTGAATGATATACAAATGCCTAGGGGAATGGGACATACAAAAGCCTTACTAACACCATACAAAGTGGCATAGAGCCAACAAAAATAGCAATCAAGGGAGATACAAAAAGGGAGGAAGATACAAAAACAAAAGCTTTCCACACAAAAGGAAAATCTATGAGCAAAGCACCTTATCCAATCGACAAAATCTTTGATGAATGCTCTCATCTTCATCCAAATAATAACTTTAGTGGCAATCTTGATGTCTAAAACAATGAGAGTGGGGTCCCTAGCTAGGCTAGTCATGGCTCACTTGCATCTCTGATCTCTCGATCCAGATGTAGTAGACAACGTTGGCGATGACAGCTCTTCTCACCAAGTCAATCAGACGATTCCTCTGTAGTAGCGGGAATCCAATAAGAACAGTTGGGAGGCTTGCCCTGTTGGTAAGGATGCCCAACCAATCACATATATTCCATCAAATCCTACGAGAGAACCTGCATTGAAAAAATAGGTGGTGGCTAGTCTCTAGAGCATGCTTACAAAGCCAACATATGTTAGCTAGGCAGATGCTTCAAGATTGGAGCTTATCGTAAGTTTTCAGTCTATCTCTAAGAGTAACCCATAAAATAAAATTGGCTTTGGATGTTGACCAAGTTCTTCAACATATATTGTACAAGGTAGGCAATTGCCTTATTCAAATAAGAATGAATGGGCTTTTATTGGTGAGGAAGAAAGTAGCACATCACGGAACAAGAAGAATAAGTCATCTTATAGGGTGATACTTTGTCGCTGTTAGCGACATCATTATAAAAGGATTTGACACGGGGACGTGGTGGGTAGGATGAGAGGAGCGATGAGGCATATGCGATGGACCCATATTGCGTGATCCACCAGTCTCTAGCATGGAGGATAAATGTCTAGATTCATGGGCCAATTCCTTTAGTTGTGTTGTCCAAATGTCGTAGTTCGATTGAAATAATTATGAGTAATCTGGAGGATCATTAGCGATGAAGGAGATGGTATTAAGTATGAAGCACATATTTCATTTATGGATATCCCTCGGCCTATGGCCCTCACTCTTCTTGTTGGTTGCAATGGCACTCCAAGCCACTAAAGACATAGCATTGGAATTTGTCTCCCTGGACTAGAGAAATGAGCGAAATCTCTTGATAATGCTCTTGATGACATTCTTAGGATGGAAACACAGGAGCCCAAAGCCAACAATACCAAAGAGAGTACTTTGAATAGGGAAAATTGACCCGTGAATGAAAGGGATTTACCAACCCATGAGGAGATAATCTTGTGAATGCTATCGATTAGGGGGGCTAAGTTGGCAGTTCTAGGTTTCCTAATGTAATAGATGTAAAGGTAACGAAAGGGAAATGAGCCTAAGTTAACCCAGTGAATTGGAGAGTCGAATCAGCAAGAGGAGACTCACCTGCCAAGGAAAATTACGGATTTGGAGGGAAAGCTTGAGACCCGAGACCTCATAGAAGAGGTTGACTTTACTAAGCAAGAGGAATATAAAGTCCTGGTCACCTCTACGTAATAAAAGGGCATCATCTGTGAAGAAAATGTGGAATAGATGAAGCATATCAAGGAGATGGAGAGTTTGTCCACAACCAACACAAACAAACACAGAAGTAAGGGTCTCCATGTCACAGTCAGTCAGCCACGGACAACACGGAATTTTCTCATCCAGAAAAATGCAAGCCATTTAAATTCACGCTCATTTAAAAAAAAAACACGAATACGTTCCGTTCCGCCCATGCAGATCTACATATAAAAAAATAAAAACGTGTTTTGAATGGTTTCCTTGTACAGTTGATTTGTCTTGTAAGTTGTAACTAATGAAAATCCAAAAAAAAAGAAAGAAATTAATTTGCTAAAATCTTCCAAATAGGACGGGACGGCAGCTGCTTCCGCAGGACTGAATCATGGTAAATTCCCTCGGAATTATTTTCAAAATATTAGGTGGCTGCTTTCGTTAGATTAATTCAGACTATATTAATTCATTTAATTAATCAATTAATAAATCTGCTGATATTAACTTAAAATTTTTATTTATCTTCGACTTTTTCAATAACTTATCTTTCAGTAATTAGTAAATCTATAGAATATTAGCATTATTTGGCGTACCGTGCGCAACTGACGCGCATGCGTCCAGTGACTAGGATACAAGTTGTTTTTTATTTTAAAAAGCGTGTATATGAAGCGATCACCTTACGTGCTAATGTGTGGTTACAAGTTGTGCTCTACTTAGTTCAAAAATCACCTAGTTAAGCTTTTAACAGTGACATATGATTCTTATTACAAAATATTTTTAGGGAAATTTGTGAAATGTCTGAAAAGAAGAAAGTAAAAATGTCACTACAATTTTATAAAAGTTCATGAAATATTATTAAATTATTGTCTTTAGGGAAAATAGACAAAAATACACATATTAATTAACAAAATACTTTTTAAGTTCACACTATGTCCTAAAATGTTGAAACTTCACACCAAAAAATAATGTTTTAATAAATAAAATAAAAAATATATTAAAATATCATAAAATATTGAAAAACGTAATTGTTTTAGATTTTTTTAATTATTCAATACCATAAAAAAATAAATATCTTAAACAAATAATTTATATCAAATTTTTTACCAATTCACACCAATTAGTACCATAACTTATACCAATTAAATACCATAGTTTTTAATTTACATTTTCTAGATTATTAAAATCAATTATTTTACATTTTAATTAATATGTAGAAATATATCCTTTTAAAATTTATATTGCATTTTGTAGATAAATTTACAAAATATTATGTCATACCTTTATCAGAAAATATAATATAAATTTTTAAAATAATTTTTCCAATATTAGTTAAATAAATATAATATTTTGGAAAAAATATTTTATATTTTTTGAAAAATTATTATTTATTTTATTTATTCAGTATAAATTATTTATACTTTTTAACTAATATTTTCATAATTTTTATTTTTATAATTGTTATTCTCTTTTGTAGATAACATTATGACGCAAAATATTATGTCATAAATTTATAATACAAATTTTTAAAAGAGAAGTTTTCTAAATATTAGTAAAAAAATATAATCTAATATATTTTGAATAAATGATCTAAATTGGTAGAGTAAAATAATATGAAAAATGTGCGGTACTAAATTAGTATAAATTATGGTACTTAGTGGTATAATGAATAGAAAATTGGTGTAAATTATGTCTAAAACACTATATTCTTTTTTATGGTGCTAAATGTTGTGGTCTACTATGTTAAACTTGAGTGTGTAAGTGTTACAATGCATTTATATTCTCTGTTATGTCTCTCCGGTGCTTTGCACGTGATTGGTTTAGTAACTAGTCGTTAGGATAATAGTCTTATATAAGCCCTCTTTTCTGTAGCAGAACTAAGCGTGACTATTCTCACGATTACATTTGGAGTAATAAAGAATGTCTTTCTCTTTCTTCAAAGCAACTCTATCTACTTTCTCTGTTTGTCTCGTGAGTTTTGACATGGTATCAGAGCCTCTTTTTCTTCTTTCTTGTTTTTAAAATCAACCCTAAAACTTCTTTTCTTCTCCCACCTTCTCGACGATGGCTGCCGACGACGAAGTGAATATGGAGAAAGAGCCTGGAAAGAAGAAGACCGACGCTGCCGGAGTCAGCGAAGATTCCAGCCAAGACTCAGAGACCGCTAACAGCAGAAAGAATCCGCTGCATTTACTCAACTCAGACTTCCCAGGGATGCTTTTGACCACATCCAAGTTCGATGGCAAGGGTTTTGCTGCCTGGAAGAGAAACATCACAATAGCCCTCTCAGCAAAGAACAAATTCGTCTTTGTAGATGGGAGTTTTAGAAAAGAATCCCTACCAGAGTCGAAGGAGAGGGAATGGAAGGCTGCAGACAACATGGTTATCTCTTGGCTACTCACGGCATTGGAAAGAGATATAGCTGACAGTGTGGTTTTTCTCCCGACGGCAGAAGCAATCTGGGCGGAACTCTGCTCTAGATTTGAGGAAAGAAATGTCGCTAGACTGTATGCCCTAGAACAAGAATTAGCTACGATTAAACAAGGAGACGACAGCATTCGCACGTACTTTACGAAGGTAAGGCAATCTGGGACCAGATTGACTCCGCGGACACTCCCCCGAGCTGTACCTGCACCGGAAACAAGGAATTTAGGGATTACGTTCAGAGGCGGCGAACGATACAATTCTTGATGGCAGTCAACCCCAAATACGACCAAGTCCGGGAGAACGTGCTTATGATATCTCCTCTCCCTTCCATACAGCAGATTTACTCCCTCCTGGTGCAAGCGGAGAGACAGAAGGGTGTTAGCATGGGCCAAAACTGGAAGAAGCTTCACTCTCCTTCTCGACAGAATACAAAGGGAGAATGAGCCCTAATACAAGGTCCAGTCAAGAAACCCTAGGCGTAATAATTCCTTCTGCATCCACTGCCAGAAGAACGGTCACACAGCCGACAAATGCTTCGAGAAGCATGGCTACCCGGCAAACTGGAGATTTCCTAAGGAAAAGAAGGGGACTGCACTGGCCAGCATTCAAGAAGACTTGCCTTCAACCTCGACTGAACAGCAGGAAAGGACGGAAAGGTGGTATACCATCGACGAAGTTAACAAGATTCTAGCTCACGTAACAAAGGGTCGAGAGGTAAAAAGTGATGCTCCGCATCCGAACAGCACCAACTACAGTTTTGTTGGTAATGTATCCTCTACCCTGAATTATGATTCTGTGAACTATGATGATTTATGTCTGAATGTTGATATGTCTGGCACAAGAACATCTTTAGATTGGGTTATAGATTCAGGAGCCTCACAGCATATGTGTTGTGACATAAAGTTTTTTACTGAATACAAATCTTTAAACTGTGCTCATACTGTCAACATGCCCGATGGCCACCCTCAGATTGTAGAATATAGGGACTGTTAAGGTCAATGAACTCGTGACCCTGCGTGATGTTTTATATTTACCCAGTTTTAAGTTTAATCTCATCTCAGTGGCTAAGCTAGTACAAGACATGCCTGGAAAATCTGTTTTGATGATACATGTTGCTTGTTTCAGGACTCTAGGAGTTCACTTGAGCACCAGTTAGGGAAGCAAGTTTCAGGAATATACCTTTTAGATAATCAATTTAGTCAGAACAGTGAATGCTCTGTTGTTGCTACCTGTGCTGGAAATGATGTGATATCTGCTTTTAACTGTAAAGATGTTTTGAGTCTCTGGCATCACAGATGTGGCCACTTACCTGTAAGCAAACTTGAGAAATTACACTTAGTGGAAAAACATTTGTGTAAGCGCCAGTTTATATGTGAATCATGCTGTAGGGGAAAGAGTCATAGAGCTCCTTTTCCTAAGAAATCTGAAACTGTTAATGAAGTTTTTGATCTTATCCACATTGATGTATGGGGACCATATAAAGAAAGGACACATGATGGTTTTAACTATTTCTTGACTTTAGTTGATGATAGATCTAGGGCAACTTGGGTCCAACTATTAAAGTCAAATCAGAAGCTTTTAAGCATATAGTTGATTTTCTGAGCATGATAAGCAAACAATTTGGGAAAGATGTCAAAAGTATTAGGACCGATAATGCCTATGAATTAGGCAGTTCTAAGGCCACATCAGATTTTCTTAAAAACAAAGGCATAAAACATCAGTTGACTTGCTCCCACACCCCACAACAAAATGGGGTTGTGGAGAGAAAGCATCGCCATATTTTGGAAACAGCAAGAAGTCTCATGTTCCATTCTGCTTTACCAGTGAAATTTTGGGGAGAGAGTATCCTCACGGCAGCATATCTGATTAACAGAATGCCATTGGAAAGCACTGGAGGTAAATCCCCTTTTGAAATTGTTTTCAATTCTCACCCCAATTATGAAGAATTAAGGTGTTTTGGGTGTCTGACCTATGCTAATGCCAATCAGGAAATCCATGATATTTTGCCTCTCGCTGTATTAAAGGAATTCTCCTAGGCTATGCTCCCAACAAAAAGGATACAAATTGTATGACATGGATAATGATAGGATCATAGTCAATAGGGATGTAAAGTTCTATGAAAATGTTTTCCCATATCGAATGGCATTAGGAAAAAACAACAGAACTGATACAAACTTTGACCAAGATTCATCTGTTCATCATGATCTAGGCAAGGTACACCCCATTTTTCCTGCTAACCCTTATTTGCAGCATCTGAGTTTTTTGATTGTGAAGATAACACACTACCCAAGGAAAACCCAGTGCAAACTACAGCAGATGAAATACAACAAATACAACCCGAGGAAGAAGCTGTATGCACAGAATCAGAGACTGTAAGAAGATCCACTCGCAGCAGAGGAATGCCACTATATCTGCAAGACTACATAGTGGGGAGCGCCAGCAACAATGCAAGATCTGCTCCAGTTGAAACAGCTAAGTTCTTAGATCCTTTTTCACAAATTATCTCTGACAGATTACATAGCAGCATCAAGGATTTCTCTATTTTTGATGATATAAATCTGTCTGTGAGTGATTATTCTCTCTGTTCTATGATGAAACCACATAGGACAATAGAATTACCTGAAAACTGTCTTCATTCTGTGCATAATAGTTCTCTATGTGCTGCTACTATTCCTGCTAGAAAGGAAACAGAACCAGCTGATTTTAATGAAGCTGTTAAGGATAGTAATTGGGTTCAAGCCATGAGGGATGAATTTGATGCCCTGGAAAGGAACAAAACCTGGGACGTAGTGGACCTTCCCAAAGGAAAGAAAGCCATAGGATGTAAGTGGGTGTATAAATTAAAATATAGGGCTGATGGTACACTTGAAAGGCACAAAGCTAGGTTAGTTGTTAAGGGATACACTCAGCGATATGGAATAGACTACTTAGAGACGTTCTCACCAGTAGTGAAATTTGCCACAATTAGGACACTAATAGCCGTAGCCTGCAAGAGGAATTGGGCCATTAGTCAACTAGACATAAATAACGCATTTTTACATGGAGAGTTGAGAGAGGAAGTCTATATGGTTATACCTCCTGGTTACAAAATACAGAATAATCAGCAAGTTTGCAAGCTCAACAAATCTCTATATGGGCTGAAGCAAGCCTCGAGACAGTGGCATGAAAAACTGAGTCTATTTCTTTCTCATCTTGGTTTTGAGCAATCTCTTAATGATTATTCCCTTTTCATTCGAAAGAAGGAAGGCAAATCTGTTTTTTTGGCAGTTTATGTTGATGATATCCTTCTCACGGGAAGTGATGTCAACATGATTGCAGAGATAAAACAAAAGCTACATGAAGAATTTAAAATAAAAGACCTAGGCCATCTCACTAATTTCCTTGGTTTGCATTTTATATCTACATCTGATGGCCTGATTGTGACTCAGAAGTAGTATGCTGAAAGTCTGGTGCGTGAATTTAACTGTCACTTAGGAAAAACATCTGCAGCACTCCCTTGGAACAGAATGTAAAATTGTTAAAGGAAGCAGGTAGTCTCTTGTCTGAACCTATAATGTACAGGAAACTCATAGGAAAGTTAAGTTTTCTTGCTCACACTAGGCCAGATCTGTGTTTTACTATCCAGTACCTTAGTCAATTTTTACAGCAACCTACTGACCTACATTGGAAAGCTGCTTTACATGCTCTGAGATATGTGACAGGGACTACAGGACATGGTCTATTTTTTAACAAGAAGCCTGATTTCCGTTTAACTGCACATTGTGATGCAGATTGGGCAGGATGCCCAAACACGAGAAGGTCTATAAGTGGCTACTACATTGATCTTGGAGGTTCGCCCTTGTCCTGGAAGCTAAGAAGCAGTCCAGTGTTGCTCTGTCCTCAGCAGAGGCAGAATATAGATCCATGCGACAGACAACAGCTGAGCTGAGTTGGCTCTCTAGAATTTTGCACGATTTTGATGTGGACGGTATCCTCCCTATTCCACTGAAGTCCGACAGCCAATCAGCAATCTATATTGCTAGAAATCCGGTGTTTCACGAAAGAACGAAGCATATCGAAGTCGATTGTCACTTCGTGAGACAGAAGATACAAGAGGGGATCATTGCAGTACAGTTTACTCCTACTCACCAGCAGTTGGCAGACGTTTTGACAAAGACCTTAGCAGGGAAAGACTATCCCATGGTGAAGCAACGAATGGGGATGATCTTTGTGTGACAGATTTGAGTTTGTCTGTTCTCTTTTATTTCAAAGTTTACATAAATGTAAACTTCGAGGGGGGTGTTACAATGCATTTATATTCTCTGTTATGTCTCTCCGGTGCTTTGCACGTGATTGGTTTAGTAACTAGTCGTTAGGATAATAGTCTTATATAGCCCTCTTTTCTCTTTTCTGTAGCAGAACTAAGCGTGACTATTCTCACGATTACATTTGGAGTAATAAAGAATGTCTTTCTCTTTTCTTCAAAGCAACTCTATCTACTTTCTCTGTTTGTCTCGTGAGTTTTGACAATAAGTCTATTAAAGCTATGGTGTACTCTTGATAAATAATGGAAAGTATGAAGACATATTTTCAAAAAAAAAGATTGACAGTTTTGGCTTTAAGGCATTAATTAATGGGATAATTGTTAATGACCATGACCATATGAGTGGTCTCTCCTCAAATGGACAACGTTCGCAAGATAAATACTAACATTTGTGTTAATGTAAAAGTTTTGATTGATCAAACGCAGTCACACACAAAACATAGAAGTCTGAGTCTTGAACTGATAGAGGAAGTTGGACCTTGCTTCCATTAAACTGACTTAAAACATTAAGTCTAACAGAATTTTATCTATAGGATCCGTTTTAGTGAAAATCCCTTTAGTATCTTAGCTGTTTGTTACGATTTAATCTTAAAGAAAATTTCTCTAAAGATAATATCTTAGATATGCAACAGTAAAGCGATAGCGAACAATAGGTTAAGATCAGATTAGCGTTTTGAGAGAGAAAGAAGAGGATTAACTCGTGTGGTTAGAGAAGAATTTCAAAAATTTTAATTCAATTAGGTTAGTGTGGAATTTCATTGAATTACGTGTTTACTCTCAAAGAGCCCGATCTCTATGAGTGTGTGAATGTATTGAGTTCAATGCGTGTTTAGGATAAGTGCGTGTTCATGTGAAATCATATAACATTGTCTGGTCTTTATCTATGTTCTTAGTGAGTCTGTAACTCACCCGTAAAGTTCTTCATGAGTAACTGAGTCAGGAAGAACACGATTTAAAAACTCTCAATTGGTATCAGAGCGAGTATGACTTATGATAGCTAGAGGAGAAATCTTCAGGGAGATTGAAGATGAATTCCTACTATGTCAAACCCCCAAGCTCAAGAGATGCAACTACACTAGTTGGTGCGAGTAGATGGAAGACCAGTTGATCTTGATCAACTTGTAATTATAGAATGTGGTGACCGAAGGAGACCTTAAGCCTAAGATCGAAGAAAATGGAGTCTAAAGAAAAGCCAAGGGCCAACTGGAACGAAGATGATAACAAGATGATCAGCAAAAACAAACAAGCTCGTATAGTCAACATGTCATCTCTATCAAAATCGGATCAGCCGAAGGTACTAGGATTGCGCATGGCCAAGGAGGTATGAGATTTTTTGAAAAACTACATATGTAAGAATTGATTCCATTAAGAAAGGAAAAAGGCAAGCAATTTAGAGATAGCTAGACAACTTTAAGATGTGAGAAGGTGAGTCTATTACTCAGACTTTTGAAAGGTTTGAGAAAATTCTGAAAGATCTTAAAGCCGTTGGTGTAACACTCTCAAACGATGATATTAACGAGAGATGCCTAGACAGTCTGGGAAAAGAGTGGCTAAGTTATACCACCTTGCTCGAAGCTACACAAGATATATCAGAGATGTTGTTAGATAAACTCAGTTCCGAACTCATGGTCTATAAAGGGAAGAAGAAAGGAGAAATCGTTACTCAAACTAAGGATGAAGCCGTAAACACACGTGAAACTACCATAAAATTAAAAGATGAGGATTTTGACATAGATGAGGAAATTATTGAGATTATGAACAAAATTTTGAGGTTTGTGGTAGGCAACAAAGGTCAAACCAACAATGTAAGTCAAAGAAGAGACAAATTACATGTTTTAAGTGTAACAAGCTTTGTCATGTTGTCAAGGATTGTCCTCTTCACCATAAGGAAACTTCTCAGATGAAGGTTAAGAAACACTTAAACACAGCGGCAGCTGCATGGGGATATGACATCTCAGTTACAGACTCAGAACCAAAGAAGGGAACTCGATTGTGCATGACAACAGTTGCTCATGAAGATGATGACATCAATCATGAGTAACTGCATAAGCATAAAGGAGAAGGATAACTAGAAGGACACTCTTGAGAAAGAAGAGGTGTTTACTATGTTAACATCTGCCACCTCTGAGATAAAAGTATTGAAGCATCAAGTCATCGGCTGAAAATGAAAATTGTTATAAAAAGTCTGGATAAGCCAATGATCAACTTTGTTAGTCCTTTGAAGACTAGAATTCTCACACTTCTATGTTGGGCACAAGAAGAGGTGAACTCTCTTTTAGACCGCAACAAAATATTGAAAAGGGATGTGAAACTCTCTCAGGCATGTTAGCTGATGCAAATCGAAAGTAAGAATTTGAGACATAGACTTGGTATACTGGAAAGGCAAATCCGCATCAAATCTTGCTGAAGAAAAAGTAAACAAAAGCGGCTTAGGATATAAACCCGAGAAACCTACTCAGTCTAAGACGACAAGGATGAAGACTCAAGCTGTGAAATCTAAGTCAAGACTAGATTGATGCCGATATTGTCATCAACTAGGACATAAAATCAAAATGGTGTCCCACATTGTTAGAAAGCAGTTTCGTGACAAATCATCAAGACGAAACTCATCCAAAAACAATAGCTCAACACATTAAAATGTGGGTTCCGATCAACCATCATAAGCTTGTGTCTAGATCTAAGCCCAAACAAGTCTAGGTACCAAAGTCTTATCAGCCCTATCAGACTTATCAAGAAGGCATCTCACCTCTTTCATATTTTTATATCCTTCTCAATGATCAGTCCATGACACATCATTGTCCCGTACTTATAAGCTTGTGTGGAACATATATCAGTTCAAGACTCGATGTTTGCCCAATCAAAAAGGGGGAATAACTTTGAGGCTGAGTATAGACTCACTAAGAACAGAGATAAAGAACGGGCAGTGCTTAGATGATTTCACGTGAACACTCAATTTGGATATTCACCCATCGTCCATGCTGCAGATTGGTGGATCAATTCTATTGACCATTACAACACTTCCTCTCTCCGTCACTCATAAATTAGTTGGAGTTGGTTGATGACATCCTTCACCTCCCCATCCCGGCCATGATAGAACCATTGCATGAAAATAAGGTACATTCATGAACAATATTTATATTTAATTAATTTGAACAACTATCATATAAAGTTGAATAATCTTCGTAATAGCACATATAATTTTGCATCAATCTGAATAATCAATAAATAACTATAAACAACTTTTAAACTTAAATGAACGGTTGTACGATACTCACTGTACAACCGGTTATATGATGAGGTTATATAACAGTATTTGCCCCGGGTTATATAGCTTTAGCGGTTACGAGAGTATGCATGTTTCAAGGTCATACATTATTTAGTACTCTTTAATATATTTAATTTTACCACTTAAAAATTATAATTGGATGAAGAATTATCTTGAACCAAAATTACTTTACAAAGTTTATATTATTGAGTTTTATAACTACAAATATATTAGATTTCAACAATTTAATGCTATTTAACTAAATATATAAATCTTTAAAATTATCTACTATTAAGTGTAAAAAAATAACAAATATCATTTCAAATGATAAAAGTAAATCTATTTTTGGCTTTCAAAATTCCTTTGCTCCTACGTCTTTACCAAATTTAATTAGTTTACTCCTACATCTTTTTTTTTTTTTTTGATCATCTCCTACATCTTTCCACATCCCCTATAGGTACTAAAATAAGGACCGTGTCAAATTAAATGGAATATATAACCGTATAGTATTTAGCAAACGTATTTATATTAAGAAGATTTTATAAAAGATTAAGATAACCGTGTTAACTAACTTGTAACAATAATTTTTTATTTTCCGATTGTTCATAACATAAGACATTCTACCTCCTAAACATGAATATTTAGTTCACCATTTTTGTTTCCATCTTTTAGAAGTCAGGAAACAACAGTCTTACATTACGTGATATATTATTCGGTTGAGGAGTATTTTATTCCTTTGTTCTTCAAGTCAATCAACGTCTACTACTCTTACTAGTCGTAAATAAGAGCTGCGACGAACTCGTCACAATGACGCATCTCCATTTGAGGAACCTCTCCTCCTAATAAAATAAAAAAGGACACTTTGCAACTGTATTAAGAAAAACGTTTATAAATACGTACATTTGCATCCCTCCATCCATCCCAAATCATTCCAACGCCATAGCACGAGCTTCTCTAGCTTTCTCTTTCTTTCTTTTGTAGCAAGCAAGAGAGAAGTAAAGGAAGCAAGAGGAAGCTCGATCATCTCTAAAGGCAAATAATATCTCAACAACAAAATGATGAGCCTAATCTTCATAGTTGCTTTTGTTTCTTTCTTGCTTCTTCCTATAACTTTGTTGACCATATTTCTCTCCCTACAACACTCGTCGTCATCATTCGACGGTGATCATCACTATCATGTTGATTCTATGTATAATCACCATGGGAGATCCATTTCCAACCATTTGCTCAACAACACCATCTTCTCAAACCGAACAAAAGTTATTCCTTCCAAATACAAGGATTTAGCAGGAGTGAAGTTGTACCAGAGGGGCAAGAATATTGATGGTGATGAAAAAAGCTGTAAAGTGGAGTGTGGTGTGTGCTTGAGTGCCATTGAACAAGGGGATGAAATAAGGGAGCTGAGATGTAACCACCTTTTTCATAGGGAATGCTTGGATAGCTGGGTCAGCACCGGGAGTGCCACTTGTCCCTTGTGCAGGGGTGCAGTCCGTGCACCACCATCTATGATGGTGGAGAGGACGCAGGGCTGTGGAGTGGCGGAATTACTTGTGTTTGAGTTATTCTCTACTAATGGAAGAAGACCTCGCCGAGAAGATAACTGGTGGATCCGGTGAAATTCATAAAGTACTAAGTAGATATAATTTGTCTGTATTAATTGTTGCTTAACTGCTTCATGTGATCAATCTTAAGATCATGGCTGATAGAATATTCATGATCTTTAGTTTTAGTTCATCACTAATATATCATGTGATCAATCTTGAGAGTAGATGTTTTGATTTACTATACTTTGTGGTTTCCAATTCCATGTTTTTTTACCCCTTGTTTGAAAAGTCCTGGAAAAGACCAATGGGTCTACAAACACCACAAAAACTTTCCTTTCATTTGGGGTGTTAATTAATGATTCGTGTGGTTTGGTGATTACATTGGGATGAGGTTAAAGTTATTATAACCTTACCCAAAACTTAATATTGACACTACGACTGACATATAGCTACATTCTAGTACAATAAGACATCAACATCAAGTACTATATCTCAGCGTGACCCTTCATGTACAACAAGGCATGACTAAGAGGTGATCATACTATCTAACAAGGCATGACTAAGAGGTGATCATACTATCTACACTAGTGGAAAAAAAGGAATAAATGACGTCTAATAATTTACGGTTAATAGACCAACCGTAATTTAACTGTGGGCCGGAGATAATTCACACGGTTTTTATATAAACTGTCATTTATAATGGACCGGGGGATGAAAAACGGGTAACATCATCGGACTTTAGATTACGGTTATATGCAGAACCGTAATCTAAAGGTTGACGCGAGGCTTTAGATTACGGTCTTCTACAAACCATAAAGTCAGTCAACCGGCGCGCGGGCTGACTCATGACGATGTCGTTCTACAGGTTCGTATCCGCGTGCACGCCTATACACATTGACGTCATCGATTAGTCAAGATGCGGGATCTTTTAATTTATGGTTTTCTTACAGTTGCGTAATTAAAAGTGCAACAATATTAAAATTGGGCACGTTTTTTTTCTAGACTTAAAAGTTTTTTTATACTATGTAGGTAATAATTACCCCTACTACCCCTATCGATTGGACGTCTTGCACAGCTTCCCGTGCATGCTCTTTATTTTCCTTTTGTTGTCAAGTCATAACTTTCTTCTACAAACTCATCATAGCCCGAAACTCTCTCTGCTTCAAGCCGACTGGTAAGCTTCTTCCTCTCTTCTCCCTCCTTTTTCTTTACTTCTATTTTTACGTTCTGATGAAGATTTCCACCGCGCAGATCGACACTTCTTTTTCGTTATCTCACCAACCCTACTCATCAACAAACATGTATCGTAGGACGAACAACATAAGTTTTTTAAAGTTAACGTAAATAAAGTAACTTTTTTGGTTTTTTGTTAATCTGTAGCGTGGATGTGTTGTAGAAGTAGTATAAAACCATGCATGTTTTGAATGAATGCAAACCGATTGATGTTCATATGTGATTTCATATGTATGGGGTTTATTTGTTCTCTGTATAGTCGATGGGTAGGGTTGTCCGATTCTTGTGCTGATATCCGTTTTAATTTAATGTTCATTTGGTTATTTTAGTTCCTAATAACAAGCAGATATAGTTGGTTGATTTATCTCTATATAACCTACTATTACACACGAGCATATGTCCTCTATTTTGCTTTCTTATTTTGTTATGCTGCATACTGTATTTCCAACAGAGTATTTGCATATAAGCTCTTGTTATGTTGGAAATTGTTATATATAGTGTCAATTGACTCCGAAGGAAGATCCCATTAGCCTAGAGGCGGCGTCGGGTTTAGCATCGCCTGATAAATAAGAGAGTAATAAGGGTGAAAGGTAATGCAGGTGTCCTTGTTGTTCTTGATGTTTTTTTTTAATCTTTCTGATTTGTTAATGTGTCTTTATCATAACATTTCCTCTTTGTTCGATTTATGTAACAGGAGTGGGACGATGACAAACCGGTGTTGAAATTTTACACCCTGCATGACCTCACCACGTCCCCGCCAATGGAGATGGTGTGCATGGAAATGATGGACGTGGTGGGCCTTGAAGATTTAAGGTCTCCACCCACATTTTATATTGGTATGGGTAGGAATGTATCCACACCTATCGGTGAGGGTTGTAGCCACAAACCCTAGAAAAGCGTAAAGAAGGATCTCTAGAGTCTCCCTTCCCATCGGATGTGTTCCCGTTGAACCCCTATGAGAAATTAAGAAATATCAAACTGGAAGAAGAAAGGAAACTATGGGACAGAGAGTACTAGCTGATGCTGATCATGCTGATTTTGATGCTAATTTTGGAACAAGCTCTGACGAAGCTTTGTCAGTTTTATAGTTTATAAGTTTTATTAAAGACATTTAGAATTTGCAGTTTAAGTTGTTAGTCTTTGGGTTTTGGTTGATGAATATTTTATTGTGTTTTGAGACATCATGATTTTAGTTGTTTGGAATCAGATTAAGCGTACCTGAATATTTTGTGTTATTATATTGAACTTATTTCACTTTAATTTTTCATCAAAAATATATCTTTTGGAGCTGCTTCCGTCATGTTATTATGCAATTTAGTCTGCTATTGGAACATGTTTGTGCTTTATTTTGAAAAAAAAAGAAAAACTTTAGATTACGGTTCCAATTAAAACCTTAATCTAAAACCGTAATCTAAAACCTTACTGGTGCGCGCGCCAATTTGGCTTTAGATTACGGTTTCTACAGGAATTGTAATCTAATGTCTTATTCCCATGTGCTCCGGCGGGCTTTAGATTAAGTGAGATCCCACACCTGATTAAGGCTTTTAGTAACAGTTTTTTATCGTAATTAAAAGCTCCGGAGTATAGTTAAATTGGGTTTTTGACCGTTGTTAAAAACTTCCGTTCAAACAGGGTCCGCCCGGGAAAAGCCTGAGGGGCCAGACTCGTTTAGGTTTTCGGGCGGGCTGGATAAGTAATTAGGTCCGAAAATATCCAGGTCGAACCGCGACACATTTTTGAGCTCTAGGACAAGCCCGATCCGACTTTTATATAATTTGTTTTTAAGTAATATAATATATTTATATTAACTTTATATATTATATATTACATTCAATTATTCTATTAATAAAAAACATAGCCCGGGCCACACCCCAATGGAGGTGGGAAAAAACTGGGTCTAGTCCAGGATGACCCAAATATATAAAATATCAGGCCTGATTATCATTAACTGATCAAGCATTTTTAGCTACAACCAGGGCGGACCCAGAGATCGAAAGTTGTGGGGTCATTGACAAATAAAATTTACTATAGATATTTTTTTCTAAAATTTATGGGGTCACTGACACATAAAATATCTACCATATAATAAAAAACTATATTAAAACTTATTATACTTAATTTTTTCACAAAAGTCATGGGGTCACGTGACCCCGGGTGCACCCCCTTGGGTCCGCCCCTGGCTACAACCATGTGTAGCTATCTTTAGCTACATATATGGATGTATAATTTTTATACATTAAATGTATATGTTTTGTAAGCTTACATACAGTTTAAGTAATCAATGTGTACATATTGTACAATTTTAGTAACATTAGAATTCAATGTGTATCTTCATATGTATGTATATTTTTATATGTTAATTGTACAGTTTTTATAGACTAAATATATATATATATATATATATATATATATATATATATATATAGCCATCTATAACTACATTTAAATATAGCCAATAAATTGGGTTAACAGATCCGACTGGTCTAATTATGGCAAATTAGAGGCTGCGGCCAGACCGTATACAGTATGGTACAGGAGTATTATGTGGCAATCCCAGTCAGTATTGACTGGATTGCTTATGTGTCATATAAGTGATGTTAAAACTTTGAATGATTGTAATTTTTAAAATATAAGTCCAAAATTTAAAAAAATTATATCACTGTTCATCTAAATTCAAGCTCTTTAAAACAAGACCAGTCATGAATATGTTTTGACAACTTTGAAAAAAAATTATTTTTACATGTTATGATGATACATTAAAAAGATGTTTTGATTCATTAGTTTTGATATTATGATCCATTAAAATTTTTATTATGATTCATTAACTAATAAGTGGTGAATTAGATAATAAACTTCGGATCTCATAAAAATCATTATTGTTTTGTAGTGTATTATTATTGTTGTATGGTGTATTTTAAACCTTAATGGTGAATCGTGTATTTTAATACATACCAAATATTATTTTGTGGTGTATTATTGTGTAAATTTTTTTATTCTAATGTGTTTACGATGATACACTAAAATGACAATATGATTCATTAAACTTGATATTATGATTCATTAAAATTGATTTTATGATTCATTAACTAATAAGTGGTGAATTAGATAACAAACTCCAGAACCGATAAAAATCATTATTGTTTTGTAGTGTATTATTATTGTTGTATGGTGTATTTTAAACCTTATATGACGAATCGTGTATTTTTCATACATGCCAAATATTATTTGGTGTGGTATTATTGTGTACAAATTTTTATTCTTATATGTTTGCAATGATACACTAAAATGAAGATATGATTCATTAATTTTGATATTATGATTCATTAAAAGTGTATTATGATACAGTAAAATGATGTTATGAATCATAAGTCTCATTGATATATATGGATATATACATGTAATTAATATAAATTTTTAAAGTTCTCAAAACATATTCATGTCTGGTCTTATTTTAAAGTGCTTGAATTTAGATGAACAATGGTATAATTTTTTTGCATTTTAGACTTATATATTAAAAGAAATAATAATTTAAAATTAATATAATAAAAAACAAGCCAGTCAACAGCTGATTGGACTGCTGACTGGATGCCAACTCAAGCAGCCGTACGTTGCTATACGCGAGTCCACCCGCCTCGATGATTCCAACCCTAAACGACAAGGTATGATTTCCCAATCTGACATACAGAACTATTATAATTTCCCACAAACTTCCGGTCTCTGTATAAAGAAAGGCTAAGCATTGTGGTTGTGATTTTAAATCACTGATTTTTATATTTTACACATGAAAAACACTTGTTCCCCTAAAAAACATTTGCAAACGTACATTAAAACGTTTTTAATAAGTAGTTTCTTTGTAATCATGAATTTGCAAACTTATGAAAACAATTTGCTCATATTTTCCTGATAGAACAAAAGTTGAGCTTTCAACGACTTACGCACAATGTCTCTCCTTGGAGAGAGAAAGACTTCCTTAGTTCCATTATTTCCAGTTCTCTTTAGTCTACTCACCTCCTGTTAAAGTTTGCAACATTGATCGATTGTGACATTCAGAACTTGAAACTCATGTTTCAGTGAAAAAACAAAACAGGAAGAAGAAGGAAAAAAAACATAGCTCTTAGCTGGAGCGAATGCTCTGATCTAACTATACAACCTAACTACTGTCCTAAATACAAGACACTCACTAATAACTCTATCTAACAAAAGAATAAACGAAAACTCATTAACAACTCTATCTAATAGAAGACTTAACAGAGTTGATCATAAGCACATAAACCAAATAACTATGTACATATAACCTAGCACCATCCTCCCTTAATATGCCCCTTCAAAACATACACCAAGTAAATGTTTTGAAATTTCATCTGTTTGCACTGCTGAAAAAAAAAAGAATAAACAACGCCCCTTTAACAACGGTTATATTGTAAATCGTTTTTTTATCATAGGCCGGACATCTTAAACAACGCTTTGTTTACAAAGCGTTGTTTTTGTTATCAAGCCCAAAGTCAAAAACAACGCTTTGCTACAAAGCGTTCTTTAAAGAGACATGTAAAAAAAACGCTTCAGAAATGAAGCGTTTTTTATGTGTTTAGGCGCGATAACATAAAATCGCTTCACTTAAGAAGCGTTCTTTATGCTAGCATAAAAAACGCTTCTTAAGTGAAGCGTTTTTTATGTTACCTAAATTATAATACACTCAGATCTTTTCACCCTCCCACCCAGTTTCTCATCAATCAAATCGCGACTGTTCCCTACCACTCTCTGTAAACGCTCTCTGTAAACACGCTAAGCTAGATCTCAATCCAAACCATCCCAAATTAAATTTCATTTCGATTCCGCCGCGGCACGCCTCTTCTCTTCCCCTTTCTTCTATATGCGCTCGCCATCTTCACTAGCTTCTAACATTTCTCTGCAACCCGGCGGCCAAACTGTTGATGCATGCATGCGTCGATATCAATCGTCAGCGCCTCGAGCTCTCTCGCTATCGGTAATATTATTGAGCTGCGGACACATATATGCCTATCGATCCTTTAGTTTCATATATATATATATACTCTTCAGTAATTAATTTTGATTTTGCAAATCGCACGAACAGGGAACAGACCCCTGTCGCACGCACGGCGGCGTCTGGATTACAACCGGCCCCAAGTAGCGAAAGGAACAACATACATGCGCGCTAGATCTGTCGGCTCTATTCTTGTGCTAATGAGGTAATTTTGCAAACCGAACTTCTTAATCAGGAAAATATACATGCTCTGTTTGTTTGTGATTAAGGCGTGAAATATATTGTGTGTGTATTGTTTGGGAATAATTTTGCATGCAAACAAACTGTGGCACGTGCATTTGTTGTTAACCTATGTGTGCTTGCAAACCAAACTTGTTAATCGGGAACATATATACTCTGTTTATCTTTTGTTTGGGATCGATTAACGGCGTGAATAAAGTGTGTACGTGTGTTTGGGAATAACTTTGCATGTAGACCAACGAACTTGCGCGCTGGTTTTTACTATATATGTGTTGATTGTTGTTAATCAGGCGCGCTTGTTGTGTAGTATATGTGCTGATTTTTACTTGCTGGTACAATTAATGGACTTGGGAATTAATGTGTAATATAATGCGTTTCGGCATGCATACAAATATAGTATATATGGCGAAATTAATTTGGTAGATGATTATAGGGTGTATTAATTAATGCTATATATTATTTATAGTATACCTAGGGTGCAAATATTAGAAGACTATAGGATGTATTAATTAGCTACAAAGACATAGCATTACGGCAGCTTGCCTAACGTATTCCCCTTCCCCATATTGCTTTTACCTTAACATCCACCCAGAAGTTTATCTACGTTTCTCCAATACCAACATCAAAAACTTTTAAGTTCCTTCACATTCTTCTCAGATTTGTTATCCAGTCAAGCTAGTCATTCCAATTAACCCTCTAATGTTTTGGAAATCTATATGACCACCATTGGCCATATTAGAGACCTCTAGCAATAATTGACTGCTTTTATGCACAATAAGTGACAGCTTTTATGTTATACTATAACCATAGTAGAAAGTTATCTACTAAGGTTACATTATAACATAAAAGCTGTCACTTATTGTGCATAAAAACTATCACTTATTGCTATCATTTGTTAAAGTCGCTTAACATGCAAACTCAGGGGGAATCATACTTAGGGGGAATCTCTCAATCTTTTTAATTGCCAAGAGTTTTTCATCTAGTTTTTTTTAAAAGGTATGATGCACCCCACATCAACAATGTGTGGCTAGTATTCCAATTGACTGCATGCAATCTACAGACATTCATGTCCAAGTGTTTGAAGATTCTCCGACCTATCGATGTTCAAAACTAAAAGAAGATGCGAATCCAATCCAAACTGAAGATGGAGAAGTGTCTACCTTCTCCACCTCCGTTTCCATCCATAAGTCATGAAACTCATCAACCGGGCGATCTGGTACCACTTTATCTTCATATAGTCCCCCATGCCACCATATAATCGGCTAAGGTTCCTCTTATCCTTCGATACAACTACTCTAGAAAACTGTTTTCTTCATTCAAGGTCATGAAGTATGCCGGTAATTCGTTAATCACCACCGAACTCTACTTTGTGGAAGCCTCACTTAACTATTTAGCCAATTTCTTCAACCTCTCTGTTTCTGAGTTTTCATTCATCCTTTCATCTGTATCTGCCTCTGTCTCTTTTGTACCATATTTTTCTTCTTCTGTCTCTTTTGTATCAGCAGAAGAATCATCATGATCGTCGGTACTTTCATCTTCAACAGAGGTAACAACTGTCTTAGCGAATTGGAAATTTCTTCTCAGGTACGAATTATAAGTACTTTTGTGTTTGAATTGGTGATTTTAATTATTTGCGCATGTTTGGATAAGTTTAAATGGTGTACTTAATCGCTTTTATAATTTTGTTGTGCAGCTTGTTGATTTCTTCTCAATACTTATTCACAAGCCAATCGATCTGAAGTTTGTCAATAAGGAGAGGGCGCACACATGTGTTTGAATGCACTAAATTGATCAGAAGAAGTCATGAGTCATGATCTATATATCTTTTCTTTTTTCAAATGGTTGTATTGTACATGTTATGATCGAAGTACTTGAACCATTTTTAGTATTTTGGTTAACTAGCTAGTTACAAATGTTGTAGTTGATCGATACTACACTTAAGCGTATGTGCGCTATATTGCAAACAAAGTACTACTGATGTTGATCTATTAATTAAAATTCACCAGTTTGGTTGATATGGTATATTCAATACAAACAGGTTTTGAATGATTTTGTGATTTTAATTTTGTGTTATGCGCAGGGTAATAAATTGTATAAAAATAAAAATATAAAAAAAGGACCATATAAGAAACGCTTATATGTATAAGCGTTTCTTATACTCTCGCGCCAAATGACATAAAGAACGCTTATATTGATAAGCGTTTTTTATAAATATTCATAAAGTACGCTTATAATAAACAAGCGTTTTTTATAGTCGGACATAAAGAACGCTTCAAGGTGAAAGCGTTCTTTATGCCTCGTAGATTGCCGCCACCTTACCCACTTAAAAAAACGCTTTAGGGATAAGCATTCTTTAAATTAATGTATAAATAATGCTTACAACACGTTCTTTAAGAGACTCGACCATTTGCGTCGCCGGCATAAAAAACGGTTATAAAACGTTCCAAAAGACAAATAAAAACGTTGTTTATTCTTTTTTTCCAGCAGTGTTCTCCTAATCTAGCTACTCCAATCCGATGTAACTGAGTCGGGTACTCCTTTCCTGGTAATACTTTGGCAAGTAAATCAGCAAGCTGAGATAAAGATGGCACAAAACTAACCACAATTAAACCTTCTTGGAGCTTCTGTCGCACATAATGAACATCTAGTTCTATGTGTCTTGTCCTTTTGTGAAGGATAATGTTTCTTGCTATGTCAATAGTTGATTGAATGTCTGATTTTACTGGGGCTGGACTTCTTTAACCCCAATTTCAGACAGAAGCCTTGAAATCCAGGCAATTTCTGTTGTGACTTGTCTTAAGGAACGATATTCGGACTCTGTAGATGAAAGAGCTATTGTTGTTTGTCTCTTAGACTTCCACGAAAGAGGGCTGCCTCCAAGCTGAATAAAGTACCCACTCACTGACCTCCTGGTGTTTGGACAACTAGCCTAGTCCACATCACAGATTGCAACAAGTTAAAGTCCTTACTCCTATTAAACTACTAACCATAGTCAAGAGTGTTACCGATATATTTTAAAGTGTGTATAGCAGCATCATAGTGTATATCAGTGGGACTCTCTCGGAATTGACTAAGGACTTGAATAGAAAAACAAAGATCAGGCCGACTATGGGCTAGAAGGCTTAATTTTCCAACTAACTTCCTGTAAAGAGAAGCATTAGTAATAGGTTTTCCTTGGTTCTTGTACAACTTTCTATTTAATTCCCACGATCCTGTTGTTGTTCTTTTTCCCAAGTAGTCACACTCTTTTGCTAATTCCTTTGCATACCCTTTCTGACTGAGTATGATACCTTGAGAAGTATGCAGAAACTGCATTCCAAGGAAGTCTGACAGACAACCTAGATCTTTGATTTAAAATTCTGTATTCAGATTCTTCATAACTTCTCTAATTAATTCAAGATTGTCACCAGTTAAGAGAATGTCGTCCACATAAACAACTAGGTTGCAGACTTTGTTATCACATATTTTAGTAAACAAAGAGTAATCATTAATGTACTGAATGAAACCCAACTTTTTAAGGAAAATGCTCAATTTCTGGTGCCACTGGCTTGAGGCCTGCTTCAGGCCATAAGGAGACTTCTTAAGAAGGAAAACTTTGTTAGTATCATTAACTTCATAACCCTGGGTAATTCCATGTAAACCTCCTTCTCAAGCTCACTGTGCAGGAATGCATTATTTACATCCAGCTGGCTCACAAATCATCCCTTCTTTGCTGTTATAATTACCAATGCCTTATATGGTGGTAAATTTGACAACAAGAGAAAAAGTCTCCTGGTAATCTATTCCATGCCTTTGGGTGAAACCCTTTGCCACTAATCTGGCCTTACACCTCTCAAGGTTACCATCTCCCTTATATTTGTACTTGTATACCCATTTACACTTTACAGTTTTCTTACCTATAGGAAGCTCAACCAGAACCCATGTTTGGTTTTTGTCAAGAGCTTTAAATTCTTCTTTCATAGCATTTCTCCACCTAGACTCTTTATTGCCTGTTCAAATGTAATAGGTTCTGTTTCCTTAACTGGACTATGACTAGCTTTATTACTCAGCTAGCAAATTGTTTGCAAAGGGGGACTCAATGAAAGCAAGCTATCTTTGTCATCAGTTATAACAAAATTCTCATCAGAAAAATTATAAACACGGTTTTCACCAGTCATAGCAGTAGCACATAAAATTTGTTAGCAAGTATATCAGCAAAAGTATGTAAGGAAAACTTCCCTTCATTGCTTCCTGAAATTTGCCCAACTTGATAATCTTTAAGATACTCAGGTGTGTGCCTTTCTCTCTCTGTAATCTCCTCAAATAAATCTCTTCTAGAGGTGGAGTTGCCTCATCTGAAGCTTCTGTTTCTGGTTGTTGATTTGTTACAACAATATCTTCACTATTGTCTGCATCTTTCTCCTCTCTCTAAATTTGCTGTGAAAGACTAGAATTTAGAAACTCTTCCTCAAACACTTCTGGCAAAGGTGTTAGTATACTATCTTCTTCATAAACAAAAGGAGGCAGAAAGTCTTTGTAACACCCCTACCGTTAATCCTATGCTTACCGTCTAATCGTCCTGATAATCCTACTACGTCGCAGCGGAAATACTACTACTACTACTACGGCGGGTGATACAACACCGCTAACCGCCCATACGGCTAGCAAGGCTATTACTACTACAATGACGGTCTGATGCCTAAATATACCGAGCTACTACATTACATTCCAAATACAAAAGATGATATACTTACATTGCTGGATTACCGAGTATACCAAGTATTTAATTACATCCCCTTTCAATCTCCCCAAAAGAATGAGTTTCTACAAGCTACTCATCTACATCATCCCAATATTCTTTCACTATCCAAAAGGGTGTACCCTATGGTACACCGGCTAACAAAAATCTACAGCCGTGTACAACACAGTACACCATTCACAATTCATTGTTTACAGACAAAAAGAAACAAGCTTAATCTCTTCATTATCTTCACCCGTCTCGAGGACCTGCGTGTAGTAAAAACATCGCCCCAAGGGGCTCAGCAAAAGCTGCGCATAAACTCTGCATATACCGCGTGCTAACTAGGGTACGCCGACTATTTACGGTCGACGACTATACATGCGGTTCATTAATTTCACACATACATGCTTTACATACATCATACAATCATGCTCAATACAATACACAATCAAAGCAACAATACAATAGCGCACACAATACTTACCTTCACAAGTGTTAGCCAAATTACGCATCCGGGTTAATCAGAATGCAATTTACTCTTTTACTCATTACACAATACTTTCTCTTACTTACACTTACTTACTTTCCCACGTATTACTCATTCTTACTTACTTACTTTTACTCATATTAAGTCGGTGTGACCTCCGGCCCGGGGACTACACCATCCCACCACCGAGATTTACATGACTCACCAATCCAGGATGCTACCCATTTAAGGGGTTTGGGCCGTGGACCAGTTTAAGAGTCAGGAATTGGAGCCAACCTCTTGTGACTCCGCCTCCTCACGCGTGGCCGAAACTATATCGGACTTCTACTCATTCCAATTTAAGTTAGATTGGTTAGCTTGTTAGGAATCAGTTAGAAGTCCAATCACAATCACATTCGGTCACAGTACAATATATCATACATACACACACTCATATTCATCCATACATTTCATGAATTATACAAACTATGATTTAAAGGCACATTCAACAAGATACAACACTACATATTCACAAGTAAGCATAATAACTCCGATTCGTGTATTTATCTTATTTGGTGATCAATTAGCACACAACACACAAATCAGAGTAACCAAGGTAGCATACGGGGCATGGGGAATTCATACCGTTCACCGTTGTACTTGTATCCGACTTTCCTCCGGTGTTCACAAGTCAAGTCCTATAATATACATACAATCGAGTGATTAATCTAACTATCGTTAACTTAACTCGATTACCCTTACGTTTCCTAACTCATACTTACTAAGTCGTTACAATTCTTACACTTACAAATTGTTTTCTTACTCCTCCTTACCTTAAGTTTATTTCCTTACTTAACAATGGTTTACGTATATATATGTACATATGTATATGTGGGTACACACATATATATATACCTATCATAATTATATATATTTTTTTCTTTTTTTTGTAAGTTTTGGGCCGACCGACCCACCGACCGACCCAACCCCCTGGGTCGGTCCATTCCAGTAAGTTTTCGTTCTCTGAAATTCTTCCGACCGACCCAGGACTGTTCCGACCGATCCATACACCTCTAGGTCGGTCCATTCCAGAAAGTTTCAGTCCCGTTGTCTATGCTCCGACCGACCCACGACCGACTCACGCCTCCTGGGTCGGTCCGTTCCAGAATGTTTATTTTCGTTGTTTAAGCCCCGACCGACCCACTGACCGACCCACTGACCGATCCAACCTCTGGGTCGGTCGGTAGCAGGACATGCCTACAGGCTTTGTTTTTCATTTCCTTTCTTACCCATTTCTTCCCCAATCTTCCTACATACATCCCAACATGTTTTAGTACTAATTAAACCTCCTAATACACCTTGGTTCATCCATTAATTCATCACTCATTCCTATACCAACTCACACACTTAATTTCTAACTTCCATTTCAGCACTTGCACTAGTTTTTCCTAGTTGTGTTTTGCTACAGATTGTAGTTCCCCCCTCCTCCTTCTATAGCTCCCTCTTCCAATGCCATTCCCAAAGCTTACAATGCATTAGCTACTTCTCCTAACCTACCCACTAACTATCTCAAATCAAAATCTGTTGCAAGGTATATTTTTACCTAGTTTCTAGCTCATAAGTCTTCTAGTTCTAGGTAAATTTTTGACATAGCCTCCCCTATATTTCTACATTCTCTCCACATCATTTAGCTCACAAAACATCACTCATTTCACCTGTTTGTAAACAGCATCAATATACCAAACTCCCAACACAATACTGCACTAAACATCATTAAATTCCTGTACTCAATATCCCATTCCCAACTATGTTTTAACAAGTTTTAAAATGTCTTTTAAGTTTCAACACAACTTAGTTCTTCTTCCACATTACACTATTACTCTTTACCATTTACAATACCCATTTACACTACTAAAAATCTGTTATATAACCATTACAAAACTACACAAAGATGAGCATAAATTACCTTGTTCTTCTTCTAGTTTTCCCTTTTTCTTCTTCTTTTCTTCTTTCTTCTTCTTTTTTTCTCTTCCCACCGGTTTGTAATTCAAATCCTCTAACACTACAGCCCATTGGTATACACATTTCAATACAAAAACTAACCCTTAACCATTTTTAAAGCTTAAGGCACATTTTAGGGTTTAGGAAATTGCATTACCTTGCAAGGGTGTAGATGAAGCTTAGAATAGCTCAAGAACAAGATTCCTACTCCACCAAAGAAGCCAAAATCGGCTAGAATACAAAGGAGCAAGCAAGGATTTAGTTCAAATTTCGTTTTGCCCACAAGGGCTAGAAAAAGATGAGGTTTCAAGAATATTTTTACCTCAAAGTAACAAGGAGAAGGAGGTGGTTCTAATGGTGGTCTTGAAGCTCCAAATGCAGCACAACCATGGAGATGAAGTTGCTTGTTTTCGGATTTTGAAAGGAGGATAATGTTCTCCTTGGTGAGAGGAACACAATGGTATAGTTTTTGTAATTTTTGGTGAAGGTTTGGGCACTTAACAAGAGGAGAGAAGGTGAGATTTTTGTGAGTTCTTCATTTTCTCAATTGTTACCGGTTGAAGAAGAAGAAAATAGAGAGGAGGGAGATGGGTGCTATACGTGAGTGAAGAAAATGAGGGTAGGGGAGAGAGTAGGTAAAGTAAATGGGTTACTTTATTGTTTTGTCTTTAGCAAATAAGGAAGAGGTTAAGAGATGGTGAGAGAGGCAGTGCAAATCGGCTGCCCCCTCACACACAAACTGATTTTTTTTGCATTTTTATTTCAATAGTGGACACACTAGTTTGGGTTATTTATGTTCCTACCCCACAACTTCCCGTTTTTGACAATTTTTACTATTTTCTCGTTTTATTGATTTTATTGGTTCTAGACCTTCACTAATATTTATTAGTGACTATTTAGTTAACTAAAATTGTTACGAGTCTATTTGACCCGCTTAAAGTCACGTTTTCCTGGTTTCCTCGAAAAATGCTTTAAGGTTCGTTAGCGTTTTTAATCCGTTTTAAGGATCCGTTTTCTTCGAGATTTGTTCCCTCATGATTATTTAGACCTAATTAAGCTTCTAAATTACTTATTAGCCTAATTAATCATTATTTTTAATTACGGGGTTTTCAATCTTTCTCATTAAAACTATGACTCTTACAATTATTAGTTATCTTAAGGGAAAACATTCTCTTGGACACACTACATCCTTATTATATATTACCTTATGATTGTCCAAATAGATAATGTTTTACCTTTCTTTCCATGCGGATATCCTATAAAAATACCCTTTATGCATTTGGAAGAAAAGTTATCATACTGATTGTGGTTGATTTTAGCAAAAGACAAGCAGCCAAAACATTTTAGGATTGAGTAATCAGGTTTGTTAACATAAATGATTGCAAAAGGAGTTTGATTTTTTGCACAACCAGGGGCATTTTATTAATTAAAAAGTGGTTGTTAGGATGTTGTCTGCCTAGAACTTGGTGGGAAGCCAGAGTGAAACAGCAAGGCTCTTGTAGTTTCCACAATGTGCCTATGCTTACACTCCACAACCTCATTTTGTTGTGGAGTGTGTGGGCAAGAGGTCTTATGTTTTTTCCATTTTCTTTTCAAAAACTTAGTGCCAAACTTAGAACTGCCCAACTCGTACACATTATCAGTTCTAATGCACTTGACTTTCTTGTTAAATTGTCTTTCAGCCATTTCAAAGAAATTAACAATAATTTGGAATGAATCAGATTTATTAGCACACATATGAACCCAGATAGCTTTGCTCCTGTCATCAACTATAGTAAGAAAGAATTGAAAACCATCATAGGATTTGTGTGCATATGGACCCCATAAGTCCACATGTATCAAGTCAATGATTTCATCTGATTTTGTATAACTATTCTCAAAGGGAAATCTGGGCCCTTTGGCTCTGTGGCAAGGTGCGTAAATAAATTGCTTTACCCCATCTCTTTCTTTTACAAGTCTCAGACCTAATAACCTTTTCTTGGCTAAATGACCTAACCTTTAGTGCCAAAGTGAGTAAGAATCATTTAAATCCAAGCTTGGGGTCAATTTGTCCCGAACAACAGTAAGATTAGCCCCTTTTATATAGAACTCCTAGGGTTGTTTCTGTCACAATAGTTGTCTAGCAGATAGAAACCCTTGTGGTGATGTCCAATACCAATCTCATTCTTTGAATCACAACCCTGGTATCACAATACCTTGAGTCAAAACAGACCTTTCCAACCAAATCATTTGTGAGTTTACTAATTGCTATGAGGTTAAACCTAAAAGTAGGAACAAACAACACATGATTCAGAATAATTAACAAATTAACTCTAACTGTGCCCACAATTTTCACACGTTGAGGATGGCCATCAGGCATCCCAACACTGTGAGGCTGATTAAGAACATAATAGTGACTGAATAGAGATAAATCGCAGCACATATGGTCGGAGGCACCCGAATCAAGGATCCACGTGGAACTATTCAGATTCCTATGGCATCTTTCCCTTGAGTTTAGTGATTTAATTAGGTTGTTACTTTGAGGATTAAGATTACCAAAATAAAGGTCAGAACAAGTACCAACAAACCTACACTTGGTTTCTTCCTCTTCTTGAGCAATGACATCCTTGGATGTGCCTTGAGATCTGCTGATATAGGTGAGGAGTTGAGAAACTCACTCCTTGCTTAGGATACCCCCGAAAGGATCATGAAAACTTGATATTGATTCGAATTATCTGTGCAGTTGTTGACTACTGAGCTTTTGGGTTTGTTGCTCCTCTATTCTTTAGGGAAGTCGTGCTTCTGAGAGCACTTATCTTCAAGATGTCCTACCTTTCCACAAAAGGAGAGGGATTTCTAGGGTTCAAACGCCTTCTTTGGTCAGTGGCGAATGACATGGACGCACTATCGCTCGAGGTGGTAGAGTTTCTCATTCCCTTGATATTCTTTTGTCACTCCTCCTGAATCAAGAGAGTGAAAACCTTCTCAATGTCTGGTAAAGGAGAAATCATCAAGATGGTTCCCCTAGCGATGGCGTATTGATCATTCAGCCCCATTAGGAATTTGATAACGTGCCTTTTCCTAATGTATTCCTTGAATTTATGTGAGACATTGCAGCTACAAGTGGGGATTACCTGAGTCGCGTCAGTTTATCCCAAAGACTTTGGATTCACGTGAAGTAATCACTGATTGTGGCGGCATCCTGTGATGCGACGCTCAATTGTTGTTCTAGCTGGTATATCTGAGTGGCATCACTGTGGCCGTAGCGGGTGGTGAGATCCCTTCACATTTGCGCTGTAGTCATTCTGAAATGCTCTCAGCAATTGACTTCTCACGGCTGCACAAGATCCAAGACATTACCATCTTGTTGCAACGATTCCACGCCTGTACCTTGGACGGTGGACTATTGGGGCGAGGAAAGGTACCGTTAAGAAGGCTGGTTTTGTTCTTGGCCCCCAGGGCTATGTCGATTTGTCGTCTCCACATGGGAAAACCTATCCCGTTGAACTTCCCGGCAAGGGAAGTATCGGGTTAATCAGTGTTGCTAAGGTACAAGGGATCTTTGGTGGCAATTACATCTTCATTGTCGTCACCCGAACGAAGAGGCGTTTATGATGTTTCTGGCACTTTTGGTGTTTCATTCTCTTTACCTATTCCCGTCATGTTTGTCGCCTCGCAAGAATGGTGCACTGGTGTTCAAGATCTTGAGAACAGCTGGAATGGCAATATGCAGAGGAAGGAAAACATAGCTCAAGTCTTTTGCTCTGATACCATGTTAAGGTTCACAATCTTGATCGATTCTTGACATTCAGAACTTGAACTTGTGTTTCAAAGAGAAAACCAAACAAGAAGAAGAAAGAAAGAAACTCAGCTCTTAGCTAGAGTGAATGGTCTTATCTAACTAATACAACCTAATTAACTAATCTGTCCTAAATACAAGACTCACTAACAGCTCAATCTAATAGAAGAATAAACGGAGACTCATTAACAACTCTATCTAATATAAGACTTAATAGAGTTGACCGTAAGCAAAGAAACCAAATAAATATGTACATATAACCTAGCACCATCCTCCCTCAATGCCTTCTTCTCCTCTTAAATTTTGGTGTCTTTGGTTTTCAGCTTCCGCTTTAGTCTTCAATGTTTTTGTTTTATTATATGTTTGCCTTCAAGGTCTTTTAGTTTCCTTTTGTTTACTATTTCATACTTACATGTTTTTTTCGTAAGAGGTTTCATACTTACATGTTATATTTGGGTACGCATAATTATAACCGATTCTCTCTATTTTGTTATTGCTTTTTTTTTTTTTTTGGAGGAAATAGAGCTTTCAAAGCCCCATCGTCACTAAATCGGGACGGGGATCAATGGTGTGCACTCTTTGTCTTCTAGCTACTGTCGACAATTTTGAGACCTCTATTGCACTTGAAGATGCCAATTTGGTCAGTAGTATTCGCCTCTTTATTCCACCTCTAGTCTTTTTGTGAAAGCCCCTGCTACAATTGTTGTTTGCCTCTCTCGAATTTAACTTTCCACAACCCATGAATAAAAATAAGTTTACTGCGAGGACAACTTCTTTATCTCTGGTGCCGGATTGCGGTTGGAATTTTCATTCCCGTGGGAGGATGAGGACAGATTCAGAATTGGCGAAGTTGCATGCAAGTTTACTGTGCTTTTCTTTCACTTTTTACTCTGACTTGCATGAGACCCATGCTCCACTGTGTGCTGTACGGAGAGATTGCGTTGAAGTTGTGATTAAAAGATTGGTGGGTGCATGCAACTTAATCGATGTGAGCTCATGGTTTTTGGTTTCAATCGTGATAAGTAATCAACAAAGTAAGAGTATTTGGAGGTGCAATCTCATGTTGTCGGTGTTGTACCGCTCAGAAGATCTCGAGAAGAAGTCACATTGAAGCAGGATGATCTGGAAGAACCAGTGATACAGATGTTTAGTGTTCTTAGTTTGATTACATAGTATCTATAGTTGTCTTTTAATTATGTCTTTAGCATGTTTGTTAATTAGATTTAGTATACAGCATTATCATTTCTCTTGTATATAGAGATAGTTAATGTGGTTGCTATGAATCTTCTCTATGTAGATGTCAACAAACTAGGTGTGCTCTCTTCCTCACTAGTCGGTCTGAATTATACCTAAGTTTGTAGGTCAAGTGTCCAAAGGGGATCTTTCAACTCTGATTCTGTCAACTAACTACTTGTGCGGTTTGTCATGACCTCTAATGTGGTACTTGCTCTCATGATAATGATATGGAAGCTGGGTTTCCAAAAAACAAAAGTTGAGCTTTCAGCACGACATACACGTTTGTATTCCCTATATAAAAGTAGTACAGAGTACATATAGTAGTATGTTGTTTATTCCACTCAACAAACCCCGTGCGCATGCACCAGTCATGACTAACTATTTTATCGCTTTATTTAGTTTACCGGTTCCCCAAGTCAATTAACGACCACTGTTACTGTAAATTCTTCTTTCGCTTTATAGTATTTTATTCCTCCTTCTAGAAGTCTGGATAGTGACGACGGTCAAGGGATTTCTGTAAATGGGGGCTGAATAGTATGCGCCGTATTGTATTGATTGTCATTCCCTAGGTTTTTTTTTTTGAAATAAACTTCTGCATATCATATATTGTTAATTAAGTCATAAAGTTTGCATCATTACAAAAATAGGTTCTTCTAATCTGTTGGGGTTTCATCGAGTTTACCCCACAAGCAAGGGAAACTGCAAGGGGTATATCTCCCTTGTTCCAATCTTCCACCCAATACCACAATTAAAAAGTTTAGTAACTAGTAAGGCCGGGGAAATTTTTAAACATGGCATTACAATCATAAGTTCGAATTTGTGACATGTTTCTGAAACCATTAGCTAGTTCGGAGAAGTGGCTGCTTGCCCATTGTGGTCCTTTCTTTATATCACTGCAAATCTTGATTGTTTGCCCTTGATTCAGTTGGATGTGGATTTTGGTAAGACCTTCTGCTCTTGCCAAGTTGATCCCATCAATAATAGCCTCAATCTCCATCTCATGTTCTTCTTTTTTGAAGAAGTTTGGCTGTTGAAGGCCATTCTCAGACTGTTGTCATGATCAATGAGAAGCCCTCCAGTGATTGATGTTTGTCCTTTCTTCCTGAGGCAAGAAGTGACAAGTAAGATCTCATCTTGTAGCATAGTAATATTTCTATCATACAATTTTCTCTCTTCTTTACAAGTCAGCTTAGTTTCATAACTAGAAGTGAAAGCTAAATTAGATTCAATACAACTCAAAACCGCGAAATTGGGATTGTGTTTAGCTTGGTTCTTTCCATCATAAATCGCCCACATGTGATTAGCTACTCTAGAGATCTTCCTGGTTGTCCAGATCTTAGCTTTATGAATGAACCAATCTTGAATGGAACCTCTTCTATACTCTGGAAGGTCTCTCAGGTCTACTAGCTTATCCCAAAAACTTCTACTAGTCCAGCACTAAAAAATGGTGTGGATATCTGTGTCCAGATCTCCACAGAAACTGCATTTACCTTTTCCGCCCATTCTCTTGGCTATGTTTGCCATGCAAGGAAGTTGATCATTCAGAATTTTCCAGCATAGGAGCTTAACTCTCAGGGGGGAATATCTTGAAGAGATTCTTGAGATGAATTCCCAAGTACCTCGGTTGGTGTTAGAGCTGTTGCTCTGATTTCTGTTATCTTGTAGTAGCATGTAACCTTGTTTGACTGAGTACTTCTTATCCTTTGAGTAGTGCCAAATCCACTCATCTTCCTTCTGGTGGTCAAATTGAATATTAGAAATCTCAGCACTATCAATCTGTAGTAAGGAGCTATTAATGACCTCTGTGTTCCATGTCTTGCCCTCTTGGTCCATAAGATCTCTCCTAGAACTAACTCTAGCCTGATTGGTGCAAGGAGAAATGATTTTATAGTTCCCATTTCTAGGAATCCAAGGAGTACCCCAAATCTCAGTATTGTTGCCATTACCAATTTCTTTTCCAACTCCTGCCTTCACTAGATGCATACTGGACAGTAAGGATTTCCAGATGGGACTATCACTTTTGGAGGGTTTGGCTTTTAGGATATTGTGACTGGGGTAATAAATGGCTTTCAAGGTTCGGCTACTAGGGTATTCGGATTTTTGAGGAGGTTCCAAATCTGTTTAGCAAGAAGAGCTTGGTTAAAGTCTTTAGAAAATCAGATTCCCAGACCCCTCCCCCCCCCATTTTCCTTGTTATTACAAATCTTTTCCCACTTAGACCGGTACAAAGGTTTTTTTGTAGGATTACCTGCCCACCAGAATGGGGCTATCATGGAGCCCATCATTTTAATGATGTGATTAGGGATTTTAAGAACGGACATGGATATGGTGGAGATGGACATGAGGACACTAGAGGTTAACACTAACCTAGCTGCATGTGACATTGGTCTACTCCAGCTTTGAATTCTTTTCCTAAGGGCATATAATAAATAACCAAAGGTTTTAGTTTTGTTTCTCCCAATCTTGGTAGGGAGGCCAAGGTATTTCTTGAAGTGGCTAACAATCTGAACATTGAGGGATTGAGACATTTGAGATTTGGTCTAGAGGTTGACTTTCTTCCTGAAAACAATTTCATATTTCTGGTGATTAATCTCATGTCCAGAAGCTTTGAGAAACTTAGACAGGAGACTTCCTAAATATACTACATTTTGAGGGTCAGCAATACCATACAGAATCATGTCATCTGCAAACGCTAGATGAGAAATGCTAGGGGTGTCCTTATTGATGGTAATACCTTGATAGAGATTATCAGTCATGGCTTTGTTGATAGCTCTGGATAAGGCTTCTTGAGTGAGGATGAAGAGGAAAGGGGTAAGGGATCTCCTTGTCTAATGCCTCTTTGCTGAGAGAAGATTCTGCTAGGGGATCCATTGATAATAACAGATCCTCTAACCGAAGATATGCAATTCATAACCGAAATTCTCCAAGAATTAGGGAAGCCCATAGCTCTTAAAATATTATCTATGAAGGGTCATTCAAGTCTGTCATAAGCTTTGCTTAGGTCTATCTTGCAGGCAAACAGGGGGTTCTTTGTGGCTTGGGTTTTGGCTATTTTATTGTGGAGTTCACCTGCTAGAATTACGTTATCTATTATAAGTCTCTTATGCGCAAAACCAGATTGATTATCAGAAATGATCTCAGGGAGCAGGGGTTGTAATCTGTTGGCCAACACTTTCGTGGTAATCTTGTAAGTAAAATTACAAAGGGCTTTGGGTCTGAAATTATTTAGATGAATTGCTCTTGGGATTTTAGAGATGAGGGTAATGTAGTAATCATTAATAGAAGGGATTGACCATTAAGAATGTTAAGGACTAGTTGGGTGACTTGATCACCTATAATTCCCCAAAAGTGTTTGAAAAACTTCCTATTGAAACCATCACGTCCTGGGGCTTTAGCTGATCCTAAGTTTTTGACAGCCCTAAGAACCTCAGTTTGATTATACTTCATGGATAAGGCTCAGATTTGTTCAGGATTGAGAATGTTTTCAACTAGATGATCGAAAGGTTCAGGGTTATCAATTGTGGTGGAGCTGAAAAGCTTTTGAAAGTGGGTTCTCGAGATAATTCCAGATCATCCCAATTAAAGGCCATGCTACCATTCTCTTGTTCCAACCAAAAATAGAATTTCTCATTCTGTTAGTAGTAGCCTTGGCATGAAAATAGGCCGTGTTCTTATCCCCATCCTTGATCCAATTATCCCTGGCCCTCTGCTTCCACCAAAGCTCTTCTTTAAACTAAAGGAGTTCAATCTCTGTTAACAGCCTCTTCCTATTAGAGATGTTACCCACAGTTTGGATGGTCATTGAAATTTTGTGAAGTTCATAGGTTTTACTCTTAATCTTGTTTCTAACCTTGTGGACATTCCACCATCCCAGGACAGGAAGTTTTGATTGCATCTCACTAAATTTTCCATCAGATTCTGGTTACTAGGGCTCCAGCACTCTTCTACAATCTTTTTCCATTTTTCTTCCAATAGCCACATATCCTCAAATCTAAAGATATTGCCAGGATTTTTGTGAGTTCCTAGAAGCTTAATGAGAATAGGACAATGGTTAGAATTTTCTCTAGGAAGGTGTTAAACTGAGAGAGAGGGGAAAATAATCTGAGCATCTATAGAGATAAGCACAAGGTCTAACCTACTGACTGAAAGAAAAGGAGCTGGCTGGCAGTTGGTATACATGTATGGAAAGCGAATAAAACCAGCATCTAATAAACCTGCCTCAATTACTGCATTTCTAAAAGGGGCCATATGGGTATCGAGTCTAATCTTACCTCCCTCCTTTTCTTTTTCAAACATTATTTGGTTAAAGTCCCCTGCTATTATCCAAGGGATATTAACTTGTCTTCTAAGGGCTAACAGAAGTTTCCAAGATAAGTACTTCAGGTTCCAATTAGCCCACCCATAAAACCCAGTAAAATTAAAAGTATTCATACATGGGAGGGAGACCTCCACTACAATGTGGTGAGAGAAAGAGTTGATGACTGAAGTATTAATCCCCTTCTTCCATAACAAGGCCAAGCCACCACTTCTTCCCAAGCTAGACACACAGATACCATCATACATCTTCCACTTATTTTCGATCAACTCCATCTGGTCAGCTGATCTATGGGTCTCCATCAAAATAACAATCTCAGGTTAGTGCTTTTTTAGAAGCCTCAAAACCCAAGAAACTGCCTGGGGTCGGCCCAAACCCCGACAATTAAAGCTAAGGCAACTCATTTGGGTAGCCAGCCTTGCTAATCAGTAAGGTCTGCCTTATCTAGGGTAGTTTCAAAGCGATCAGACTCCTCTATATCTTCCTCCATCAGGGGAGTAGATCTAATCATCAGAGGCTGAGGTTCGGAGACTTTCATTTTCTTAAACACCGGTTTGGTAGGTACAAGAGTCAAAGAGGTGTGAGCCTTTTGTTTTCCTGGTCTTTGTAACAAAGGGGAAGAAGGTTCTTTTTAGGTTGAGGAGGACAAGAGGCTAGCAAGGTGATTAACTCTTTGTTCTACTTCCTTTAGCATTTGGGAGACAGTTTGTGGGGTGTCTTGATTGATGGAATCAGGACTATTAGATTTTTTATAAGCATCTGACCCAAAGAAGGAGATAGCATCATTCCAATCAAAATTCTTGTAAAAATGGCTGTATGGGGGATTGAGAGGATTCTGAGATTGGGAGGGACCAACTTGTTGTCTGGACTGGACTAGGAGTGAGGGTTCCAAGGATGGATGAAATTGAGTTGGGGGGGGGTAATGATATTGGGTAGTGTTTTGTGTTTCTGGAATGACTGGGATAGGGGTAGACAGATTCTGTGTAGGTTGGGGAGTATACAACTTAGACGGGTGTGACAAAGACAAGTGGCCTTGTGGATGCATTCTAGAGTGAAGCATGAGAGGTGGTTGAGGAGGAATAGCTTTCAGATGAGAAGGACTGTGAGGGATATCTTGATTTGAGACTAAAGACCGAAGAGGATTAGCTTTGAGATTGAGGTTTGGAGGGGTGGTCATAGCCAAGGAGAGGTCAACATTGACTTGGGGGTTGCTACTAGAGGCTAGATTGTGGGAATCATAGAAGAATTCGTCCTTAATAATCCCTTCTTCTCTCCATTGATGCAACAGAAGTTCTTCTATGACAGGTGTCATGGTACTTGCATTTTCAGCTCTAATCCAAGGACCAAATCTCTCCACATCCTTTGGGGTTTCTTTAATGATTTTACACTCGTTTAGGGTATGGATTAGTCTCCCACATCTATAGCAAAAGTTGGACAAATTCTCATACAAGACTCTACAAACTCTTTTGGTTTAACCAGTAGTGACCAACAAAACACGACACAGAGGATCCGCTATGTTTATCTCAATCCTAAATCTCAGGACTCTTGAGAGGAGAGGATTTACCTTGTCAGGATATTCGATGAAGGTTCTAAGTTTTTGAGCTAGGAGGATGGTAGTGGATCTATTACAGTAACCAATGGGCATACCATGAATACCAACCCAGATTTTGATGGTTCTGAATTCGTGTTCCATGAAGCTCAAGGCAGGATTAAGAGGTTTCAGGGCTAGGAGTCTTTCTGAAAATGCCGAGGGCCATTGGCAAGAATGTGTTTGGCTTCAGTCTTAGACGAAAGCAGAAAGAGAAAGTGTTGTATCCAACTTCATTGACATGTAGATGAGGTTTAGGTTTCCAAATCTGGTTCATGAAATTTTGCATCAATCTCGGGTGAATTTTACTTGGATGCCACACTGTTCCTACCATGGCTTTTTTGTAATCGGGATTAGAAGGTTCAATGATCAGAGGTTCAGAGTTAGAAGCTTCGGATTCAGCTGGATGAAGTTTTAAGTTGTTCCAATTTTAAAGCATGTTATCCATGGCGGGTGTCAGGGAAAATAGGAATTGTCTATTTCGGTTACCAGAGATAGGAGGAATGCGAATTGGGAATGGCTGATAATCGTATATCAGGATGTATCTATCTCTAGTTTCTATTCTATTATTACACGAAATCATGATAACAACTACAAAACCTAGATTGTTTGCGGATTTTGTTTATGGAAAAATGTAACCAAGTGCAGACAATAGAGGGTTGGATCTACCTCGACATTCAATCTAACCGGTGGAGAATCTTTTGCGTCTTCTTTCTCAAGCACGCCGCACCAATTCTGTTTCTCTGTAACCACCTCCATTGAATCCCGATGCGACGTGCTGCAGGCCCGCACGCCTCCCCTTCCGTCTTCCTCTCCTCTCTTTGCTAATGCATTCAAATTCCCTCCTTCCTTTGGTTCTCGATCTGCTCCTCTCTCAGAGCTAGCGCAGATCTATGCTGATAGCTCATGATGAGCTATAATCTCATTGGGCGAAACCTGAACAACGAAGAAGAAATGTGAAGGGTTTTTTCGGCGCACGTTCTTCTTTTTACTTTCTTTCTCTCTTTTTTTTTGTGATTTTTCCAGACCAGTTGTTTGTTTTATTCCCTAGGTTAATTCTATTACAGTAGAGTATATATACACACTCGTACATGAGCTAGACAGAATAAGATGGACTGGGCTATGTAAATAAGTAACATTTGATATTGGGCCTAAGTATGGGCCTTATTAGCCTCCCGCACTCGAATCGTGGGTTAGCCAAAGATGAGAGCGGAGTAACTGATAATGGGCCATTGGGAGTGGCTTAGTCAAAATGTCTACGATCTGATTTTGCCATGAGATAAACGAGATTTGCAAAGTACCATTTGACAACTTTTCCCTCAGAAAGTGATAGTCCAACTAGACATGTTTGATGCGGGAATGCAAGATAGGGTTAGCTGCCAAACACACCGCCTCCAAATTGTTGCACCAAATTATCGGAGGAGAGAGAGGGAAACACAAATTTTTGTGAATAGATGTTGAATCCAGAGGATGTCACAACCCGCGGCCGCCAGAGCCCTGTATTCCGCTTTCCGTGGTTGAGCGGGCGACCGTGGATTGTTTCTTCGAGGCCCAAGACACCATATTTGCACCAAGGAACACACACAGACCAGTGGTAGATCGACGGTCAATGGAGGACCCCGCCCAGTCGGAGTCAGCGAAGGTAGAGAGGCCCATGGAGGTGTGAGCGGTGATGTGGAATTGAAGGGGCTTGGTGGAATTCAAGTAGCGTAGAAGGTGTTTGAGCGCCGCCAGTGGAGTTCGCTAGGGTTGTGCATATTCTAGCACAATGATTCACAAGGTAAGTGATGTGGCCTTGTCATAGTTAGGTATTGTAAGCTGCCCAACAAGCTTCTATATTTTTGGATCTGAGAAATTTGTTGACTATTGTGAAAGATCTATTGATGGTGTGATTGGAGTAGGAACAGATCTACTAGCTTGCATGTTTTCTCGCTGTAAAATATCTTGAATGTATTTCATTTGGGACATATAGATCCCATTTTCATCTCTGTCAACTTGTATGCCGAAAAAGTAGTGTAGTGCGCCCAGGTCTTTGACCGTGAACATGGAGGAGAGATTAGAAACAAACTTAGATATTAGGGTAGATGAGCTGCCTGTAACGATGAGATCATCGACATAGAATAGCACAAAAATTGTTTCCCCATAGCACCGGTAAATAAAGAGTGAGGTGTCACCTTAGAGCCAGTGAAGCCCATATTAACTAGAGCATTAGAGAGCTTAGAATACTAGGCCCTGGGTGCCTGTTTAAGCCCATATTGTGCCTTTCGAAGTTTGCAGACAAAGGTTAGATGATTTGGGTCTTTGAATCCAGGGGGTTGGGTCATATAGACAGATTCTGATAGATCACCGTGTAGGAAGGCATTCTGGATATCCAGTTGTCTTATGGGCCATTTTTTAACACAAGCAATATCAAGAATAATACGGACAGTGGTGGGTTTAATTACCAGACTGTAGGTGTCAAAGTAGTCTACACCATGTGTTTGATTGAACCCTTTATAGTAGTGAGATGGGCTTCATGTGTTGTAAGTGACTTGAGTTTAGGGAGACAGTAGAGATCATCCTGAACCCCTCCTTAGAGAAGAGTTCTCCCTGTACTTGGATCCCTTATAGAAAAGTGTGACACATGGAATTCAAAATAAACATTGTTATCCACAGAATTTTCTTATGGATATCAGATTTCATTGTAAGATCTGAACATGAAGAAAATTAGATAAATAGAAGGAATCAGAGGGAGTGAGGAGCCTGCCTGTGCCCTGATTCCGAATTAAGAGAGTGCTGCCATTGCCAAGAGAGACAGAGTCTGAGCCATTATAAGACTGAGTGTCAAGAGAGAGGTTAGAGAGCTCATTATACCAGAGGGTTTCAGTTTGGGGTGTATGAGTGTAGTGTGCGCTAAGAGAAGTGGTGAGCTAGCCTGGTATGCCTGGTTGAATCTGTGCCAGCAGTTCTTGGCTGTGTGACCAGGCTTGTCACAGATTTGACAGCTTGGCCTAGGGTCAGTTTTCCCAGATAAGTGTGAGACTGAATTGTAGCTAGAGTTGTAACTTCTTCCTCTAGCCCTGCCTCTGTTAGAATCAGCCTTTCCTCTACTTGAGTGAGAACCCCTACCACGACCATTAGGGCTGGGGTTAGTTACTGTAGCATTAATGGACAGAGGGGTTGTTCTGTATAGTTTGAGTTTGTTGTTTTAAATGAGCTCCAACCTGGAGCATACAGAAACAGGAATAGTGGGCACAGATTTTGATCGTGTAAGAATATTGGTAACCAGTGAGTCATACTCAGAGCTCAAACCTCTGAGAAGGTAAGAATTGAGGTCACTGTCAGAAAATGCAGCGCCAGCTGCTGCTAGAGAGGCACCGAGAGGAATTTCTGATAAAAGACCTGGGAAACCTATCTCAATTTCTTGGAGTTCAGGTGTTTTGTGCTACTAGGTAACCCTAAGTCAGTCACATTACATTCACAAACTTCTAAAGCGAGCAAAGATGGAAAGCTGTAAAACCAACCTAACCCACACGTCACAAAGCACAAATTTTGACATGCAAGACTAACCCCCTTTGGAGGATGCTCAACACTACAAAAGCATAGTCGGTAGTTTACATTATCTTTCTTTTACCCATCCTGACATACAATATGCAGTTAATCGTCTAAGCCGGCCAGCTCATGCAAAACCCAAAAACAATTCACTAGACAAGGGTAAAGATGAAGAAATCTCACAGATTAACCAAGCTAAACCAAATCGAAGATTGCTGTAGCAATACTTCGCTCAGTCGAGAAGGAGAGAAACTAGGGTTACTTTCAATTGCTGAATCAGAGAGAACAAAGAGATACAGAGATACACGAGGTTTCCAAATGTATAGAAACACAGCTTGACTAAAACGCTGAGTTTCAACTAAGATAAGAACCTCAACATAACTTAATGGTAGGCCCATAGGAAATACAAGGATTTTACATATATGCCCATCCTAACAGCCCCCTCAATCATACAAGGAATGTATGATTTGAAACTTAACAAAATTGAGTTTCAGCCTCCACTTCCAAAATCTTTCATTCCCAGCTTCTTGACAAGAGTGGGATAACGAATTCCAGGCAACGACTTGGTCAAGAGATCCGCTAGTTGGTCCCTGGAAGGGATAAACTCCACTGAAATCAGGCCTTCTTGCAGTTTCTGCCTCACAAAGTGCACATCCAGCTCTAGGTGTTTGGTCCTTTCATGCAGCACTGGATTCCTGGCTATGTGAACCGCTGCCTGGCTGTCTGATTTCACAGGAATGGGAGCCATGTCTGCTACTCCCAGCTCATGTATGAGCCAGTACGCTGACAGCCAACTAAGCTCCCGTAGTAACCTGCCTCATAGCCCTGTATTCAGACTCTATAGAGGACAAGGCAATAGAAGTTTGTTTCTTTGATTTCCAAGATAAAAAACTACCCCCTAAACAAATAAAATAATCACTAATTGAGTGTCCAGTGTTAGGGCAGCTAGCCCAGTCAGCATCACAGTAAGCAGTCAACCGAAAATCATTTGTTATTAAACAAAAGACCATATCCGAGAGTTCCCTTAACATAACTCAAAACATGCAGAGTTGCTTGAAAATGCAAAATTGAAGGAGAATCCAAAAATTGGCTAAAAACGTGAATAGAAAAACATAAATCTAGCCTACTGTGAGAAAGAAAGCTTAATTTACCAACAAGCCGTCTATAAAGACTAGGATCTTCCAGAGGTTTTCCTTCATTTCTTCTTAATTTCATATTAACATCAAGAGGATTAACAGCTGGTTTCAGATCAGAGCAATTAAACTCTGTTACTAAATTCTCGGAATAGGATCTTTGCAACAAGAGAATTCCATCAGATGTATACAGAAATTGCATTCCCAAAAGTGATTAAGTTTCCCCAAATCTTTAATCTTAAATTTCTGATCAAGCTCGACCTTAATGGACTGAATGAAATCAGTATCATCACCAGTGACTAAAATATCATCTACATATACAGCCAAACAACAGAAACTATCACCAGCACATCTAGTGAACAAAGAGTAATCATTCATGGACTGCTTAAATCCTAGACCTTTGAGAAAATTACTTAACTTCTCATGCCACTGCCTAGAAGCTTGTTTCAGACCATATAAGGATTTCCTTAACTTACACACCTTTCCTGAGCCAGCTAATTCGTGACCCTCTGGTATTTCCATGTAAACATCCTCATTCAACTCCCCATGAAGAAAAGCATTGTTAATGTCTAGCTGAGCTATCTGCCAATTCATTTTGACTGCTACAGAAACTAAGGCCTTAATGGTTGTGAATTTAACAACAGGAGAGAAAGTTTCTAAATAATCTATACCATATTTCTGTGTAAACCCTTTAGCAACCAGTCTAGCCTTATCTCTCTATAGTTCCATCTGCATGGTATTTAATCCTAAAACCCATTTACATTTAACAGTTTCTTTCCAGCGGGAAGATGACAACATCCCAAGTTTTATTCTGATCTAATGCCTTGAATTCTTCTAACATAGCATTTCTCCACTTGGGATTCTTGATGGCATCAGCATAGACAGTGGGTTCAATGTTTTTAGTTGAGCAGTATTCAGACAGAAATGATCATTCTTATCAGGGAAGGTATAATATTCATTTCTAGTCAGCAAAGAACAAGCAATTGTGTCATTTTCATTCAAAAGAACAGATTCAGAGTCCATAATTGCAGCATTAAGATCAGAAGTCATGCAGGCAGTTCTAAAGACTCTATCTTGAAGAATTTGAGAAAAGGGATCAGAAGATGACTTATCTTTCATGCTTGTCCAGGAGTGTCCCACCACATAATCCTCAAGATGCCTTGGGGTTTGTCTTTCTCTTGTTGAACGTCTGACAATCACTTCTCCTTGAGCTTCTGTCATGTCAGGTGGTATGGGATTAGCACCAATCTCTGAGTTCTGAACAACAGTGATCCTTGGTGTGCTTCCTTGCTCTGGTGGCTGAGCAACAATGATCCTTGGTGTGCTCTTGCTCTGGCGGTTTATTCTGATGTGAATCATCCTCTGAGTCGCTTGGAATGATATTATCTTGGTGTCTTGAAGATGTTGAATCTTCCCTTTCATAATTATCAAACTCATAGGAAAATACATCAGTACTATTCTCACAAATAGGGGTGTCCTTATATTTTTCATGAACTTCAGTTCTGAAAGGATAGAGATTTTCATGAAAGATGACATCTCTATTAAAAATGATCTTATTGTTGTCCAAGTCTAGGAGCTTGTAACCCTTCTTACTTTGAGGATATCCAAGAAATAAGCTTTAACAGACCTAGAGGCAAATTTATCATGTTGCTGTCTATTTATATTAGCAAAACAGAGACAACCAAAACATTTAAGTTCATGATACTTAGGTTCAGTTTGATAAATGATTTCATAGGGGCTTTTGCCATTGGTACTACTAAGGGGCATTCTGTTGATAAGATAGGTAGCCACAAGTTACTATCTCCCCAAAATCTTATGGGCAAATTGGAATGAAACATCAAGGCCCTAGCAGTTTTCAAGAATGTGTCTATGCTTGCGCTCCACAACACTATTTTGTTGTGGAGTGTGAACACAAGTGGTTTGGTGAATGATACCATGGTCTTTAAGGAAATCAGAGGCATATCTAGATCTCCTAATTCAAAAGCGTTGTCGGTTCTTAAAATCTTAACCTTTCTGTTGAACTGGTTTTCAATCATTTTAAAGAAAAGAACAATAATGTCAAAAGACTCAGATTTGGTACTGCAAAGATGTGTCCAAGTAGCCCTACTTTTGTCATCAACTAAGGTAAGAAAATAAGATTGACCATCATAAGTTTTATTCTTGTAAGGTCCCCATAAATCAGCATGAATGAGCTCAAAAATATCATGAGATTTTATATAACTGGAACTGAAAGGAAGTCTATGACTCTTTGATCTCATGCATGATTCACATATGAATTGCTTTTCTTTTTCTACACGATCTATAAGATGAAGGTCAAAAAGCTTATTTCTAGGAATGTGGCCCAGCCTATGATGCCAAAGATGGACTTTATCATTACAATCAAAACCTAGGTTTACAATCTGGTTGTTACAAGCAAGGGGACCTTTATGAAGATCTTTATCACATTTCCAATCCAGGAAGTAAAGACCTCTGCATAATCTTCCAATTTGACAGCATTGTTGTTCCTATAACCCTGATAAAGACAGAACCGGTAATTGAAAATGAATTCTCCTCCCATGTCATCAGACAAACTTACTAATGGAAATAAGGTTAAATTTGAAGGAGGGAACAAACAAAACATGTTTCAAAGTGATTAAGTTGTTTATTTTTATGTTTCCAACTATTCTCACGAATTGAGGATGCCCATCTGGCATTCCAACAGTGTGGGGCTCATCAAGAACAGTGTAACTATCAAATAATTCAATATACCCACATATGATCAGAAGCACCAGAGTCTAAAATCCAATCAGAGAAGAGGTAAAATCTTTATTTATCTTTGCATTCAAGGATAAATAATCAAGACAAGTTAAACAAGATGAAGGATAGAAATCTTTACCGACAAACCCACAGTTAGAACCATCAGTAGCTTGGACTTCCTTGTTGTTTGACCGAGACTTGCTGATGTAATCTAGCAATCTTTCCACTTGTTCTGTAGAGAGAATCCCTCCAAAGGGATCTTTGGTTTCATTATCTTGACTCTCATCCTGGTTGAGGAAGAAGCAGCGGCATTTGCACTTCCCTTCTTTGCTCTGGGATTTCTCCAACCCGGTGGATACCCAATCTTTTGATAACATCTATCCTCTGTATGCCCAGGTTTACCACAATGAGTGCAGTAAAGATTTGCACGCCTAGGGTTTTGGAACTGGTTCTTGGCATTGGGTTTCTTGGTCTGGTCAGTGGCGAAAGAAAAGGAATCTCCTTCTGGTTTACTGGGATTTGTTAGGGTTTTCTGCCTCTCCTCTCTGATTAATGTGGAGAAAATCTGGTCTATGGATGGTAAGGGAGAGACCATGAGTATATTCCCCCTGACTATACTAAAATTTTCATTTAAGCCCATCAAAAATTGAATAACCCACCTGACTCGAACATACTCAGTAAACTTCTCGGTGGCTTCACAAGTGCAGTTTTGGCATGTGCATGAGGGAATCGTCTTACCGGCATCAAGTTCATCCCAGATAAGCTTTATTCTCATAAAATAATCACAGATAGCTTCGTTACCTTGATTCACCATAGCCAATCTTCTCTCAAGATCGTAAATCTTTGTCTCGTCTGCTGACTCCCAACGGTTGCAGAGTTGTTTCCAGAGCTGTGCGGCTGAGGGTGCGAAAAGGACGCTATTGGCGATGTTTTTCGCAAGGCTCAGGAGCCATGACTTCACCATTGAATCGCATCTTCCACGCCCTTTGGGTGGAATCGGTTGGTTTCTTCAGTGAACCATCCACAAACCCAAGTTTATTCTTGGCGCCCAAAGCGATGGTCACCTGCTCCTTCCAACAAGCAAACCCTTCTCCCGAGAATTTGTCCGCTAGAGTAAGCCCAGGCAGCTCTGAGCTCGCAAGGTGGAGGGGATGACCGACTGGAATCGCATCACGGGAGCCCTCACCGGTAACAGCGTCTTTACCTTTCTGATGCTTGTCGCCTTCTTGATCGTCCGCCATGAGAATCGATGGAGGAAAAACTCAAGATGTAATCAACGAAAGATAGAGACAAGAATGGAGAAGGGACTGAGAAAATCAGGCTAGCGATTGATTATTCAGAGTGTGGGATCGGATTGCTCTGATACCATGAAGAAATCTCACAGATTAACCAAGCTAAACCAAATCGAAGATTGCTGTAGCAATACTTCGCTCAGTCAAAAAGGAGAGAAACTAGGGTTACTTTCAATTGCTGAATCAGAGAGAACAAAGAGATACAGAGATACACGAGGTTTCCAAATGTATAGAAACACAGCTTGACTAAAACGCTGAGTTTCAACTAAGATAAGAACCTCAACATAACTTAACGGTAGGCCCATAGGAAATACAAGGATTTTACATATATGCCCATCCTAACAAAAGAAGGTTTTACAATACTTGTAGCTTACCATCCATGAAGGTCTATTATTTGCAGCTCGACCGCTTCGCTCTCTCTAGGTGTACGCTGACACCGACTGGGCGGGCTCCTCGCTCGATCGTGGATCCACCACTGGCTTCTACGTTTTTCTGGTTTCGCACCTCATTTCTTGGTCGATTTGCAAACAACGAACAGTGGCATGGTCCTCGACTGAAGCAGAATATGAGTCCTCAGCCACCGCCACCTTCAAAGCATTCTGGATACACCACTTGCTTTCCGAGCTCTGTATCTTTCTCTCCTCTCCATCCACTCTATTTTGTGACAATTTATGTGCTCTATATCTCTCCTCTAACCATGTGTTACACAGCAGAGCAAAGCACAAAGAAATTGACTTATTTTCGTTCGAGAAAGAGTGAAGAACGACAACCTCAAGCTCGGTTTTTTACCCTCTTCTTTGTAGGTTACAAATTGTTCACAAAATCTACTTCGAACCCTAGTTTTATTGACAACAAATCTAAACTTCCCTTAACTTTTCACCAGTTTAGATTTGAGGGGGAGTACAAGCCCAATGTCCTTTTATTACATTTCAGCCATTGCAATCAGCATGGCACAAGCCACTTACTATTGTATATATACTCGTTAATGCACACTAATACGTCAGCAGACACATTCATTACATTGACATATGTTTCTAATTGAATTCTAATATTACTGAAGTTCTACTAGATGTACATACAAACTTCGTAAACTGTATAATATGTTTACAAAACCTGTCATTTTATACTATACAAACTATACAATTTTAAATGTAGCTAAATATTGCTACATATGCTTGTAGCCAAGAATGATTGTAAAACAAATATATATCTTGGTTAATTCCAGTACGGTAGTACCGACGGTCAGGCAATATTTGTTGGTCTACATATAAAATTACTTTTAGCTAAATAAAAAGTTAATGAAATGCAACAACAACACCTTAACGATTCTAATTAATCATGCACCACCATCACCCAAGCCTTTTTTTTAACAGCTATTCATTATATCGCCATAGTGATTACATACCTAATGAACGAATTAATATTCATTGCTAAACATAAAACCAACTATGGATCAACTACTAGAGTACTAATAAACACTACTAAACATAGAAGTAACCGCATATCAACTAGAAGAGTACAACATCAACTTAGTAACCAAACAATAAACCTAATTAACCTACCTGCATCCTTAGAACCAAGGCACCACCCTAGCACCAAGAAATACTATGGGCAACTACTAGAGTACTAATATACACTACTAAACGTAGAAGTAACCGCATATAACCTAGAAGAGTACTGCATCAACTTAGTAACCAAAACAACAAACCTAATTAACCTACCTGCATCCTTAGAACCAAGGCACCACCCCAGCACCAAGACATAATATGGGCAACTACTAGAGTACTAATATACATTACTAAACATAGAAGTAACCACATATAACCTAGAAGAGTACTGCATCAACTTCCCAATTTAAGCTTTAGTCAACTTTGTTTAATTAGTTGGTCAAAAAAGGCCATAAATATCTCATTTATAAGGAGGGGGCCAGTTTTGAAGTTGATGAGTCACCATGGACCTCAACAAAATAAGAAAAGAAGAGGGAAAAGTAAGTAAGGTACTATTCACCTTTTAAGGAAAATATCTCACATAAGACATCCCTCTCTCCTCTCTTCTTCATTCTTTCCCTTCTCCACCATGTTCTTCTTCTTATTCCTCTCGAAGGAACCGTAATTTGCAGCCCTCACATTCCTCCATATTCTCTTGCTCACCAAATGCTCAGTATTGCTCCAAATCAAAAACCAAGCATATATTACTCTTAGTTGGAGCAAGCTCTTTCATTCTATCTTTTAAAATCTTCAAAAGCTCAAGTTTGGTGCCATGAAAAACTCCATTATATGAGGAAAATTCAGTTTCAAGAGTCCCATTACATCTCCTCTTATTCAAGGTAAGAAAAGTGAAAGAAAAATCATGTTTTCTTCATCTTTGTTCATTACCAAAAATTTCTTTCTCATGGGGTTTTGTTTTACTCATTGAACTAGCTTGTTTCAATCTCTAAAGGACTAGTGGAGGTCCTCTTTGATTCAATACCAAGTCTATCTTGAAACTTCAAGGTAATCATCCAATTTAAATGCCTTAAAACACTTTTTTACCTAAGATTGAATTCAACGAGTTTAGGCATGTTTCTTTGTACTCATTAGATTATTTGAATGTGAATTACAACATTGGCAAGAGAAATAAAGTTGCTTGCCAAAAATCAACCAAGCAAACCAAGGAGGAAAGTTAGAGAAGTTTAAGAAAAACTAGGTAAACTACTTACCTTAAGGTGGTTTATTGCTTTAAGGGATGGGATTTAGATAGATGATAAGTGTAGCTTATATTTTACATTAAGTAAGGGCTATAAAACCTAGGATAAAGAACATGATCATATTTGAGAATTTGTGACTAAGGAGAAAATGAGAATGAGATAGTTAAACAATCTTAAGGTGAATTACAAGAACACTTCTATTGCTATGGGAGCATTGTGTGTGTAATTGCAGGTTGAAGGCTATTATATGTGGGAAATTCAGTGTTTAAGTTTATGTCATTTAAGGGCCTAAGAGCCAAGCAATTTAAGTTTATGCACTATATTATGATGTAGTGTAGTTTCGGTGTAAATTATGTGTAGAGAAAGTGTATGAGGATTTGAGTGTCTTGATTTCTAAGGATGGAAAACTAGATGTTTTGGTTTAAGAACATGTTAGGGAGACCATGTCAAAATTTGGTGAAGGAACAAGATGTTTTAAGAGTTTAAAGAACTTTATGACTTAGATTGTCCTAGGATGAATAAAGGTGAATATGGTGGAAAAGGGGTGAGCTAGGAGTTTTTGAGTATTAGGATGACCTAGAGGTGTTTAGGAGGAACTAGAGGATAGCATGGTGAATTTAAGGTACCAAAACCATGATAAGAGAAGTTGCAAGACTTGTGCAAGATTGAAGGAAAAATACGGATAATGACTTGTGACAGTGTAAGTATGGACTAGAGAGTATGACTTGAGAATGGTTGGGAAACTAGGTAAAGGAAAAGATGGATTATTAAAATGCTTGAGTAGAAGTCGTGTAGGTTAAAAGGAACACTTTGGTTAATTGATGTTTTAGACAAGTTGAGAGGTTAGAAGTGTAAGGAGTTTTTTTTTTTGAACACCAAGGAAGTGTAAGGAGTTAAGTGTTAAGTGTTAGGACTTTTTGTCAGAAGTGAGGAAATGATCAATGGGTTAAATGAAGGTTTATAAATGAGTTGATGGATGATTAAGAGGATATTAAGTGCTAAATGATGTTAGAACAGATTAGGGAACTTGTGGAAGAGTTTGGAGTGGATTAGACATTTAAAGATGAGGTTTTGTAGTGGACCGACCCAGGGGACCGGCCCTGTTTGGGTCGGTCGGACTGTAATAAACCAGTCGGGAATGCTTCTGCATTTGATCGACCTTGGGGACCGACCCTGTCTAGGTCGGTCAGGCAAATATTAGAGAACCAGAATGTTTCTGTAATGGACCGACCTTAGGACCGACCCTGGCTGGGTCGGTCGAGTAGGAATTTTTCAGTTAGAGAAGTTTCTGTCTCCGACCAACCCAAGGGGTTGGGTCGGTCGGTGGGTTGGTCGGCCCTTATAAAAAAAAACAAAAAAGGAAGAGTGGCATTAGTAGTCCACCATTAGGAGGGTGATGATGATTAGAAAGGTAAGCATATAAGAACTTAAGAAATTAAGCCAAGTAAAATGAATAAAGTGTTTAAGGTTAAGAACTAAGTAGTTATTAGTTGGGGATCATTAGTGGCTAAGTAAGTTAAGTAACTTGGAAGTAATTAACAACCTAAATTGGATGAATGTTTAGGATTTGAGAGTTTGGACTCAGAAGGGGATTAAACAACCGAACAGCCGACGGTGTACGGTATGGTTCTCTTGTAGCCTGCTTGCTAACGGGTGTCCCTCGGCTTGTGTGCTATCTGTTTAAATGTTTCGACTAAAACAAGATAAAGCATGCAACCGGTATATTGTGCTACTTGTGTGTTTTGCATTATACTAACACACTTGGTTTGAGATCATTTACTAACTAAGTTTAGTAAACAATGGAATGAGTTAAGAATACCCTCTAGTATATTGGTTGGTTAATACCAGAAAAAGGTTTAACTAACACTTTGTCTTTAAGACTTTCACTAATTGGAACTTGGGGGAGTGAGGAATTCGGGACTGACTCTGGTCATGCATGTTAAGGAAAGGGGGTCGGTATCTGAATCAGATCCGACTTCCGCTTGAGACTCGTCTTTGACTTTTCGCCTAGAGTTGACATATAGACTCGACCACCTTGGATTACAGTTCAAGGTGGGAGGCCAGATTAAGATGGTGCGGTGGGGATCACCTAAATCCCAACTTTAAGAAAGGAAAATTTCACCAAATACCACCGAGTTTTTGCTTAATTCACGATATACCACTGTGTTTTTAAAATTACACAGGATAACACTATGTTTTTACTTATTTCATCAGATAACACTATGTCTCATATTTTGTTAAATGTCTAGTTAATATTCCAAGAAAATGACTAAACTACCCCTGTTATTAATTAACAACTTGAAAGTAATTTACCATACTGATAAATTTCATATGGCACCACTTTTATTTAACTATTTACATGGGTAGTTTAGTCTTTTTTTCTAGGGATAATAATGGAACATTTAAAAAAAAATATGAGACAGAGTGTTATGTGGTGAAATAAGTAAAAACTTAGTGTTATCCTGTGTAATTTTAAAAACACAGTGGTATATCGTGAATTAAGCAAAAACTCAGTGGTATTTGGTGAAAATTCCCTTTAAGAAATGATATTTATTTAAACCAATGGAGTTAATAGCTCATTGGCTAGGGTTACTTTTGACCCGACAAAGATAAACATCGAGTTAAGAAACAACCAATTCTAGTTAAAGGATGGATGGTGCAATGAGACTGAGATAAGAATTGAGATAAGATAAGTATGGACTGAGATTAAGAGAAATCATAACTTAAGGAGTTAAAAGTTAACTCACTTACTTAAGGAACGCTTTTAAGTCGTTCATGGTGTTTGAACTATGATTGTTCATATTTGGTGTGGTGTTTATTGCACTTCTTATTTATGTTGTGTTATTAATCAACCGCATGCTATCGACAAGTAGTGGTAGTAGCCCCGTTAGCTTGGGGGCTATAAGAGAATCGTACCAGCAAAGGTTCTGACCCACTTGGGGGCAACATATTAATTTTGCAGGTAAGCACCTGCAGAAGGCTCACCTTGAGAGTAGGAGCGGGTAGTCTTAGGATGGGTTTTATTTTTAGTACAGGATGTGCATGTACACCCGTCTGTTGACATTAGAACTTGTGGTAAATAATGTTAGTATTTGAGATACTTGGAAACTTGGTTGGTTTGTATTTTGGATAAACGGTTGTAAATATTTAAGTTCGGTGTATTCTGGTAGTTCAGACTGTAGCAAGGTCCTGGTGTGTATTAAATTCCGCTGCGACGTTTATATATATGTTGTTAAGTTGCGATAACCACGATTGGATTAAGTTGGGGTGTTACAAAAAGTGGTATCAGAGCATAGTTACATTCTGAACAAAGAAATACCAAACTTAGGTTGCCACCGAGTTAGGATATGAGTTAAGACATAAGTTATGGGATAAAGGTGTGAGAAGTTAGAGTGAGCAGAGTCAGACGACTACTAATAAGTGTGGATCAACTTTGCCGTGTATGGACGATATAAACCGTGAACCGAAACCTTTGTAAACACAAGCCTAATGTGCTTTATGCTTGTTTAGATGGCAGGTTGTCCACGTGGAGGGGGTCATGTCCGAGGTGATCAGGTTACTAAGATATCGGAAGGGTAGACGATCGCTGAGATCATGGCTTCCGCTTTAGGGCATATAGGCTATCAGCCTGGTGCACCACCACCACCACCACAACCCCGGGAACCGAACTCGGTGAAGAGTCTTGTTGACCTTCGACGCGCATCATTCAAGGGGGAGACTGATCCCGTCAAGCTTGAAGCATACATCTCCGAGATGGAGAATGCATTTGAGACCCTTGACGTACTTGCTGGAGTCAAGGTTCGACTTGTCGCGTTTTACCTTAAGGGAGCGGCGGGCGATTTGTGGAAGCTGGTAAGGGCCGAGCATGTGGCCAACCCAGAATTCGGCTGGGAGCAGTACACAACTTTACTATGAGCCAAATACTACCCCACCCATGTCCAGACGAAGAAGCGCTTACAGTTTGATGCGCTGAAGCAGACGGACAAGATGACGGTGGATGAGTACTACTCGGAGTTCACCGCCTTGCTACGTCTTCTACCGGGATTGGGGTACTCGGACCAGATCCTGGTGGACCGCTTCTATGGCGGGCCGAGCCATCGACTCCGCTATGGCATAGGGTCAACGAGCTATACTACCTTGTAGGTAATGAGAAAGGTTGAGATACTTATAAGTGATTAAGATTTTATACCATGAGAATGAGAGAAACTAACACCTTGAAAGCAAGAGTGCTATCATGCTGCTGCTAAGGTGGAGATAACCATCCAGCTAAGGAACGAAGACAATTTTGCTAAGAGAAAGTCTGCTGGTAAGGGTGTTGAGAACCAAGGGCAAGGCGGGTACAAGAAAGAAAAGTACCAGCCTCAGTCCCAAAAAGGTCAGAAGGGAGAGGTGGAGAATGAGAAGGCTGCTGAAGAGCCTCTTAAGCTAACATATGCCATAGCTGCTAAGCCCCTACGCTCGAAAGTGCCAAAGGGTAAGAAAATACACCTTAATGTGAATTAACAATATATTAGCAACCATTGAGATACAATCGCTAATAATGTGAACAATCAGGGTCTGAGTCCAGGAAAGGAGCCGGTGGTGCATACCAACGTCGCTATATCTGCTCAAGGTGCCACAAGGACCACCTTGGACTCGACTGCAAGGGCAACAAGGTGGAGTGCAACTTCTGTGGGGTACTCGGACACCGAGCTTACGAGTGCTTCTGAAACCCCGAGAGTAGAGCCTTCAGGCTCGGGTGGAAGGGCAAGGGTAAGACCGATCAGGGCGCTGGATCCGACGGTCAGAAGGCGACTAAGCCAGCCGCCAACAAAGGACCCCGAGTAGTCCAGAAGTCGGGACCTACTCTCCACATGGTGGACCGGGATGATAGGGCTGAACCCTCATCGAGACCAGGTACCGCTATAACCCATTAAGTGATTAAATTGTCTGCTTACCGCATTTCATGCATGCTTGGGTGAATGACTAAGTTAGATAAGACTTTAGTATATGACTAGAACTTAAGTAAGATATAACCTATTACCACCTTAGGAAATTTCAACATTTGCTATCCCATTTCTTCAACGCTTAACCCGGAGGAGACCGACATCGAAACCCGAGACTTTCCAAATGATCAGTGTCAGGTTATCCGCCCAGGTATGATTTTATTAAGGGGATACCTAACACCTGAGGCACAAATAGCCATCATCCAGAGATGCAGCCAGTTAGGAGTGGGACCGGGAGGTTTTTATACACCGGAGTACCCTGGAGGAGATAAGATGAAACTAAGGATGATGAGCTTATGTAAGGATTGGAATCCGTATGCCAAGACATACCAAACCACGAGAGCACAAGATGGAGTCTCACCACCGGAAATACCCAAAGAGTTCCATCCGGTCATTACATAAGCCATGGAGATCGCTCAGCAACTAGAAGCTGACCCGATTCTAGGCATACAAGCAGATATGTGCATCGTTAACTTCTACAAGAAAGATGGGCGACTCAGATTACATCAAGATAAGGACGAGACAGCGGAGTCTCTCGAAAGAGGGGTACCCGTAGTGTCTTGGTCCATTGGAGATGACGCTGAATTCCTATATGGCGAGCAGAAACGTGTGGACCGTGCCAAGAAGTTGGTATTGAAGTCCGGAGAAGTGTTAATCATGGGTGGAGAGTCAAGAATGTTATACCATGGGATTAAGAAGCTCAAGCTAAACACAACATCGTCAGCGGTAATTAATGCGGTGCATATGAGACCAGGATGGTTGAACGTAACCTTTAGACAGTATTAGACATGTAATACTTAAGTATGATGTAAGAGAACAAAGGCACATGATGTAAAAAGGATGGATATCAATAAAATAATAGTGTTGTTCATATTAATCGTTACGACTCTTGTTATACCATCATTACTCATGAAAGCTTGCGAAATACAATTAGTTTATGGACTCGTACGGAAGGTGCGATAAGCATCCTTACTGAGGAACAGGCCGGTGAAAGTGGTACTATCCTCACCGGCACCTTTTTGATCAATGGCGTTGATGCATCTGTGCTCTTCGACTTAGGGGCCTCGCATACCTTCATCTCGGCATCATTTGCGAAGAGGTTCGGGCTAGACGCTGATGAGCTACCCGACTTCACGGTTATGCTCCCGTTTAAGGAGAAGGTTCGATGCACTCGCTACTACCAAGAAGCCACCATTAGAATCAAAGGTGAAGACTTCCCAGTCACATTCATCGAGTTTAGAGATTTGGGGTTTGTTGTGATTTTTAGGATGAACTGGTTGGAGCGGCACAAGGGTCGTATCCTCTACGCTGAGCATTGACTGCTACTTAGGAGTCCGTCTAGGGTTACAATATCATACCGCTAGAGGCCTAGAGAGCCTTCGACCAAGATCATCTCCGCCATGGCAATGTATTGGGAGTTGAGGAGGAAGGAAGAGGTATATCTCTACTATGTTCAGGACATAGAGAGAGATCCCGAGTTTGACCCCGACTTCACTAGTGGAACGCGAGGCTTTAATGAAGGTGGTTTAATCACGGCTTAAACAGACACCGTGATTAATAGGAAGGCCGAATTTATTAGCGACGATGATTGATTAACCCGTAATCATAATCGATCGGAGGTTGGCGCGCCTTTTTAAGAGGGACTTTAGATGACGGTTTTTAGTAAAACCGTAATCTAAAGTCCCGTGTTGACGCGCGCTTTACGGTCAACGGACTTTAGATTACGGTTTTACTAAAAACCGTCATCTAAAGTCCCTCCTAAAAAAGGCGCGCCAACCTCGTCAACGACGTCGTTTTGACCTGACGAAAAAAATTTCCCGTATTATTTGATTTATTCGACTCCGCGCGTAATCTAAATTACAGTTAACGACGTCGTTTTAGCAGTGTATTTTAGATTAATAAAAACTTTATATTAATGTGTTACCTATGTTTGAAACCCAACATATGGCAAATAATTATCGCGCTATTTTTTTAATTTCGTTACACTTTAGATTACATTTAACGACGTCGTTTTTCAGTGTATTTTAGATTAATAAAAACTTTATATTAATGTGTTACCTATGTTTGAAACCCAACATATGCCAAATAATTATCGCGCTTTTTTTTTAATTTCGTTACACTTTAGATTACGGTTTTTGTGAGAACCGTCATGTAAAGTGTGACTTTAGTTTACGGTTTACATGTAAACCGTAATCTAAAGTCCATTTAAACATTTGCCTACACTCTGCACACTCTACTCACAGTAACTCTTCTTCTCTTTCGCGCTATCTTCCTCACTGAAATTGCCTCCTCTCTCCCGTCACCTTGCTAACGGCCATCGCCGCCGTCGCTCCCACCACCTTTGTCACTCCCATCGCCGCCGGTCACCACCCATCTACCACTGGTCTCACCGTCGACGTCTCTATCGCGTATTGGGTATGCGATCGCGATTGATTGTCGTTTTTTTCTAACTTTGTTCATATACATGCATTTCGATTGCAAGTTCTAACCTCGTTTGTATCGAATCCTGAGAGTGTAATGGCAAATGTTCTAACCTTGTTCATATATTTGTGCCCAGATTCACAGTTAATTGCGACCTAGTTCGTGGGCTGATTTCTACACTACTTGCCCACTTCGGTGCTTAGTTACGGTAACTTTGCAAACCAATCTGTAAACTGCTGTATTTATTTGTTCTTAGCATTTAGTATTACAATTACATAATAGTGTAGTTTTAAAAATGCTACTACTTAAAACTGCCACAGGAAAGAAAGTAAGTTCAAGTATATTACCGATTCCTGAAAAATGAATGGTACAGAACTGTAGCATATCTCAGTTTCATGAATGGAACAGAACTGTAACAAGTTGTTTGAGTTTTGGTCTGGATTTAAAAGCTTAATGGAATATTTAAGTAACTGGGTAAGGAGTTAGGAGAAGTATAATCAGTTGAAAGGAAAAAAAACAGACAGGGAAGAAAGCAAGAACACAACTCAGTTTCTGTTTTGATTTCAGTTTGGATTTCAGCTTCAGTTTCGTATCAGATCAGGTTCTGACTAATTCTGCATCTGTAACAAAGTTGCCTTGGGTTTAGTTGAGTTAGAAACTTTATAACACACCAAATTGACAGGATCGACAGTTTAGAAAGGTTTGAGAATTCAAACACGTGAACAAACAGAGAGGAGTCATACACCAGTCTCTGTCTGTCTGTTTCTTTTCTTTCAGTTTCTATTTCTGTTTGAGTTCTGTGTGAATCTGTTCAGTAGAGGCAACAGAAAGATGTTGTCGTTTTTCTGTTTCTGTAAACTAAATACATCAGTGAAGATAAGTTTATGTATGTTACCAGTTCTAGATGGTGCGTGCGAATTTGACTTTGATAAAACTGATTTGGAGACGTTAGAAATATAGGGGAGATGCTGTCGATTTTTTTCCGCGGTTTAGCTAGCATTTAACCTTGATTTTTTGATGAATTCTAATGTTGTCGTTTTTCATTTATGCATCAGGACTACGACTTTATTTAGGCTTCCGACCTCAACCGTCTTAGCATCGGCTAATCGTCTACCAGAGGTAAGATTTATATATATACATATAATATTTGACAAACTACCAAACATAGTTATCCGCCCAAGATATACCTAATAGAGGTATATCTTCGGCAGTCCCTGTCGGGACTGTCCACGATTGTTAAATCACACACCTAGGGTGTGAATGTGCTTTTAATATGTACTTTATTGATTATTTCAGCAGTATCTCTTTATTGTTCTTCGAATGCATATATTATTGATTAATATCATAATATCGTGCATTTGAAGAACTGTAGGGAGATGCTGCCGAAATTTTCAATAAATTACATATTAAAAACACGTTCACCGGTGGGATTTAATACTCATGGATGGATTTAGGTTGATAAGATACAAAAGTGTAAAGACTCTGCCACGGGTGACGGTATGAAATGGCTGCCTTCATATAAATAGCTAGAAGGAGATGGAACGTTCGTGGATTTACAGCGGAAATTTGGACGACAAGTTTTTAGAAGGAGTTGATAAGTTATGCACGGTGTTGGCGAACAATCTGAAACCTACAGACAAGGGATACATATTTTGTCCGTGTATCGACTGCCAAAACAATCTGAGATATCGCGGCGTTGAAACAATTAAGGAACATCTGATCCGCCGCGGTTTTACAAAAGATTTCCAAGACATAATCCGATGGCATGGTCAGAGTGCGTTCGATGTTATTAAGCCTGACGAAGGGGATAATGGTCAGGCAAACACAGAAACAGAACTTGGAGATGATACAGTTGCTGGTGATCCAGAAGACGTTACAGCGAACGTTGTGCCAGATTTCTGGGATGATGACATTGAGACTATGCTTGAAGATGTGGAACGACATTACTCTAACACGCCAGACAAGCATGAAAATTTGTTGGATTCATCCAAAACACCGTTGTACCCCGGGTGTGACCCTACAAAGTTAAGCAAGTTGAGTGTCGTCCTCAAGCTATTCAACTTGAAAGCGAAACATGGCTGGAGCGACGTAAGTTTCACTGACCTCCTGGAACTATTGAAATACGTTCTTCCGGTGGACAACGTTTTACCAACGACTACGTACTCAGCCAAAAAAATGATGTGCCCAATGGGTATGGGGTACCAGAAAATTCATGCTTGTCCAAATGGTTGCATGCTGTTTTGGAAATCGGATGAATTTGCTGAAAGCTGTTCAGCATGTGGAGCGTCACGGTATAAGAAACAACAAACTCACATCAGCGGTAGTAAGAAAGGTTCACCAGCTAAGGTATTGTGGTACCTGCCCATCATTCCAAGGTTCAGACGTTTGTTCTCCATTGAGAAAGACGCAGAGAATCTTCGGTGGCATTCAGTTCACAGGAAAAAGGATGGCAGATTGAGACATCCCGCTGATGCACCACAGTGGAGAAACATAGACGTAAAATTTCCTGAGTTTGGTAACGAACCGAGAAACCTAAGGCTAGGCTTGTGCACGGATGGGATGAACCCTTACGGTACTTTGAGTAGCATACACAGTACCTGGCCTGTGCTTTTGGTTATTTACAATCTACCGCCGTGGTTATGCATGAAACCAAGACACATCTTGTTGTCTTTGTTAATATCTGGTCCAAAGCAACCGGGCAACAAAATTGACGTATTCCTACAACCTTTGATAGAGGATCTACAACTCTTGTGGAATGAAGGGGCTACGGTTTACGACTCATTCAGTAAAGAGGACTTCAATTTGCGTGCTATGTTGTACTGCACAATCAATGATTTCCCCGCCTATGGTAATCTTTCAGGCTATTCAATCAAGGGGGCGTTGGCGTGTCCGATTTGTGGTGAAAACACTTGTAGCATTCGCTTGAAACATAGTGGGAAAACCGTGTATATGGGCCACCGAAAAATGCTTCCAAAAGGACATAAGTATCGAAAGATGGCGAAAGAGTTCGATGGGAAAACTGATCACAGCATGGCGCGCCAGCCTTTGACAGGTACAGAGATTTACAAAAAGTTGGATAATATTGTGAACAACTTCGGGCCGCCAACCAAAAGTGGTGAAAAAAGTGTCTGGAAAAAGAAATCAATATTTTGGGAACTACAGTACTGGCAGCATCTGGAGGTTAGACATTGTATCGATGGGATGCATGTCGAGAAGAACGTGGGTGAAAGTTTCACTAGCACCCTTTTGAACATAAAAGGAAAGACAAAGGATCATTTGAAAGGAAGAAAAGATTTAATTGAGTTGGGCATACGCACAGAGCTTGGCCCGCAAGAACGTGGAAAACGCACATTCTTGCCTCCTGCCTGTCACACTCTGTCTAAAGAAGAGAAACATAGTCTATGCAGTACCCTTTACAACATCAAGGTGCCATCAGGTTACTCCTCAAACATAAGAAACCTAGTGTCCATGACAGATTTCAAATTAGTAGGAATGAAATCTCACGATTATCATGTCCTACTTCAAGAATTTTTGCCAATTGCACTACGTGGGATCTTGCCGGATGCTGTCAGACACACAATCACAAACGTCAGTGTCTTCCTCAAATCCATTTCGTCTAAGGTTCTTGATGTGGACACTCTGTCTAAATTACAAAAGGATCTTATTGTGACAATGTGCCAGCTGGAGATGTATTTTCCTCCATCGTTCTTCGACATAATGATACATCTCCTCGTGCATCTTGTAAGAGAGATTCTGATGTGTGGTCCTTTGTACCTTCGCTACATGTATCCGTTCGAAAGGTACATGGGTGTCCTGAAGAAGAAAATGAAGAACCGTCGTCACCCAGAGGGTAGTATTATAGAGGGCACTATCACAGAGGAAGTTGTAGACTTCTGCACCAATTACCTAGAAGGTGTCGATACCATTGGACTTCCACGTTCTAGACACGAGGGCAGATTGAAGGGTGTTGGCACGGTTGGAAGGAAACTGAAAAGAATTGACATAGACACTCTTAACAAAGCTCATTTAGTTGTGCTAAGTCATCTTGAAGATGTTGAACCATACTTTGATGAACACTTGTGTGTTTTAAGAGCACAATATCCAAACATGAGTGACGTCAGACTACAAAATGAGCAGAATAGGACATTTGTCCGATGGTTCAAAGAGAGAGTGTTGTCCGATCAGTCCACGAATGTGCCTGAACTGATTAAAGTAGTTGCATTTGGACCAAATCTGGATGTAATTTCTTATGAGGGGTACGATGTCAACGGATTCACCTTTTTCACAGAACGTCAGGATCAGAAGTCAACGAATCAAAACAGTGGTGTAGAGCTTGAAGCTTATCAAAACTTATATGACGTCGGTGTCGTGGGTCATAGTCCTGTCTCAGTACAACAATCATATTTCGGTGTTATACAAGACATCTGGGTATTGGACTACAACAGCTACGAAATGTGTGTTTTCCGCTGTAACTGGGTTAACAACATTCATGGCTACCGTGAGGAGGAGCATGGTATGAAACTGGTTGATCTGTCTAGAGCTACTCCCACGGTTGAGCCATTCGTTGTTGGGACGAAGGTTAAGCAGATATTTTATGTAACTGATCCCTGTAATCCTAGATGGTCTGTTGTGCTTAAAGGGAGAAGAGGAATAGTTGGTGTGGATGGTGTGGTTGATGAGGATGAGTATGATGCAGAAGATGAACCTCCAACTGTTCCTATTTCATTGGAAGAGGCTGAGGTCACAGGTCATCGTGAGTATATACGATCAGACCATAACGAGGGAATGTGGGTTGAGAGATAATGGTGTATGTAAGTTATTACTATAAAAATTTATATGAAATTACCACTCTTTTATTTATTGCTTGTTTATGACCATTATGAAATGCTTAATTTAATTCAAATTGTATTTCAATCCTTGCAGGCATGGCTGATCAGGACATGGCTGATGCAGAGTTCGATTTATTTTGTCGTGAGGATGAGGAAAATGAGCAGCGAATGGTACCGGTCCCATCTACATCTGCCGCTGCTGCTGTTGCCCCATCCACATCTGCCGCTGCTGTTGCCCATCCACTCTGCCGCTGATGTGTTGGCCCTTCCATGAGTGCACCTTCTACGAGTGCTACTCAGAGACCCAGAGGTAGAGGTCCGACCCGTGGGTTGAAACTGCAGAAAGAGGATCAGATTAGTCTTCTGTGGGACCAGTATGGGAGGTATGGTGGGGGCAGCAGGTCAGAGTTCGGTAGTATGCTAGGGACTCTGGCCAGATCACATTGCTGCATCAACCACACATGGAAACAAGTCCCGCAAGAAGTAAAGGAGACCATCTGGAAGAAGGTGCAAGAACGGTACAAGATCCCAGAAGAAGTGAAGAAGACCGTTCTTTCTTTGGTGTCCGGCAAAGCTAAATCATTCCGCCACTATTTGGTTGAGCATTGGATCAACAGGGTGCCCCCACGTGAGCCTCCGCCGTATGTTGTGTACAACGGCATGATCACTGAAGAGGAGTGGAAGGAGTTCGTTGAGCGGCACGCCACCCCCGAGTTCAGGGTATGTTTGTGTGTACTCTTTTCTTAATTAATGCTCATAATGCTTTATCCCTGATTTTCTAATTAATTTCCTGTTGTACTTTCTTAACAGCAAGTACAAGAACAAGCACGGCAAAACCGTGAAGCTAATCTCTACCCCCACACCATGGGACGAAGGGGATATGTGGGCAGCCTCGAGGGATGGAAAGAAGCTGGTTTGCTGACACGGAGGACGAGGAACGAGATGGAAGTGAATGCCCGATCGAGGATGTCTCTGAGGCGAGGAGGGTGCAGATGTACATACTGGGACGCCAGAAAACGACCAGCGAAGGTCAGAGGATATTTCCTAATGCTGCGATGGAACAACTGGCTAACCAAATTGTAAGTATTTGAAAGTAGCTGTTAAATAATTTACTTATATACTCAAGTGTTTGTTGATCTTAAATTTAGTGTTAACTTCTTTGAAAATTGGACAGTACGAAGCGGCACAGAGAGGAGAAGTAGACTTACACGCTCCTCCTTCTCAAGACGACGCGCTCAATCAAATGCTTGGGAAGAAGGATCACCCGGGGCGTGTTAGAGGATTTGGGGGAGAAGTACGTCAGAAGAACGTATTCCCGCCATCTGCTAGGAAGGGTCAGATGAGTGCTGCTGAAGTCGAGGCGATGGTAGAGCGTAAGTTCGCTGCTGAGCGCCAAGCTAATGACGAGAAACAGGCTGCTGAGCGCCGGGCTATCGAGGAGAGGCTGCAGGAAGCGTTGAATGCGATTGCACATGCGACTACTCAGCAGCAGCTAGATCCTCCTCGACTATCTTCCTCGTCTAGTTGTGCTCCGGCCGCTGACCCGTACCCGTTTGCCAACATCCAGGTTAACTTTGTTTAACTATTTTTCTCCTAAAATAAAGTTATTTAAATAGTATTAGATTGGACTCACTTATTTATTTCACGTATTATCTCTGTTTATTAAAGGAGCAAAAAAAATGTCGTCTCCAAATACCATTAGACGGGCACCCTGTAGATGCGGCCTACGGGACGGTGTTGCCATCAGGTCCACTCACGCTCATCAGTTTCGTACGTCTACCCCCATTCTACGCGCGTGTGACCTTGGACCTGATAGTTGATGGATTTGAGCATGCATACCTTCCGATGGCGTTTGACAACAAATGCACGCTGATCGAAGCGAAGGGAGACATATTGCCCTGGCCAGCATGTTATATTGTTGTCACCGATGAGGTAAGACTGTTTGACAACCATTTAGTATCTAATAAAATGCATTATTTAGCATTAAGTATCTAATCTAATCTATTATAGATCCCTGAGCTTCCTCGCCGCGTAACCCGGCCCAGACTAGAAGAGACCAGCGCGCCGGCGAATCCTGAGATCCCTGAGCTTCCTCGCCGCGTATCCCGGCCCAGAGAAGAAGAGATCTGCGCGCCGGCGAATCCTGTCAGAAGTACAAGGGTATGTTCTAGATAATTGTTTAATGTTACTATAATAATCAATTAGTAATTATCTTTACATTGATGCTTTACTGTTTGTGTGTGAAGGGTAAGAATCCAGTGAGTCGGGGTGCGAAAGGTAAGAATCCAGCGCCCGTCCGGGGTCGCACCAGGACTTCTGAGGCGCCTAAAAATAAGCTCACACTGCCACAAAAACTTGTTAATGTTTTGGGGCCCAAGCAGATGAATCTCTACGACAAGATCATGTTGAAGTCATCTCAAACTAACAACTTCATGATGACGCTTCCAAAGTCGATGTTTCACTACGAAGAAGATATGATGACGGCAATCAACTTTGAGGACATCAGAGAGATGATGTGTGGAGATTATCTGAACATTAACATTATTCAAGCTTATCTAAAGTAAGTGTTCTTTCCTCATACTGTAAAAACATATAGAATAAGTATCTATGAAGTTGCATTGGCTAACTTTTTATAGTACATGTGATATAATAGATGTCTGCTTGAGAGATGTGCTGAGAAGGACATGACCTCCATTACTGCGGTGTGCCCGGAGCGTTTATCGTACGACTCAGTCACTAGGGACCCGGGGAGGTTTTGTGAATACATGATTCATTGCTTCAATGTTGTTGATCAACAGAATAAATTATTCATTCTAATGCCGTATCACCAAACGTGAGTTCTAATATAAAATTACATACTAATTAGCTAACTTTTTTACCTTCATTTCTCATTTCATTTTGTATTTGACATTGTAGCCACCACTGGGCTTTGTTTATATTCTGCGCTGCCACCGCTACTCTGCTCGTTCTAGATCCACTAGGGCAGTGGACAGAATTCAACACTGAAGACTTAATCAAAGAGTAAGTTTTTATTACTATTTAATTGTTTGTAAGTTTTTTGAACCAAAATTAATGTACTTGTTCATTTTGCTAAACGCTTTTGTTAATATATGTAACAGTTGTTACAAAAAAACCCCTCAGGGAGAGTTTGGTGATTTGACCGTCAATTACATCAAGGTTTGGTAATTCATGTATTTCATTCGTGCTGCTATTATCTTTGTACAATTGTTTTACATTTGTGAATTTTGGTGATTTAGTGCCCTACCCAAAAGGATTCTAAGAGTTGCGGGTACTACGTGATGCGGTATATGTACGAGTTCTGCGGGTACTTCCCAAGTTTTAAGAATGATATTGACAAGGTAATACGAACGCTGTCTTGTATTTAATTCTTTCGGCAGATTTTTTGTGTCTTTATCTTAATCTCATTATGTGTTCCATTCCTTTTCTTGTTGCAGATTAAAGAGCATTATGCCAGATTCAAGACTTATGCTCCTGCCGACTTGTTGCATGTCAGAGAGAGCATGGCAGCCATGTTTATGAGAATGGAGTGGTGTAGACTAGCTAGCTGCTGATGTAACATATATTTTTTGTTAGTTGCTGCTCTGATTCTGTTAGTTGCTGCTGCAACAGATTATATTGTGTAACAATTATATTTTTTGTTAGTTGCTCTGATTCTGTTTGTAATGAATTATGCTAGCTGCTGCTGTAACAGATTCTATGCTGTTGTATTGAATCTGTTGCAATTGTGCGCAGAAATGAATTTGCAATTGTTATCTCTGTTGCAATTGTGTAACAGATTGAATATGTTACAGATTTTCGATCTGGTGCTTTATTAGATGTTATCTCTGTTGCAATTGTGTAACAGATTGAATATGTTACAGATTTTCGATCTGGTGCTTTATTAGATGTTATCTCTGTTGCAATTGTGCGCAGAGAATGAATTTGTGTTGTTGGTATTTGATTCAGGGGGTTCAATTGTGCAGTTTCTGCCCTCTGTTGCTTATCTGTTACAATTCTGTCTCTGTTGCAATTGTGTAGATTTGTAAAAAAAAAAATTACACTTTAGATTACGGTTCTAACAATAACCGTAATCTAAAGTCCTTTGGGCGCGGCGCCAAAAGACTTTAGATGACGGTTATTGCCAAAACCGTCATCTAAAGTGTCGACTTTACATTACGGTTATTGTAAAACCGTGATCTAAAGTCCTTTGGTTCGCGCGCGCTAAAGGACTTTAGATCACGGTTTTACAAATAACCGTAATGTAAAGTCAATGACACGCGGGCCGGAAAAGGGACTTTAATTACGGTTTTAAACCGTAATTAAAGAAACGCCATCTTTATTGACGCCCGCGTAGATTACGGTCCAGAACCGTAATTATACACGGTTTTGGACCGTAATTAATGGGTCGCGTTCCACTAGTGCTTACCGGTAGTGTTGGAGTTCCCCGATCTCTTTCCACGGGAACTGCCCGGCACGCCACCCACTCGGGAGGTAGAGTTCACCATTGAGCGGCTACTTGGGATGGGACTAATAGCTAAGGTGCCTTACCGCATGGCTTCGGCTGAGATGAACGAACTAAAAGAACAGCTGAGAGACCTGATTGACAAAGGGTTTGTGTGACCTAGCGTTTCACCATGGGGAGCGCCAGTCCTTTTCGTGAAGAAGAAGGATGGCAGTCTCTGACTCTGCATCGACTACAGGGAGTTGAATGCAGTGACTGTGAAGAATAAGTATCCACTAACTCGGATTGATGATCTGTTCAATCAGTTGAAGGGGGCGTTTGTGTTCTCCAATATTGATCTCAGATCGGGGTACCATTAGATAGCCATTAAGGAGGGAGATATTGAGAAGACTGCATTCCGGACACGATACGGCCACTACGAGTTTACAGTGATGTCGTTCGGTTTGTCAAATGCACCAGCGAAATTCATGGATCTGATGAACCGTTTGTTCAGGAAGCAGCAGGACAAGTCGGTTGTGGTATTCATCGATGACATATTGATATACTTAAAGTCGAAGGCTGAGCATGAGAGTCATTTGAGGAGAGTATTGGAGATATTGAGAGAGAACCAGCTTTATGCTAAGTTTTTCAAGTGCGAGTTTTGGCTTGATCGAGTCTCTTTCCTGGGTCATGTCATCTCGGATGCTGGAATCTCTATAGATCCAGCAAAGATAGATGCCGTAAGCACCTGGCCATGACTGAAGACATTAACCGACACAAGGAGATTTCTCAGTTTGGCACGGTACTATCGGAGGTTTGTTAAGAACTTCAGCAAGGTCACGAAGCCGATGACCAGTCTGATGAAGAAGGATGCAACGTTCATATGGACGGATGACTGTGAGGGTTCATTCCAGAGCTTGAAGGACTCATTGACCACCGCACCGGTTTTGACCATTCTAGACGGTACGGAGGGCTTTGAGGTATACTACGATGCATCCGGCAGAGGATTAGGTTGCGTACTCATGCAACACGGCAAAGTGGTCGCTTATGCCTCACACCAGCTGAAGAAACATGAGGAGAACTACCCCACACATTATTTAGAATTGGGAGGAGTGGTCTTCGCCTTGAGATATGGCGCCACTACTTATACAGGGTTAGTGTGACGATCGACACCGACCATAAGAGTTTAAAGTATATATTTACTCAAAAGGAGTTGAATCTTTGACAGAGAAGATGGTTGGAGTTTTTGAAAGACTACGACATTGACCTCCAGTACAAAGAAGGGAAGGCCAATGTTGTAGCTGACGCCCTGAGCCGTCGAGCACACTCACTCCATTTGCTACTTGCTTCCTCGAGCTTGGTTGATGAGGTGCGAGAGGCTTAGAGGGCTGATGAGTACATGAGAGAAGTCAGACAGAAGCTGACAAAGGGTACCTTTGAGAGTCAGAAATACGACTTTGGACTTCATGATGATGATCTGATCAGACTTAAGGGCCGGTTATGCATCCGTGCAGCAACATAGATCTGAAAGATCACATATTAAGAGAATCACACTGTTCTTCAATTTCCATCCATCCGGGAGCCTCTAAGATGTACAAAGACATGAAGAGATACTTCTGGTGGTCGGGGATAATGGCAGATGTTGCATAGTTCATTTTGAGGTGTGTCACATGCCAGAAGGTAAAATTCGAGCACCGACGACCGGGCAGAATGGTACAGTCGATGCTAGTTCCGGAGTTGAAGTTTCATGACATCTCCATGGACTTCGTGGTCAGACTGCCGCCTGCCAGGGGAGGTCTGAACATGATTTGGGTTGTAGTGGATCGCCTGACCAAGGTAGCCCGATTCATAACGATGAAGGACACTTGGAAGGTAACGAAGCTTGTAGAGTTGTTTGATAAGGAGATCATGAGACACCACGGGGTACCAAAGACCATCGTATCTGACAAAGATACTTGATTCCTTTCAAGGTACTGGAGAGTGACACGGGAAGCACTGGGTACAAAATTGAAGTTGAGTACCGCATTCCATCCTCAAATAGACGGTCAGACTGAGCGTACAATTTAGACACTCGAGGACATGCTGAGAGCATGTGCCTTGGATTTACAGAGTAGTTGGATTGAGAATTTACATCTGATCGAGTTCTCGTACAACAATAGCTATCATGCTTCGATCAAGATGATGCCTTTTGAAGCGTTGTACGGTAGACCATGTCGTACACCGCTCTACTGGGATGAGTCGAGTGAGACGGTCATTATAGGACCAGAATACTTAGAGCAAGTTTAGGCTAAGGTTCAGCAAATTAGAGAGAACGTGAAAGCTGCTCAAGATAGGCAGAAGTCGTATGCTAATGTTCGACGACGAGACCTGGAGTTCACAGTGGGCGACCGGGTATTTCTGCGAGTCTCATCGATGAAGGGAGTGTTCAGATTTGGACAGAAGGGCAAATTGAGCCTGAAATTTGTGGGTCTGTATGAGATTACAGAGCGGGTGGGCCCAGTTGCTTACAAGTTGAATTTACCTGCTGAGCTGGGTGAAGTGCATGATGTCTTTCATGTCTCACAGCTGCAGAAGTACATGCACCACCCCTCCCATGTTTTAGAATCTGAGAGATTGACCTTAGAGCCAAATATGAGATCAGTGGAGACTCCTCAAAGAATCTTGGATACTAAGACTAGGGACACTCGCCCTAAGTCAGTGCGACTGGTGAAGGTTCTCTAGTCTAACCAGGATGTCGAAGTGGCCACTTGGGAGTTAGAGGATAAGATGAGATCGAAGTACCCTTCGTTGTTTATCGACTAGATTGTCTGTATAGGGTACGGGGCGTACCCCTTTTTAAGGGGGTAGAGCTTCCTTGTTTTTGAGTTAGTAAACGAACAATGTTTGTCATTTGCTTGGTTTGTGTAAGATATGGCTTTATGTAAGATATTACACTTTGTGGTAAGTTTAAGATATCTATAGTACTGGTGGCAGACCATTTGAGTGTTGAGATGTGTGAATGTGAATATAAGATATGGTATTAAGAAATTTGTGTATTGTAAATGATTAAGCATATATATGAACTTTGGGGACAAAGTTCTTTTAAGGGGGGTAGATTGAAATACCCCAAACCTAGCTATGGTGTTTAGATGTTAAACTAAGATATAAGAAGGCTAAAATATGCCTTAGAAACATTGGTAAATGATTTAAAACCATAGAAAACACATGAAAACACCATAAAGGTAAATTAAGCAAAAATATGCTTTAAGCTTTGATTAACTTTGATAAGCACCCAAATATCATTCTTAGACCTTATTAACATGCTAATGGACATTTTAAATCAATTACCAAAGAAAAATAAGCTCAAAAACAAGTTAAAACACAAATTATGCTTTAAGGACTCTTAAAGCACATTTTTGAAATATTGGGTTAGAAATGGGTTTTGAGTGGTTAAATGCCCATGATTACACCTTAATTAACATGTGTACTACTTAGTATCACATTAGGAAGCCTAAATCAATGGGAAACCAAAATTTCACAAATTTGTGCACTAATTGTGAGTAGTTTCCAAATAGTGCCCAATTTAAGCTTTAGTCAACTTTGTTTAATTAGTTGGTCAACAAAGGCCATAAATATCTCATTTAGAAGGAGGGGGCCGGTTTTGAAGGTGATGAGTCATCATGGACTTCAACAAAATCAGAAAAGAAGAGGGAAAAGTAAGTAAGGTACTATTCACATTTTAAGGAAAATATCTCACATAAGACATACCTCTCTCCTCTCTTCTTCATTCTTTCCCTTCTCGACCGTGTTCTTCTTCTTCTTCCTCACTAAGGAACCTTAATTTGCAGCCCTCACATTCCTTCATCTTCACTTGCTCACCAAATGCTCATTATTGCTCCAAATAAAAAACCAAGCATAGATTACTCTTAGTTGGAGCAAGCTCTTTCATTCTATCTTTTCAAATATTCAAAATCTGAAGTTTGGTGCCATGGAAAAACTCCATTGAAGGAGGAAAATTCAGTTTCAAGAGTCCCATTACATCTCCTCTTATTCAAGGTAAGAAAAGTGAAAGAAAAATCACGTTTTCTTCATCTTTGTTCATTACTGAAAATTGCTTTCTCATGGGGTTTTGTTTTTCTCCTTGAACTAGCTTGTTTCAATCTCTAAAGGACTAGTGAAGGTCCTCTTTGATTCAATACCAAGTCTATCTTGAGACTTCAAGGTAATCATCCAATTTTAATGCCTTAAAATACATTTTTACCAAAGATTGAATTCTACGAGTTTAGGCATGTTCTTGTACTCATTAGATTTGAATGTGAATTAGAACATTGGCAAGAGAAATAAAGTTGCTTACCGAAAATCAACCAAGGAAACCAAGGAGGAAAGTTAGAGAAGTTTGAGAAAAACTAGGTAAACTACTTACTTTAAGGTGGTTTATTGCTTTAAGGGATGGGATTTATATAGATGAAGATTGTAGCTTAGAGTTTACATAAGTAAGGGCTATAAAACCTAGTAGAAAGAACATGTCATATTTGAGAACTTGTGACTAAGGAGAAAATGAGTATTGAGATAGTTAATCAATCTTAAGGTGAATTACAAGAACACTTATATTGCTATGGGAGCATTGTTGTGTGTATTTTCAGGTTCAAGGCTATTAAATGTGGGAAATTCAGTGTTTAAGGTTATGTCATTTAAGGGCTAAAGAGCCAAGCAATTTAAGTTTATGCACTATATTATGATGTAGTGTAGTTTGAGTGTAAATTGTGTGTAGAGAAAGTCGTATGAGGATTTGAGTGTTCTTGATTTCTTAAGGATGGAAAGCTGGATGTTTTGGTTTAAGAACATGTTAGGGAGACCATGTCAAAATTTGGTGAAGGAACAAGATGTTTTAAGAGTTTAAATGAACTTTATGACTTAGATTGTCCTAGGAATGAATAAAGATGAATATGGTGGAAAAGGGGTGAGCTAGGATGTTTTTGAGTGTTAGGATGACCTAGAGGTGTCTAGGAGGAACTAGAGGATAGCATGGTGAATTTAAGGTACCAAAACCATGATAAGAGAAGTTGCAAGACTTATGCAAGATTGAAGGAAAAATAAGGATAATGACTTGTGAAAGTGTAAGTATAGACTAGAGTATATGACTTTGATAATGGTTGGGAAACTTGAGTAAAGGAAAGATGAATTAGTAAAAATGCTTGAGGAGAAGTCGTGTAGGTTAAAAAGGAACACTTTGGTTAATTGAAGTTTTAGACAAGTTGAGATGTTGGAAGTGTAAGGAGTTAAGTGTTAGGAATTTTTGTAAGAAGTTGAGGAAATGATCAGTGGGTTAAATGGAAGGTTTATCAATGAGTTGATGGATGATTTAAGAGGATATTATGTGCCTAAATGATGCTAGAACATATTAGGGAACTTGTGGAAGAGTTTGGAGTGGATTGGACATTTAAAGATGAGAATCTGCAGTGGACCGACCCAGGGGACCGACCCTGTCTAGGTCGGTCGGACTGTAATTAGAGAACCAAAATGTTTATGCAATGGACCGACCTTAGGACCGACCCTGGCTGGGTCGGTCGAGTAGGAATTTTTCAGTCGGAGAAGTTTCTGTCTCCGTCCGACCCAGGGGGTTGGGTCGGTCGGTGGGTCGGTCGGCCCTTATAAAAAAACAAAAAAGGAAGAGTGGCATTGGTAGTCCACCATTAGGTGGGTGATGATGATTAGAAAGGTAAGCATATAAGAACTTAAGAAATTAAGCCTAGTAAAATGAATAAAGTGTTTAAGGTTAAGTTTATAAGAACTTAGTAATTATTAGTTGGGGATCATTAGTGGATAAGTAAGTTAAGTAACTTGGAAGTAATTAACAACCTAAATTGGATGAATGTTTTGGATTTAAGAGTTTGGACTCATAAGGGGATTAAACAACCTAACAACCGACGGTGTACGATTTTGCTTTCTTGTAGCCTGCTTGCTAACGAGGTGTCCCTTGGCTTGTGTGCTAGCTGTTTAAATGTTTCGACTAAAACAAGATAAAGCATACAACCGGTATATTGTGCTACTTGTGTGTTTTGCATTATACTAACACACTTGGTTTGAGATCATTTACTAACTAAGTTTAGTAAACAATGGAATGAGTTAAGAATACCCTCTTGTATATTGGTTGGTTAATACCCGAAAAAGGTTTAACTAACACTTTATCTTTAAGACTTTCACTAACTGGAACTTGGGGGGAGTGAGGAATCCAGGACTGACACCGGTCATGCATGTTAAAGAAAGGGGGTCGGTATCTGAATCAGATTCGACTTCCACTTGAGAATCGTCTTTGACTTGTCGCCTAGAGTCGACATATAGGCTCGACCACCTTGGATTACAGTTCAAGGTGGGAGGCCAGATTAAGATGGTGTGATGGGATCACCTAAATACCATATTTAAGAAATGATGTTTATTTAAACCAATGGAGTTAATAACTCATTGGCTAGGGTTACTTTTGACCCGACATAGATAAAAATCGAGTTAAAGAAACAACCAATTCTAGTTAAAGGATGGTTGGTGCAATAAGACTGAGATAAGATAAGTATGGAATGAGATTAAGAGAAATCATAACTTAGGGAATTAAAAGTTAACTCACTTACTTAAGGAACGCTTTTAAGTCGTTCATGGCGTTTGAATAATGATTGTTCACACTAGTGCAGAAAATGTTTTTTACCACGGTTATTTTGCCTATATACCACAGTTCCAAACCGTGGTTAATACGCGCGTCGTATATTCAAAAATGACTATAAACCACGGTTCAAAACCGTTGTTTAAACGCTAGAGTAAAAACCATGGTTGTACGGCGACCGTCGTTTAAATCCGTTTCTGTCGCGGGGAAAGACAGATTTTATACCACGGTTTGACTTGATAACCGTCGTATTAAGCCTTTTATACGACGGTTCTAGAACATAACCGTGGTATATTACCGTTTCCATTGCATTTTTATACGACGGTTTTGCTACTAAACCGTGGTTATAATGTCGTTCCATTGTGTTTAAAACCACGGTTTTTACATAACCGTGGTTTTTTTTTCTTTTTTGTTTTTCTAGCCTCTACCACAATTGTTTTCCAACACAACCAATTTACAATCATATAATACAACCTGTACAGGCATCCAACTGGTATTGCCCTTTGATAACCAACCACACTATATATGACCATAAACCAAGTTGCCAGTTTGAATTGCAACATTGAAAACGAATTGCAAAACAAAACTTTCAAAAATAAGAGAGAGTTGAACTTTACAAACTCTTTGAGAGTCTACGTTGCTTCAGCACAAACAAAAGGTAAGTCTAACTACACTAGGATAAGATCTAGTAACACTCAAGTAATTTTTACACCAAAACTGCGATAGATGATCTCTTACAAAGTCGAGATCCACTTTCGAATACGTGCTCCCTGCTTTTGTGAAAAAAGAAACGATCTGTCCATAAAAAGAAACTGATCATCATTAGTACACAATTTTATTTCAAATGCAATAACTTTAACTAAAACTTTGATTGGTATGGTTTACCTTGTCATCATCACCAAGCGTGTCAATATTTTGTACAATCTCGAACATGTACCGCATCACATAATAGCCACAGCTTCGTGAATCAGGCTGTTGAGGACACTGTCATCACACCATCCATGGATTGCCAACTTTAGATAGATCAAAAAAATTAAACGTTTAACTTTAATACAAAAATGCATAAATTAAATGATTACTTACACGTATGTAATGGAGTCCAGATGGAGAATGGTTTCTTCGCATCACTCAAACCAAACTTGTGACCCCTGCATAAATACAGCATTTTAAAATGAAGCCATTTATTGTCACTAATCTAGGACAAGCTTAAAATAAATACAGAATGCATTAAAATTTTGAATACTTACTCCTTCAAATATTTCTCTACGCGATCTCTCGAAGGTCATCAGGGCCGCCCAATGGTCTAGTATCAACAAGCATGAGGTGTCGATACACAACACCATCAACATCCAATGATTGCTGCCACAGATAAAACAAAGAATGTTTTGTAGAACAATATTTTTAATTATCACAATTAGGAAGCAAAAAATTCCTGGTATTGTGTACTTACATCTGATGATATGGGATCAGCAAATATTTGCTTCTTCTTCGCACCGCAGCACAAAATCCCTGCCTCACGTGCTGTGCACATCCTTGCGCATCCAATGCGGCCTGATTTGCTGACATCAATTGCGGGCACAAGAAAGAGATGGAAGATAATCTCTTGTTCGATATCAGTCTAGTAGTCAAACACCTAAACAATATTTTTTCATAAGATATGTTAAATAGCTTAAAAAAATGAAAGATAATTTAATAATTTAAAAGATACTTACACACAATAGGCCTGAATCATAGAGATGTTAAGCAGGTCTCCCATCAAAAATTCTCTTAGATCGCTCACGGTAATCATCAGATCTCTGGGCTCGGGGGAGTGGAAAACATGCTTAGACACTTTCATGTTGAAATTGGTGACAGACTGCGGTTTCGTCATGAAAAAGTCATACAACATTTTTTGTTTGTCTGTCAACATCTTCAGATACTTGGGTGTCAGAATGGGGGATCTCCTAGGAGTCATATCGAAAGGTTTGACCACTTCCTTTCTCACACTCTGACTCTCCTCATTTGATTTCACAATTCCTTCCCCTTATCCACTTTCCTCTTCTAACCGGTCTTAATTCCTTATCATCTAATAGTATACAAAATTTAAATAATAACATATCAGTCAACAGTCAAGTTAAAAACTAAACAGTAAGCATGTAATTAAATAGTTTACCTTGCCACTAACATCAATGAGAGAATATGGCCATGGAACAACTGAAGATTTTTGCTTGACCTATTTTACTCCACTGATTCCACTCCAACGGAAGGGGAGAGTCCTCATGACCTTGCACAATATCGTCTACCATCACACGAGCGTGGAGAGGTGGGATGGGCTTGAAATGTACTACAGTGTTCGGTCCGGTCTGTAAAACCCGACCGAATGCAACATGCACAGTCCACAATCCACACTTGAAACAAATGACATGATTTAGCCACCTACATAAACTCACAACAGTAAGCAAGCTAATAAAATTATATTGTTTTAAAAGTAATGTTAAAATAACTAAGGAGGAAAAAAGAACAAACCGAAAGGTTTTGATAAGGAAATGTGTCTCTGGTAGGAGAAGGTGCAGGATGATCGACCATCGGAGTATCCGCCGTCGTGGTATGAGCAGACATCGGTGTAGGATCATCGACAGTATCCGCCGTCGTGGTAGGAGCAGACGTCGGTCTAGCAGTAGGTGCCGGTGTAGGAGACGCGGCCACTATCGATCTATCCGCTGTCGCGGTAGGAGTAGACACCGGTGTAGGAGTAGGTGTCGGTGTAGGAGCATGCACCTGGCCCAATACTAAAGCCTCAAGTCTTCGCAGGCGCTCCTCGTAGGCTTGACGCTCCTCAGCGTGGCGTCTTTCCGACTCAGCGTGACGTCTTTCGACTCCTCCAACCGGTCATGCACCCGTTCATCCACCATTCTCTCTATCATTTCAGCCTGTGGTACTCTCGATCGAGATGTAGAAACACGTCTTTTTGGCGAACTTCCCCTCCAAGCCCCCGCACTCGCCCTGGATGATCCTTTTGCCCAAGGGCCTTATTCATGGATCATCCTGAGACGGAGGGGCCGAACCATCTCCCATCGCTCAGTAGAGCCAGACTATTTTAAATTAACAAAATATTAGAAATGAACTTACTAATTAGTAACAACAACTTTTAAATATATAACTTACAATATTGGATGCCAACTCAGCAGTCTCGCTCTGTGGGAACACATATACTCCCTCGTCATTTTCTTCATGCGACCCAGCATAAATGTCTGCACCCTACTTGCATCGTCAACATCATCAATAACTGACTGAGTGTCGTCTTCATTAGTTTCGTCAGTAAGCCCTCGCTCTTCCACTTCTCCAACCGCCCCGTGTATCCAGCTCGCCCCATGAAGTGCTTGTAGATATTCTTCGCCCGGTTACGTCTCGCTTGTTCTTGACGTAACTGTTACAAAATTTGTATATTTGTAAGTTATACATAATAAAAAAGTATTTGTTAAATTTTATTCCTTAAATAATTAAGAAAGAATAATTGTAAAAGTACCTTAAACTCTTCAGTCTGGCGATGGTCGTAGAATATCTTCCAGTCCTCCTCCGTGATCATACCATCATACACTACCCACGGCGGTGACCTCTTGGAGCCTGGTTTGGTAATCCAGCCATCTACCAACCGATGCTTGAACTGTCGCAGTGATGTCGCTAGAAGTGATTCAATCTTCGTCCGAAGTTCATCCGCGACTTGTACTTCTTCTGCACCATCTGCCACATGATGTCTTTGTCTGCCTTTTCTTGATCTTTCCATCCTTATTAATCGAGCAATGGGATTTTACCATCAATCCCAAGTAGGAAGCAAATTGCTGCTTCGACCCACCACGATGTCGGAGGTACTTGTCCCAGATCAAATCGATGGGAGAATCTTTCTTCTCCTTCAACCACGGGTCGGTCACGTCCCTTCCGAGGGTTCTGCGAAGTAGATGCAGCTGGTGGTTCTTCAGTAGATGCAGCTGTGGTTCTTTAGTAGGGACGTCATCCTCAATATCATCCAACCCCAACAGTAGTCCTCTTCGACTCTCATCAGGATCCATAATCTGAAAAATAATCAACAATTAACAAGGTTAATACGAACATCTACTGAATCAATATTGAAACATGACAAAAATGAAATAATATAATATTGTCAACCAAACTTACAAATAAACATTTCATCGTTCAATCCACAATCCTTCATTGTGGTCGGACCTTCGATATTCAAAATTAGTTACATTATCTACCTCCATCGGCAACCGAATAGGTACATCTGTTTCATCTCACAGTTGTATTCATCCTCATCAACAATATTATCAATCCCAACTATCGATCTTTACTCTGCATTACAATAGACCATCTGGGATTAGACTGATCACGACAGTAGAATACGTTTTGCCTTGACGCAACAATAAAGGGTTCATCAGTAGGAGCCGCTGTCGTTAAATCAACTAGCTTCATACCATGATCCTCCTCACGATATCCCTGTTTGTTGTCCACCCATTTGCAACGAAATACACAAGTTCATAACTAGTGTAATTCAAGACCCAAATATCCTCAATAACACCATAATATTCGTTCTTCAGTGTATTACGACTTGTTCCTGTGAAAAGGTCTTGTGAAGCGATAAGATGCACACCACTGTTCTGGTTTGTCGATTTACAATCTTGACGTGCAGTGTAAAAGAAAATCCATTTACATCATATCCTTTATAAGACAACACATCGAGATTTGGACCAAGTGCCAACAATGGATCATTTCATCCACGTTCCTTGAATCTTCATACAACACCTTCTGTCTGAACCACTTAACAAATGTTGCATTCTGCTCTTTTTTTAATTTGGCATTACTCATCGTTGGGTGTTTGTTTTGAGGTAGGCTAGGTGTGCATCGAATACGGTTCAACAACTTCAGAATGATTCAACACAACCAGATGTGCTTGTTCAATGTATCAATATCAACTCTGCATAATTTTTTCCCACAGGTACCAACCCCTTTAAGCCTGCCATCATGTCTTGCTTTCGGTAATCCAATAACATCAACACCGTCTAAGTAATGAGTGCAGAAGTCAACTACTTTCCTCTGTTACTGTCCCTTCAATTATGCTTCCCTCTGACGCCGACGGTTTTTCATTTTCTTTTTCAGTATACCCATATATCTCTCAAACAGATACATGTATCAAAGGTATAACGGACCAAATGTTTGATCTCTCTAACAAGATGAACAATAGAGATGCACCATAATATCAAAAAACGAAGGGAGGAAAATACATTTCCAACTGACACATGGTGATCACAAGGTCATTCTGTAGTTTATCCAGCGTCTCACATCAAGCACTTTACACGAAATTCCTTGAAGAAAACACATAAATTTGTAATAGTTTTCCTGACATCAGCTGGAAGGATTCCACGGAGAGCAACCGGAAGTAAGTGCTGCATCAGCACATGATAGTCGTGAGACTTCATCCCTACCAATTTAAGATCAGACATTGATACCAAACTTGATATGTTCGATGAGTAACCGGATGGCACTTTAATATGACGAAGAGAACTACAAAAACTTATTTTCTCTTCTTTGGATAATGTATGACAAGCGGGAGGCAAGAATGTTCTTTTCCCTCTTTGTTGTGGCGCGAGTTCTTCTCGTATACCCAATTCAACCAGATCTTTTCTACCCTTTAAATGGTCTTTTGTCTTTCCTTTCACGTTTAGTAGTGTCGCAGATACACTTTCACCAATGTTTTTCTCCACGTGCATAGCATCAATGCAATGTCTCACCTCTAAATGTTGCCAATATTCAAGTTCCCAAAATATTGATTTTTTCTTCCAGATGCTCTTTTCAGTGGCTTTAATTGGTGGACCGAAGTTGTTCACAACATTCTTCAACTGATTGTAAGTCTCAGCAGCAGATAGTGGTGGTCGAGCGACTGCATGATCCGTTTTTCCATCAAACTCTTTTGTCATCTTACGGTATTTGTGCCCTTTAGGAGGAATTTCCGATGGCCCATGTACACATTTTTTCCACTGTGTTTTAACCGTATACTGCAAGTTCTATCTCCACATATAGGGCACGCTAGAGCTCCTTTAATTGTGTATCCCGAGAGGTTACCGTATGCAGGGAAATTGTAACACCCCTAAAACCGGCCTAAGAGTTAAGGGTATTACACGCCGCGTATTACTACCAATAACGCAAGGCTCTAAAACACTCAAATGCAATAAAGGCCCAAAACAGAGTTTACATAAACATTGTAAACCGAAGTATTCAAATACAGCGGAAGCAAATACAAAATCCCAAATACATAACCAAGTCAGAAACAGAAGTCAAATTAGGGTAAGGCCCGAAGGCTACAACATCATAAATAATAGTCTGAACAATCGAAAAGCTAAACTCTATAGCTCCAGAATCTTAAGATGATCCTCGCTGATCAATCTGCAAAAATGTTAGAAGTAGGGGAATGAGCACACAACTATGCCCAGTAAGCAGCGACCGTCATCAGTAAGGTCGCTCAAAACAATTGAAATCAGAAGAAGAGAAGATAAACATCATATACACAATTCTCAATAGTCAAAGGCTTTCAGAAACAGAAACAGAGTGGAAACAAGGGGTTCCCATATCAGAAACAGTCAGAGCACTTAAACAGAAAGGGGACAAGACAATGCACACACTCAGAAGGGTCGAAGACCCATAGACCATACCAGGTCTCTCGGCAAGCAGCGACTCGAAGACCCAAAGGGTTCGTCAACCCCACAGAACAGAAAGGGAATGACCCACACTCAGAACGATGTCTACATGGTATACCACGGAATAGCTCGACCCAGCCATTCACGGCTTAGAAACAAAGTGTAATGTCCCAAAACAGAAGGATTGCTCAAACAGAAGCATAATTGCATTTACATATTCCAAAACACTCATAAATCAGTAGTACAGATCATAAGGAATCCAACGCCGCAGACGGCACTCAAATCGGAGTTCAAACGAAGAAGTTACGCTGAAAACAGAGGGGTGTCCGAACTTGTGTCCGGGCGTCGAAGTTCGGACACAAGTCGAGACTCAGAAACCAGAGATTGTCAAATGTCCGAACTTGTGTCCGGACATCAATGTTTGGACACAAGTCGAGTTGAAATCAGATAGAGGAATTCAGAATGTCCGAACATCAATGTTCGGACTGATGTTCGGACGGGGTACGGAAAAGAGTTACGCGGAAGGTCCGACCTTGTGTCCGGACGTCGAAGTTCGGACACAGGTCGAACTAAAATCAGAGAAGAACCCAAGGGCGTGTCCGAACCTCAAAGTTCGGACTTATGTTCGGACATGCCCCAAACTTTGAAAATCAACAGAGCAAGACGCACTGTCCGAACTTCAAAGCTCGGACAGAAGTTCGGACAATGCGAAAACTGCATTTTCCAGAAGACGATCAGAGCAAAAACTTGTGCAAAAACATCATCACGAATTGCCAAATTGATACACACACCAAATCACAGAGAAAAACAGAGAACCATGGGGTTTTAACCATTCCAAAACGCAACCAAACAGACAAACAGACAGAATTCACACCTAAAACGGAACTGTTGCAATCCCCATGGCTGAACTTCCAAACCGAATCGAGTAACCACCTACCTCGATTAGCAGAAGAAAAACAACGGTCTGAAACAACAAGCGCAGTCCGAACAACCCAGCAGCCAGACACGAATACAATCACTGAACAACACAAACCGACAGCCCACAATCAGAAAACAGACAAGAAACCTAGAATAACAACATTCCTCAATTCTGCAACCCGAACCTGATTACGAGGGTGCAGAGGAATCCAACAGCAGTGTAGCTACAATAATCTGAATCCCCAACGCAGGATTGTCGTCGCTAAATCAACACATTCAGAGTTCCAAAATCAGAAACTGAGAGGAGAGGAAACCAATGACGAAATTCAGAATCTCTCGACACAAACCTGATCGAAGCGAAACGCAGCAACAACAAGAACCCTCGATCTGATCACAGCAGCAGCGGCGCAATTCCCACAGAACAGAAAGAAGTTGAGAGTAGGAGAGAGGGCAGAGAAACTGTCGATGCTCTGAACGCATGATGGACTCAATGGAGGAAACTGATCGTGATGTAAAATAAATTAGAAGGAGAATAATTAAATAAGGCTCCTTTTCCCTTATTAGCTAGATAAACAATTACCTTAATTGTTTTTAACAAATGGACTTCCTTGCCCTCTTCTAATAAAACAATACCGCCGACGTCCCCGCTGACAACAACAGAGTATTCCATCTTAAATCATTACATAAACCGGATATAATATAATGTTACGATTATACGGGTTATAACATCACCTCCCCCTTAAAAGAATTTCGTCCTCGAAATTGACTCACCTTACTGCTCAAACAAGGAGGGAAACTTGGCACGTAGCTCATCCTCGGGCTCCCACGTCACTTCACTCTCTAACTGATCAGACCACTGGACCTTCACCATAGGCAGGGTCTTACTACGAAGCCGGCAGACATCCCTGGCTAAAATACGAGTAGGCACCGCCTCGAAACTACAGTCCTCTCTCAACTGAAGCTGGCTGTAGTCGATCACGTGAGACGGATCATGCAGGTACTTCCTCAACATAGAGACATGAAAAACACCATGGACAGCAGACAAAGCAGGTGGCAACGCTAACCGGTAGGCCACAGGGCCAATCCTCTCCAGAATCTCAAAAGGTCCTACAAATCTCGGGCTAAGCTTCCCACGCTTCCCAAACCGGACTACGCCTCTGACCGGCGACACTCGCAGATAGACATGATCACCAATATCAAACTCAAGCGGCCTGCGCCTCTGGTCTGCATAGCACTTCTGTCTACTCTGAGCAACAAGCAAACGCTCTCGAATCACCCTGATCTTCTCTACTGCACCCTGCACCAACTCGGGTCCAACCAAGACCCTCTCCTTCAGGTCATCCCAACAGATGGGAGACCTGCACCTCCTACCGTACAACGCCTCAAACGGAGCCATACCAATGCTCGCCTGAAAGCTGTTGTTGTAGGCGAACTCAACCAGGGTCACATGCTGCTCCCAGCTACCCCCAAAATCCAGGACACATGTGCGAAGCATGTCCTCTAGGACCTGATTAGTCCTCTCTGTCTGGCCATCCGACTGAGGATGGTAGGCTGAACTGAAAGCCAAATTTGTACCCAGGGCCTTATGCAAACTACGCCAAAATCTCGAAACAAAGCGCGGGTCATGATCAGAAACTATAGTAGTAGGCACACCATGCAGCCTCACTATCTCATCCAGATACAAACGAGCTAGGCGCTCCAAGCTGAAGGTCTTCTTCACTGGCAGAAAATGGGCAGACTTCGTCAAACGATCAACAATCACCCAAATAGCATCACAACCCGAGGAAGTCTTGGGCAAACCCATGACAAAGTCCATCCCCACACTCTCCCACTTCCACTCGGGAACGGGAAGGGGCTGAAGCAAACCCGCTGGCTCTGGTGCTCAGCCTTCACCTGCTGACAGGTCTGACACTTCGAAACAAACTCAGAGATGTCACGCTTCATCCCAGACCACCAGAATGACTCTCTGAGATCCCGATACATCTTCACCCCTCCTGGGTGAACTGAATATGGCGCTCCATGAGCCTCCTGAAGGATCTCTCTGCGCAGCACTGCATCGTCTGGCACACATACATGGCCTCTGAAACGCAGACAACCATCACTGGAGACACTGAAGTCTGAACTCTGCTCTGAGACAGCCCCTCTCTAATCCGACACAAGCTGAGTCTGACTCCTGACCAACCCGGATCCTGTCGACCAAAGAAGACTGAACCTGAAGCGCTGCTATCACACTGGCACTGGCTGGTCTCACTACCCAAACGCCCATACGCTGAAGCTCTAAGGCGGACCTCTGAACTCCTATCAAAGCACAAGCTACACCCGGAGCACCTCTCCGGCTCAATGCGTCTGCTACAACATTCGCTCTACCCGGGTGGTAGAGGATTTCCAAATCGTAGTCATGAAGTAGCTCCAACCATCTCCTCTGTCTCAAGTTCAGCTCCTTCTAAGTGAACAAATACTTGAGACTCTTGTGGTTCGTGTAAACCTTACACGACGCCCCGTACAGGTAATGTCTCCAAATCTTCAGCGTGAAAACCACAGCTGCCAACTCCAGATCGTGGGTAGGGTAGTTCTTCTCATAAGGCTTAAGCTGCCGCGAGCCATAAGCCACCACCTTACCCTGCTGCATCAAAATACATCCTAGTCCCTTATGGGACGCATCACAGAAAACCTCGAAACCCTCGGTCCCAGATGGCAAAGTCAGGATCGGTGCAGTAGTCAGTCTCTTCTTAATCTCCTGGAAACTCTGCTCGCAAGCCTCGCTCCACTCATACTTGATCTCCTTCCTCAACAGACGGGTCAGCGGGGATACAATCTTAGAAAACCCCTCAACGAACTTCCTGTAATACCCAGCTAACCCAAGGAAACTACGGATCTCAGCCACATTTGTGGGCCTCGCCCACTCCATCACAGCTCTAATCTTCTCAGGGTCCACTGAGATACCGTCCTTCGAGACCACATGTCCCAAGAACACCACACGATCAAGCCAGAAGTCACACTTCTTCAACTTAGCATATAGCTCACGATCCTTCAACGTCTGCAAAACAATCCTCAGATGCTCCTCTGCGCTCTTGGAGTACACCAAGATATCGTCTATGAAGACCACTACAAACTGATCCAAATAGGGTTTGAAAACCCGGTTCATCATATCCATGAAGACTGAGGGAGCATTAGTCAAACCAAACGGCATAACTAAGAACTCGTAATGGCCATAACGAGTCCTAAAAGCGGACTTAGGCACATCCTCGGCCTTAATCCTCAACTGATGGTAGCCTGAACGAAGATCTATCTTCGAGAACACTGTGGCGCCCGCCAACTGGTCAAACAGGTCATCTATGCGCGAAGGGGATAGCGATTCTTGATGGTCCCTTGTTCAGCTCTCTATAGTCGATGCACAATCTGAAGGTCCCATCCTTCTTCTTCACAAACAGCACTGGCGCTCCCCAAGGCGAAACGCTAGGGCGAATGAAGCCCTTATCTAGCAACTCCTGAAGCTGAACTTTTAGCTCCTTCAACTCCGCCGGACTCATACGGTAAGGGGCCCTAGAGATGGGCTGAGTCTCTGGCGCTAATTCAATCGTGAACTCCACCTCCCTCACTGGTGGAAGTCCGGGCACGTCGTCCTGGAAGACCTCCGGAAACTCTCTGACGATCGGGATGCTCTCCAAGCTAGATCCCTCACGCACCTCTGGCAGATAACATAAGAAGCCCTGGCAACCCTTCCTCAAGAAACTGGCTGCCTGCATTGCTGACACAATCACAGGCGCACATGGCACTGCATTCCTAGAGAAAGCAAAGCGAGTCCCGCCTGGCAGATCAAATACTACTCTCCTCGCTGCACAATCTACATGGGCATGGTGCTCTGCTAGCCAATCCATGCCCAAAATCACATCAAACAGGTCATCCGCATCGGGATGAGGTCAGCAAAGAAGGTCTTGTCCCTAACTACTATGGACAAGCCTTACACACAGAATTCAGCACATAAGGGGCAACCCCACCTAATGGACTACTCACACACAGGTCTACCTCACTAGGTATAGCAGTCAGTCCAAGATCACTCAACAAATCACAGCAGATAAAGGAGTGCGTAGCTCCAGAGACAAACAAACAAAATACATCCTGAGAATGGATCTGGAGGATACCTGAGACGACGCAATCACCAGCACGATCACGCTCCCCCGCCATAGCATACACTCGGGCCTGAGTCTGAGGCTTCTTCTGGTCGGACCTCGCCCCTGAATCTGAACCGGTGCCTCTATCTCCTGAGCCTCTACCGGATGCCTGAGGGCACTGAGCGATCCGGTGCTCCATCGACCCGCACTTAAAGCAGGCACCAGTCTTCGTGTAGCACTCCCTACCAGGATGGGAGTGGCCACAAGACCCACACTTCGCCCCAGCTGACGAAGATGAAGAAGCTCCCCGACGATCTCCATAGGACTGCTTCTTCTGAGGAGCAGCCTCCTTCTTCTGAGGCTCTTTAGCACGCCTCTTTCCCTTGTGGTCCTTGCCAGCCTGTCGGCCTCTACCAGCAAAGCAACGTCTGCCACATCTCTGAAGGTCCGGTGACGAAGATGTGTCACAGCGGACCTAATATCCGGTCTGAGCCCACTCTCGAACTTACGGGCCTTCCTATGCTCATCTGGCTCCGGAGCATACTTCGAGAGCGTCACAAACTTCCTGACGTACTCCTCTACAGACATGTCTCTCCCCTGGCGTAGCCGGTTGTACTCGTTGATCTTCTGGTCCTTGTAAACGTCCAGATAGAACTGCTTGTTGAACTCTACGCAGAACTGATCCCAGGTCCAAGGCTGGGGATGCCTACCCATCACCATACGCCACCACTCCTTCGCCTCCCCCTTAAAGAGGAACGTGGCGAAGTCCACCTTCTGGTCATCCTGACCCCATCACTCTCAGCAGGTCCTCGACCTCAGTAATCCAATGGCTCGCCTCCTGAGGGTCACCACAGCCGTCAAAGGAAGGCGGCTTTAGCTTCATGAACTCTTGGAGGGCTCTGACTCGGCCTCCCACAGCATTTGCCCCTGCTGGGCCTGCTCCACCAGCTCCTCCACCAGCTCCCCCAGCAGCTGCAGCCATAGTCTGCATCAGCTGAGTCACAAACTGCTGCACTGCCTCTGCAGCCTCTCCCTGAGGGGTCACTGGTGTCCTACGAGGAGGCATTCTGAGATTCACAAATTCAAAACTTGTCAGAACTGACTCAGACTTCAGACGACTGTCACAACTGGACCTCACACAAGCAATCACATCCACAGACCCTAAAGAAAGCCAAACCTGGCTCTGATACCACTAAATGTAACACCCCTAAAACCGGCCTAAGAGTTAAGGGTATTACACGCCGCGTATTACTACCAATAACGCAAGGCTCTAAAACACTCAAATGCAATAAAGGCCCAAAATAGAGTTTACATAAACATTGTAAACCAAAGTATTCAAATACAGTGGAAGCAAATACAAAATCCCAAATACATATCCAAGTCAGAAACAAAAGTCAAATTAGGGTAAGGCCCGAAGGCTACAACATCATAAATAATAGTCTGAACAATCGAAAAGCTAAACTCTATAGCTCCAGAATCTTAAGATGATCCTCGCTGATCAATCTGCAAAAATGTTAGAAGTAGGGGAATGAGCACACAACTATGCCCAGTAAGCAGCAACCGTCATCAGTAAGGTCGCTCAAAACAATTGAAATCAGAAGAAGAGAAGATAAACATCATATACACAATTCTCAATAGTCAAAGGCTTTCAGAAACAGAAACAGAGTGGAACACAAGGGGTTCCCATATCAGAAACAGTCAGAGCACTTAAACAGAAAGGGGACAAGACACAATGCACACACTCAGAAGGGTCGAAGACCCATAGACCATACCAGGTCTCTCGGCAACGCAGAAATGACTCGAAAGAGCCAAAGGGTTGTCAACCCCACAGAACAGAAAGGGAATGACCCACACTCAGAACGACGTCTACATGGTATACCACGGAATAGCTCGACCCAGCCATTCACGGCTCAGAAACAAAGTGTAATGTCCCAAAACAGAAGGATTGCTCAAACAGATCATAATTGCATTTAAATATGCCAAAACACTCATAAATCAGTAGTACAGATCATAAGGAATCCAACGCCGCAGACGGCACTCAAATGGAGTTCAAACGAAGAAGTTACGCTGAAAACAGAGGGGTGTCCGAACTTGTGTCGGGCGTCGAAGTTCGGACACAAGTCGAGACTCAAACCAGAGATTGTCAAATGGAACTTGTGTCCGGACATCAATGTTCGGACACAAGTCGAGTTGAAATCAGATAGAGGAATTCAGAATGTCCGAACATCAATGTTCGGACTGATGTTCGGACGGGGTACGGAAAAGAGTTACGCGGAAGGTCCGACCTTGTGTCCGGACGTCGAAGTTCGGACACAGGTCGAACTAAAATCAGAGAAGAACCTAAGGGCATGTCCGAACATCAAAGTTCGGACTTATGTTCGGACATGCCCCGAACTTTGAAAATCAACAGAGCAAGACGCACTGTCCGAACTTCAAAGCTCGGACAGAAGTTCGGACAATGCGAAAACTGCATTTTCCAGAAGACGATCAGAGCAAAAACTTGTGCAAAAACATCATCACGAATTGCCAAATTGATACACACACCAAATCACAGAGAAAAACAGAGAACCATGGTGTTTTAACCATTCCAAAACGCAACCAAACAGACAAACAAACAGAATTCACACCCAAAACAGAACTGTTGCAATCCCCATGGCTGAACTTCCAAACCGAATCGAGTAACCACCTACCTCGATTAGCAGAAGAAAAACAACGGTCTGAAACAACAAGCGCAGTCCGAACAACCCAGCAGCCAGGCATGAATACAATCACTGAACAACACAAACCGACAGCCCACAATCAGAAAACAGACAAGAAACCTAGAATAACAACATTCCTCAATTCTGCAACCCGAACCTGATTACAAGGGTGCAGAGGAATCCAACAGCAGTGTAGCTACAATAATCTGAATCCCCAACGCAGGATTGTCATCGCTAAATCAACACATTCAGAGTTCCAAAATCAGAAACTGAGAGGAGAGGAAACCAATGACGAAATTCAGAATTCTCTCGACACAAACCTGATCGGAGGAGCGAAACGCAGCAACAACAAGAACCCTCGATCTGATCACAGCAGCAGCGGCGCAATTCCCACAGAACAGAAAGAAGTTGAGAGGAGGAGAGAGGGCAGAGAAACTGTCGATGCTCTGAACGCACGATGGACTCAATGGAGGAAACTGATCGTGATGTAAAATAAATTAGAAGGAGAATAATTAAATAAGGCTCCTTTTCCCTTATTAGCTAGATAAACAATTACCTTAATTGTTTTTAACAAATGGACTTCCTTGCCCTCTTCTAATAAAACAATACCGCCGACGTCCCCGCTGACAACAACAGAGTATTCCATCTTAAATCATTACATAAACCGGATATAATATAATGTTACGATTATACGGGTTATAACAGAAATCATTGATCGTACAAAACAACATAGCCCGGAGCGTGAAGTTTTCCATACCATATGAATCATACACCGTCGCACCTTCATTCCACAACAATTGTAAATCGTCAATAAGTGGTTGCAAAAACACATCAATTTTGTTTCCCGGTTGTTTTGGACCCGATATCAACAGAGAGAGGAGAATATGTCTGGGTTTCATACACAACCATGGCGGCAGATTGTATATTGTCAATAAAACAGGCCAAGTACTGTGTATACTGCTCAAAGTGCCATAAGGGTTCATCCCATCAGTGCATAAACCAAGTCTTAAGTTCCTTGGGTCTGTACCGAATTGAGGGTATATTCTGTCAATGTTTCTCCATTGTGGTGAATCGGCTGGATGTCTCAATTTACCATCATCCTTTCTATGGGTAGCATGCCATCGGAGGTTCTCAGCATCTTTCTGAACTGCAAACAAACGTCTGAATCGGGGAATTATCGGTAGATACCACAACACCTTCGCAGGAGAACCCACGTTAGTGCTTATTTGGTTTCTGTCACCCTTTTTTACATAGCGTGATTCCCCACATTCAGAGCAATGGTCATCCAACTCATTCTCCTTCCAATACAACATACACCCATTTGGACAAGCATGTATTTTTTTTATATTCCATACCCATCGGACACATTAACTTCTTTGCCTCATAAGTTGTTGTGGGTATCGCATTGTCCTTTGGTAGTACATCCTTCAGCAGTTGTAAAAGATCTGTAAAACTGACATCACTCCATCCATGTCTCGCCTTTAGATTGAATAGTTTTAAGACAACGCTCAATTTGTTTTGCTTTTGCGTATCACATCCACTGTACAACGGTTCCTTTGATGCTTGCATCAGATTTTTCGAATGTTTTGGGTTTGTTGGAAAAATGTTGTTCAACTCTTCCATCATCGCATTAAGGTCCTCCTGATCATCTGAATCACTACCTAGTGAATCATCTTGAGTATCCCCAAAATCGTGTGAAGCATCCATTTCTGATTGTTCTGCAACGACGTTATCAGCACATTCAAAACTTGTACTGATGTTGACCATGCAGTATTGTTTGGCTTCATAATCATCTGTAAACCTCTGCGAATCAGATGATCCTTAATCTTGTCCAAACCTCGGTATTTGAAGTCGTTCTTGCAATCGACACAAGGACATCGAATATATCTATATCCCTCTTCTATCCCTTGGTTTAAGATTGTCAACAAGGACTTTGCAAATTTATTGACCCCTTCTAGGTACTTGATGTCCAATTTGTCACTGTACATCACTGAGCGCTCCATCTCCTTTTTCAACACACAAATGTCCGTGAACTCGTTCCATTGATCTCCACTTTTTTTATTTACATATTAACAACCTAAACTATCCAATCACCTTCGATCTCACCTAGGAACAAGTTAATAATATACAGTAGTACAATGATAATTTCGGCAGCATTACCCTACAGTTCTCCTAGTGTAGAATATATATATGAATCGTTTCAATTCACATATTATATATGTACACTAGAAGAACACTACGGTAATGCTGCTGAAATTATCACTGAACTACTGTATATTATTAACTCATTCAAACCTAGATGGTGAGATCAAAGGTCATTGGACAGTCCCAACAGGGACTATCTAAGACATACCTCTATCAGGTAAATCTCAGACAGGTAATTCTATGTTTGAATTGATTTTCCATTGTTTTAATAGAAAAACAAAAATAAATTGAAACATTTTAAATACCAACCTGATGAGTACTGGATGGTCAGCGCGAACAGCACAGAAGAAGGAGAAGTAGGCAAATGCTCTTGCGCGTAGTATATAACACCTATTCAATGAAATTAGAATAAGGTTTTAATTTTATAAAAACTTGAATAATTGAACATATTACACAAACAATGGAATTAGAATCAGCTTAAATTCTGGAAAAAATTTGGCATGACCTTTGCGTATTTTTAGACACTCCACATTTTTTTAAGGCAGAAACAAACATGCACAGTAGCAGCAATAACATTTATTCTCCGCAAACCATACGAATTATTATCAGACAGACAAGTATATAATAATATATATGATCACTGAACAAAAACAACCACCCCATTTCAACTTAATCTCACATTTCACAACACTATGCAAATATATATTTTAATGATTGCAGAATACAAGTAGAATTTAGTACAACGTTTATTCGTGACAATATATAAGTATTTGTTTCTAAAATCATAATCAGAAACGCAAGTGTTTTACCGTGGGTTCTGATCAGGCAAACCGGTGGTAGAGGTTGACAGCAGCAGATGGTGCGACACCTATTCAATGAAATTAGAATATAAGGTTTTAATTTGAAAAAATATGAATAATTGAACAAATAACCAAACGAATATATTTTGAATAAACCATGTTTTTGAAACATTTTTAAAAAACTAACCTAATGAGTAAGGATGATCAACTCACAAATGTGATGGAAGAGGGATTGTTAAACCGTAGTAACCTATTCAATAAAAGTAGAATAAGGTTAAATTCTGGAAAAAATTTGGCATGACCATTGCGTTTTTTTAGATACTCCACACTTTTTTCGGCAAAAACAAACACAATACAAGTACAACAAAATTAATAATATGCAACAATTATAACACCCGCAAGAATAATAGCAACAAACAGCAACACTTACAACAATATTAATACACCACCAACAATAACACGGATAGATAACTTCATCACAAAACAGCCATCGTAACTTCAATGCTTACACAATGGTTATCCAAGCAAATAATGTAATATATTTCCACTTCAACCTGTGTAGTCGCCAAATAAACCTCAAACCAAATTTGTCTTCATATGAACCTCAAACTCATATATCATTGTATATGAGTAAGTCGACCTGATTTGGCATAACCAAAAACACAATTCAACCCGATATATGTTTTCAGATCTCGTATGTTGACATGTAGCTTCTCAAAGCTTTTGTTATGTTTTTTTTTTGCGAGTTGCATAATGTTATTCCAAAACACAATATTCACATAATGATATGTAAGTTATAACTTATAAAGATAAAGTAGCTAAAACCATCATCATGAGTTAAACAAAGAGATGAAATCGATAAAATTAATCAAAACTATAACATATATAGTAAATAATTATCGGTGGGATGTTGATGGAGCGGCTCGGTGTCGATACAGAGGAGTGGGGCGGTTCCACTGGAGGCGTCGTCGACACCAGAGAGGAGGGCGGTGGAGCTGGAGGCTATCGACACCAGAGGAGGGCGGTGGAGGGCTTGCCGCGACCGGAAGAAACGGTGACGGGGCGGGGAGGCGCGGTGGAGCTACGGGGCAGTGGAGGAGCTCAAATGGGTTGTCGTTGTTGTCGCCGTGACCGGAAGAAAGAGGCGAGTGGGGCGGTGGAGTCAAAGACGGTGGAGGGGGTGGTGGCTAGACGGCACAGGAGTTCGGGGAAATCGCCAGAGAAGAGAACGCGGCAGGAAGAAGAAAGAGGAAGAATAAAAGGTCGAGTTTTTAATTGAATGACTTTAAACGACGGTTATTATACAAACCGTCGTTTAAAACCTTTGTGATACAAGGAATAAACCACGGTTCTAAGGTAACCGTCGTTTATAATACGACGCCGTACCCGATAAATGACGGTTGTATATTAAACCGTGGTTTATGTATATTATATACGACGGTTAGAAACGGAACCGTCGTTTATCTTATACGGAGTTGAACTATAAACGACGGTTTCTGTAAAAACCGTCGTTTATATAGTGAGCCGTGCAACATATATGACGGTTCCTTAAATAACCGTGGTTTATAAAATTTAAACGACGGTTTCACTGATAACCGTGGTATAAAGTCTGTCATTTAAAATCTTTTTTCTACTAGTGTCATATTTGGTGTGGTTTTATTGTACTTCTTATTTATATTGTGTTATTAATCAACCGCATGCTATCGACAAGTAGTTGTAGTAGCCCCGTTAGCTTGGGGGCTATAAGAGAATCATACCAGCAAAGGTGCTGACCCCCTTGGGGGCAACATATTAATTTTGCAGTTAAACGCCCGTAGAAGACTCACCTTGAGAGTAGAAGCGGGTAGTCTTAGGATGGGTTTTATTTTGAGTACAGGATGTGCATTTACACCCGTCTGTTGATATTAGAAGTTGCGAAAAATTATGTTAGTCTTTGAGATACTTGGAAACTCGGTTAGTATGTATTTTGGATAAACGGTTGTAAATATTTAAGTTCGGTGTATTCTGGTAGTTCAGACCGTAGCAAGGTCTTGGTGTGTATTAAATTCCGCTGCGACATTTATATATATGTTGTTAAGTTGCGATAACCACAATTGGATTAAGTTGGGGTTAAAGTAGCTATACCCTAAGGCAGTAGCCTCCTCTCCATGACTCCCACAAATCTACCAAATTTAGCAGTCACTCTTCCATCAAAGACCAACACCTAACATAGAATCCATTGAAAGACATGTGCCTGAAGAGGAACATTAGGGTCCAGTTGTTGTATAGCAAGTAGGTGATTGTTGATCACCCAAGGGTCGTGAACCATAACTGCATGCATGGCTATCTATTGCTCAAACTCAAAAACGAAGAGGTTAGGCCCTAATCGGCAAAACCCAAAAACCCCCTGAAAAAGCTCCATTATTTCTAAAGTGTAACCGCTAATTTTATTTATTTTTTTGATAATTAAAGTGTAACCAGACATAGCACATATATATTTGCTGGGGAAGATAAAATTTGCCCAATCAGCAATCGATCGTAAGGAAACAACTAGGAATCCATTAACCTCTAGAGCTTTCTTATTGAAATACAATCCTAATCAATGATGGGCAGAAAATGAGGTGACTCTAACCCAATAAAACAGAAGAGAAAAGAGACACGAAAGATAAAAACAACCAAGATGAAGTAGGAGATTAAAAAGTGAAGAAACTAAAAAAAATGATTAGTTACATGCCCTACGATTTCGAGAATTGAAATCTACACTACTAGATGGTTCACATTCAAATCAGATCACGGAGGGAAGAAGAGAGAAAAGAAATCAGGATGGTGTAACACTCTTGGTGGCACACAAAATGTCAGGGATACAAGTGAGAAAGAAAGATCCTCTAACCTACTCCTTGAGATATCCAATGATTACTAGCTGCATGTCTAGATTTTGCTTCCTACAAGATTGATTGCGCCGAGAGCCCAACCGCCACCAGTACAAAACCTGACCCAGTGGCGAAAAGAAAGTGGAAAACAAAAAGTTTACTATCATCACCTAGCCTCCTGTCTAAGGGAGAAGGGTCTCTCCCTCAGTGGGTGGTATTCCGGAATCTAGATCGGATATCATCCGACCTTATTGATTCATTGGCCCAACATCCTTATTGATTCAGTCGGTGGTCAATGATCTTACATGCTACCAACAACAACGACACTGTGAGAAAGCTACTAAACAAGAAGTTGGCAGTTTCACTAGGAGATGGGCGCAACACCAAATTCTGGTGAGATAATTGGTGCCCTGCAGGTGTCCTCAAAGAGAAATACCCACGATTGTTCCAACTCAGGGAGCAAAAAGAGTTGTATGTGGCGGAGATGGGTTCATGGGAGGAAGGGAAATGGAAGTGGAATTTGACATGGAGAAGGGAATTATTTAGATACGAACATGAGTTGGAGGAGGAAATGTTCATAACGCTCCAAACTGGTCCAACATCCCGAACAGATCCGGATCAAGGCGTGTGGGGCACCTCAGGTACGCAATTCACTATGAAAGAAATGGTACACACTCTACTGAAACAAAATAACCTTGATCAGCTAGCGGTGGACTTTAAAAAGATATGGCTAGGACTTTGTGTACCGAGGGTGGAGTTGGTACTCTAGTTCTCCCTACAAAAGGGACTGATGACAAGAGACATTCTGTTTGAATGCAATATTGTCCCGGTAGGTCAGGTAATGTGCCCGCTCTGTAGTAGAGAAATTGAATCACTAGAACATCTCCTGTTTTTCTGCCCAGTAACGACACAGATATGGGATTCCCTGCTCACTTGGTGGAGTATATCATTCGTATTCAGAGCTTCTTCGCAGGAAGTGTACCAAGACTGGTTTTCCCTCCCCCTTGGACGAAAATAAAAAAGAATATGGCAATCTACATTCTGTTATAGTATATTTCACATATGGCAAGTGTTAGGATCGGTGAGGATTTTATGAGATAATAAATTCGCACGAAGATAAAAGAGTGACACAAGATGTAACGTGGTTCGGCCTGAAGCCTAATCCACGGGAGAAGAAGAACACGGAGATCACTAATTTTCAGGAGGATTACAAGAGGATCATAAGAGAATTTTCCCAAACCCCAACTAATGCTATTGTGTTTCCCTTGTATTTTGAGATGTTATCTTGAACCATGGAATACAATCCTATTTATAGTTGAGGATGACTCCCTTCACTACCCACTTGAATAACCCGTAACATAACTCATAAAGGTTACATAAAGTCAGGTATAATGGTCCACTAACACCCCCATAAATAGCTACATTGAAACGGCTAAAAAAATCTTCTAAAACTCCTCCTTTATTAGTGGAAAACTTTCAAAAGACTTCATAACTCACCGTTTTAATTCTTATGAGAAACTTAACAATCGGAAGACGAAACTTTCCAATTAACTCCATAAGAAATGTAACGGATTGAGTCATTATCTTAACAATTTCGCCCCTTAATGATCAATCCTTCCACATCACCAAGACGCCATGAACGTTCTCTCTCCTCCAACCGAGCAAAACTTGCTCAAAAACTTGAAGTACATGAAGCGGTCCCGTTGTACACCGTGTCAACTTCTAACACATACAACCCGTTCATCAACCTCGCTTTCATGAATATCATATTCCCATTGGAAACTACCACCACTCCATCCGTTCCCGAAAAACTCATCCCTTCAGCATCCAAAACACCCATGGACAACAAATTCCATGACACTTCAGGAACGTGTCTCACATTTTTGAGACAGCGCATTTCTCCATCATATGTACGCAGCTTGATCCCTCCTAGGCCAACAACCACACAAGGCTCATTGTTCTCCACATGTACCACTTCCCCATTAATGGGTTTGTAGTCAAAGAACATGGAGCGATCATAACAAATATGATAAATGCAACTAGATTCCAAAATCCATTGCCGACCAGATTTTGGGGTCCTTCCAACAACCATACTCCATCATCTTCAACACAACTAGCATTAACAATTTTGAGTTTCTCTTCCTCCTTTTTTAACAATGGGCAATCACACTTATAATGTCCACAACCATGACAATTATAGCACTTCACCTTGTTCATATTACCCTTCCCCTTCTTCTTGCCACCATGAGCAGTCAAAGCATCTCCATCACCTGACGATGACTCACCTTTGGGCTCACGACAAGTATCCATCGCCTTCTTGGAGATCAAGTGATCAACTATCTCAGAGAGCACCGGGGTCTTGCCATTAAAGAGAAGCGTATCTCTAAAATGTTCATACGAGGACGGTAAAGAACAAAGCAAGGCACATGCCCAAAAATCATCTCCCAACGACACATCATGTTTCTTTAGTCTTGAAACAATGGCCATGAACTCATCAATGTGTGCCCTTAGGTTATCTCCTTCCTTCATTCGACAATCTTGTAGGTGACACCAGTGCACCATCTTGCTCGTGACGCTCTTTGTCATGTAGGTAGCTTGAAGCTTATCCCATAATCCCTTCGCAGTGGTCTCATCTTCCACCTCATCGAGAACGGACTCAGATAAGTAGAGATGAATTGTACACCGTGCTTTGCGATCAAGGGTAACCCATGCATCATCCGCCATGGTTTCAGGCTTACCTTCAATAGCCTCCACAAGATTTTCTCTCACCAGAACCGCGTAAACGTGAGTCTTCCAATGATTGAAGTTCACACGCCGGCTCAACCTCTCGATATTGAATTTAGTATCTGTCATCTCTCACAATTTTGTAGCCTAGCTCTGATACCACTTGTTAGGATCGGTGAGGATTTTATGAGATAATAAATTCGCACGAAGATAAAAGAGTGACACAAGATGTAACGTGGTTCGGCCCGAAGCCTAATCCACGGGAGAAGAAGAACACGGAGATCACTAATTTTCAGGAGGATTACAAGAGGATCATAAGAGAATTTTCCCAAACCCCAACTAATGCTATTGTGTTTCCCTTGTATTTTGAGATGTTATCTTGAACCATGGAATACAATCCTATTTATAGTTGAGGATGACTCCCTTCACTACCCACTTGAATAACCCGTAACATAACTCATAAAGGTTACATAAAGTCAGGTATAATGATCCACTAACACCCTCATAAATAGCTACATTGAAACGGCTAAAAAAATCTTCTAAAACTCCTCATAAACTCCTCCTTTATTAGTGGAAAACTTTCAAAAGACTTCATAACTCACCGTTTTAATTCTTATGAGAAACTTAACAATCGGAAGACGAAACTTTCCAATTAACTCCATAAGAAACGTAACGAATTGAGTCATTATCTTAACAGCAAGAACGAAATAATCTCATATTTAGGGGTGAAGAATTCTCTGGAAGTATAATGGTGAACAGGATTAAACTAGCAGTATGGAGGTGGACAAAAGCCTGGTGGAAGGAATCACTACTACAAAAAAGACTTTTGACTACTAACTTAATACAACTGGTATTAGAATGAGTTGTCATTAGATGGGTTTGAACTTGGACGCGTTTTTAAGTTTACATAAAACAACTGTTATAAATTTACAGTAGTGTTAGGCATTTCTATTCAAAACACGACTGCTATAAGGTTTCTCCTTCTGTATCGTACTTCACCTCAGATATATCCGGTAATCCCTGGCTTCACTCTCCATCTACGAATGTTTGCTCTCAGAAACTCGGCCCTTCCTGCGAACCTCTTACGATTCTGCTGCTTCGTACAAAGCATAATATTCATATCGTTCTTCCTTCAGCATTCAGTGTGACATCTTCCCTTTCTTCTTCTTTGTTTCCCAACCCTAACTTGCGTTCTTTTATACTCTCAGGAAAAACCTTGCGCTCTTTGACGAGTATTTGCGGCGAATGCTACTGATTGCTAGGAACTGGAGATACCGTCTCAATCTTTGACTGGAAACGCAATGGTGAGACATGTTTTCATTCTCTTTCTGGTGGGAGTTCAGGTTTCGAATCGATCTTCCCCTTTTCTCCAAACCCTAAGTTGCGTTCTTTTGTACCATTAGAAAGTAACTTATGGTTTCCTCTGAATTCCCTATGAATTTACTGTCGATGCAAAGTAAGAGTCTACCTCATTCTTTCATTTCACCAAGCAGCATTACATCATTTTTCTAATCAGGAATCGGGTTCTATGTTGTTGGTAATCCGTGAAACCTAGTGGATAGCGGTGGATTAAGGTGCCTGTTGTTGCAAATTGTAAACTGTCAACTTTCCATGGATCGAGTGCAGAGTGAGTTTTTTGAGTTTTTTATTTTCTCTGTATGAAACCTAATGTGAGCTAATATTGTTTATTGACACCACTGAAAAATTATCCTAATTTGGCTACTTACGCAATCTATATATCGTCCAGAAAAGGTCGTGTAGTGGTTTTTTTTACAGATTTCTGTTTTCTTGTTTCTATTGATATTTCCTTTTCTTGTGAGGAATTAGGGAATACATTTAGTGGAAGAGAGATCACTTTGTCTAAAGATGTGGTCACGGGTTCTTTTATAGATTTCTCTTTTATTGTTTCTCTTGGCAGCAAGTTAAAGATCTGGTAGCTTCTCTAGCTTACCATGAGTACAGGACAGAGATAATGACTGCAGATGGTCAGGCTTCTTATTAGGGTGGAGTCATAGAATCTGTTGGTTTGTTTTAAATCATCCCATCAACACTTAGCATTCCAGGTAACAATTTGATTTCTTTAATCTCTTAAGTTTCCTTCCCTTCTAGCTTTAGAGTTTTGCTGATATTTGTGTGTGTCGATTGAGTGGTGCTTAATTGCTACTCCAGTATCATTAACAGAATAGTGAGAAAGACATACCATAGCTAATACTGTTGTATTTGTTGTGTGGATTCGATAGCTTTATTGAGTAAAATTGTTGATCCTTATCATATTACAGACTGACACAATGGTACTCTAAATGCTTCTATCTTTGGTTATTCCTAATTTGAAGCAAGGCTTTTGATTTTCCAGGTGCAGGATTGATCTGTTTTCCCACCTTTCAAGTTAACTTGGTCAGTGCTACCTCCCAGGTCATTGTCTTTGTTTTCTTTTCTGACTGCCTAGGAGAAGTTGTTTGAGCTGTTGTTGATGTTAAAACTAGAACAAAACCACTGACTTTAAGTGTCTTAACACTCCGGAGAAAAAAAAACCCGAATTCTTCTTTTAATATCACAATTGTTTCAGACAAAAAATTGGGAAAAGCAATCTGCTTCAGCCACCTTATGTTATCTCTAGATAGTGAATTGAAATGTGTGTTTAACAAAAATGAAATATAATGTTTGATCAGCATATATTACATTTATCTGATAGAAATGTGAAGCATGTTATCTTTAAAGTATACCTTTTCTTATTTGGAATTGGTTGTTATAACTGCATCTTGTTCTCCTTGGTTACAGTGCTTAGTGGATCTTTTATCTTAACCTTTCTTTGTTTCCCAACCCTAACTTGCGTTCTTTTATACTCACTGGAAAAACCTTGCGCTCTTTGACGAGTAATTGCGGTGAATGCTACTGATTGCTGGGAACTGGAGATACCGGCTCAATCTTTGACTGGAAACGCAATGGTGAGACATGTTTTCATTCTGGTGGGAGTTCACGGGTTCTTTTATAGATTTCTCTTTTATTGTTTCTCTTGGCAGCACGTTAAAGATCTGGTAGCTTCTCTAGCTTACCATGAGTACAGGACAGAGATAATGACTGCAGATGGTCAGGCTTCTTATAAGGGTGGAGTCATAGAATCTATTGGTTTGTTTACAATCATCCCATCAACACTTAGTTTATTTTGCTCTTCCGTTGTGGTAATTAGTGAGACTTTTTTACATTTCTATGCTAACTGTGAAGGAGTAACACTGGAATTTTCTTTTTCCATGTGTTATAATAGAATAGTGTGTGATTGGTACTTAATCGGCATTTATAAGCTTTTCTATGTTGATGATGCATTTATATAGAATAAGATTATATTCTGGCACACAATAGACTTCAACTGTGAGCATCTTTAATCCTACCATACCTACAGAGTCCAATGAAGAGAATGTTATAAGTTATCGGGCTGGGTTCTAGGTTGTGCTGTAACATATATTTGTACATCTCATTTGCTTCATTCACGTAGCCAACTTGAAGATAGGACTAGATAATGATATTAGAAGTAACCTGATCTGGGCATACACTCTTAGCCTGCATATCCATTAATACTTCCCTAACTTCATGAAATCTTTTGCATCTGAATAACCCCTTCCTTGATAAGAACAATATAAGTCATATTGGTAGGTGATATTCTTTGTTTCCATCTCCTTAAGTGGCTCCTACATGGAATACACGTTTTTTTATATGGACTATATATGCATCCATGAGGGTGGTGTAAGTAACGACATTGATCAAAGGTCTATTTAGTCTGCTCTTTAGATCTCCTCTAGAAAATATATGGATATTATAGTGGACATGGACAACTTGTATGCGATTATCTATTTTTTTTTTCATTTGCATACTTTACATCTTACTTCAGATATGAACATTTCATTCTTGTAGTTGAACTCCTAATATTGCTGCTATTGAACTATTGTTGCTGCTGCTATTGAACTCCTATTGCTGTTGTTTTTTAAATGCTATTGCTGCTGTTTTTAAATGCTATTGCTGCTGCTATTGAACTCCTAATATTGCTGCTATTGAACTATTGTTGCTGCTGCTATTGAAGTCCTATTGCTGTTGTTTTTTAAGTGCTATTGCTGCTGCTAATTAATGAACTCCTAATTTGCTGCTATTGAACTATTTTTTAAATGCTATAGTTATTGTTGCTGTTTTGTGTGCTTGGTTATATTCTTTATGCCTTTGAACTGCTGCTCCTGAACTTTTGCTATTGTCAAACATTTATTGCTGCTGCTTAAGAAGTCTTATTGCTGCTATTTTTAAATGCTATTGCTGCTGCTATTGAATTCCTATTTGTCGCCCTTCCCAACTGAAATGAACCAATTAATGTTGCCTTTTTATTCTACTCTACAAATATCTATCTTGTTGGACTTGTCCTTCGGGTTTCTTAAATCATTTTAAGATCATGGATACCTGATACGTGAGACAACTCTCAGGTTCCAAGGAATAGATACTGGGGTTTGCATCCTCCTCCATCACATATTCAGGATGTTGTAGAAGATGGACTGTTGTCTATCTAGAGAGCTATCTTTTTGAGAAAGGCCGGTGTGGTGTAGAGACTGATATAGATGATGAGTTTCTTAAAACTCCACCCAGAAGAGATGATTTTGGAGTCGGCTTCCAAAAACTTTATCAGGTCTTAGCCTTTTCCTTTCAAATTAAGGACCTGTTATGATGTCTGTCTTATATGATTAGGCTCAACTATACAAGTTTCAATGTGTTAGTTTGTTTGTATATATCTATTTCAGTTTGACTAGTGAACTCGCTAACATATTGTAAATTGTTTTGCATTGTTAGCATTTCCACGGATACAAGAGGCAAGAAGTGAAGCAAGTGGCGGCCGATGAACTCCAAGAGGATTAGAGAATTTACACATTGAATCATTTAGGTATAGAAGGAGATTAGTTATATATGGTTATATTTCTTTGTACTGAACCATCAGAATGTTGCTGATCAACCAGAATGCAGATCATGAATATGAATGTTGTGCTGTTGATTTGGAACTATAAGTGTTGTGATGTGGGTTTGTGAATGTTATTGTGAACATATGAATTCATTTATTAACAAGTGATAAATAAATGAATATCATATTAGTTGTTTAAGACAACTGTGTGGAGGGTGATTTTTCGGTATGAGGGGGGGTCTATCTAAATATGAGCTAGCTGAGAAGCCTAGATCCTAGAATGCCATGCTGTAGAGGGTGAAAACCCGTTATTCTGGCATCCCTCAAATACCTACTCTATCGTCCGTCTTTCCCAGAAAGCATAAGGGGGATGCTAGTGAGCACTACACCCACTCTCAATGGGCTCCACGCGGACTTATGCCTCTATAAGGCGGAGTTGACTAGAATCGCCACCTAGTTTGACCTAAGGAACTAGGAAGGGAGGGAAGGAGGGTTCTAAGAACCGTTGGTTGACTCTGATGATTTGTTGCCTATGGATAGGACTTATCTGATCATACTAGAGATTCTGTGTGGGTTCGCACTGGGCTACACCCCTTAGAAGTGGCAACGACCACGACTTCGGATTGGTGCCCGAGGAAACCTCGGTCTCCAATTGTCGGGATTGCCTTCTTTCAAAACCTTATTATAGAGATTCAGTTAAAGCCAAAGGATAAGATCGAATGAGGGGTGAGGATGGCTTCGAAGAGTTGAAGAATAGGCTGGTCTTGGAGTTAGTCTGGTTGAAGTGTTTGAGAGGTTTTAATTGTTCTGAGAGATTTGAGGTTGTTTGGGCCTTCACGGGATTAAGAGGATGATGGGAGTTTTGAGGAGTAAAAGGGCATTTTGGTCATTTTTGGTGGAGTCAAGGGGTATTTGGATCATTTGGCTGATTTGAGGAGTTCTTTGTGCTTGCGAAGTTCGGATTTTGAAATGGTCGGGTTCTTGAGGTGTTTTGGGAAGTTGAATGTGTTGAGGAGCAATTTGGGTTTTAAGGATGATTGAGTATGGAAGAGGATCTTTGGTTTACAGGTATTCGGGTTTTGAAGATGTTTCAGATTTCTGGGAGTCTTCAGGAATTGGAGGTCCTACGTGACTTAGGGTTGGTTCAGAGGAGGATTGAGGTGTTTATGGGTCCTAGAGCTCTAATGGAAATGTTGGATTGGTTTATTCAGAATTGTCTCTCTTAAAACCGAAAAATCATTTTTTTGTTGTAAAAGGGCGGATAATCCCGAGGGATTACCCTATGTACCCCCTCGAACACGACACTTAATTAATGTAAGTGCCGAGGCTTGAAAGATGGGGCAATGAATTTATGTCGAAAAAATAGGATTCAGAGAGAAACACCATGAATGAGATGTTCTCGGTCAAACCCTAATAACGTCTCTAACTCCCGGGTTTGAAAACGTTAAAAACCAAAAATATTGAAGTCGAGTAGAAGGGAGTTAGACGATTCTAAAATCCCGGCTGCAACTAGGAAGGTCGTTACTTCCCTAGCACCCCGCCTTGTAAAAAATCTAGGCTGCAATTAGGGGAGGTTTGTCACCCTAATGCCCCGCCTAAAGAGATCTAGACTACGACAAGGGAGGTTACGACCCCAGTGCCCCGCCTCGGATTTTTATTTTGGAAGAGAGACAAACGATATCTAACTAGGAAGAAAACGTTCTTTGAAGGTGTTAGACATCTCATGTTCCCCGAAAACGGTTTATTTGAGTTGAAAACTAAGTTTGAAAACTTTTGAAGTTGTTCGGAATTCTCGATGAAGAAACACTGATTTTGAGAAATGTTTTAGGAGAAAACTTTCTGTATATGTGAGAAGAACTTTCTGCATTTGAGAAGAGTTTTCTGTGATGTGAGAAGAGTTTTTCCTTTTAAATTCCACAAAATAGTTTCTTTTGAAAACTTGGTGAAACTTGAATAAAAAGATGGTTTGAAATTGAATGAAATTTACAAATTGAGAGTGGATGTATTGTGGATAGGATTTGGCCGAATGAATCGGGCTTGAATTGAATTGAAATCGAGTTTGAATTGGATTGGGGTCGAGTTTGAATTGGATTGAAGTTTGATTTGGATTGAAGTTTGATTTGGGTCAAGGTCAGGAGGGGTCAAAGTTTGATCAAGATCAGCATTTGGATTGGTCAAAGCTAGGCCGGGTCAAAGTTTGGGTCAAACTTGGGTCTGGTCAATGTTGGGAGTTGGTCAAGGTTCAGGGTCGGTCAAATCAGTTTGACTTTTGTGGGCTTGGGCCAATTTTGGGCTCGACCGGGTAATGGGCCGAGTGTGGGTAATGGGCCGAGTGTGGGTAATGGGCCGAGTGTGGGTAATGGGCCGAGTGTGGGTATTTGGGCCGAGTGTGGGTATTTGGGCCGAGTGTGGGTATTTGGGCTTTGGGCCTTGTTTTGAACTTTTGGGCCGAATGGCCTTGTGTGGGCTTTCAGGCCAAATGGGCTTAATGGGCCAAGGTAGAAGTGAGCCAAGTTGAGTGATTTGGGCCTGATTTGCTATTTGGGCTTGGATAATGAACTTGGGCCGGGTTCATGAACTTTGGGGCCGGGTTTGGGAAATGGGCCAGGTTTATAAACTTGGGCCGGGTTTATGATTTTGGACCGGGCTTATGAACTTGGGGCCGGGTTTGGATAATGGGCCGGGTTTATGAACTTGGGCCGGTTTTGAGATGGGCTGGGTTTGGTGGAATTGGGCCGAGAGTTTGGGCTCTGTTTAGGCCGTGGGTTTGGATTTGTTTTTGGGCCAAATTTGGACATGGGCTTGGGTTGGAGACATTGGGTCGGGTTATGAGAGATCGGGCTGGGTTATGAGATGGGCCGGCTTTGGGCTTCAGGTTTGGGCCATGGGCTTTGGGTCGAGAGTGGTGTGGTTTGGGCCATGGGCTTTGGGTTTGTTTTATGGGCCACAGGTTTGGGCCACGGGCCATGGGTTTGGACAATGGGCCGGGTTTGTGAACTTGGGCCGGGTTCTTGGGTTTTCTGGGCCTCTGGGTCGGGCTGAGCAGTTGGGCAGAATCTGAGTAGGTTTGGGCTTCAAATTTTGGGCCGATTGTGGGCCTTGGACTGGGTCAAGAATTTGGGTCAGGTTTGAATTGGGCTTTGGGCCGGGTTAAGCAACTGGGCTAAGTTTGGATGGGGAAAAAATCTAGGCTGGGAACAAAATTTACAAGGAATCAGCTTGGAGATGAGTTTTAAAAAAGAAAACGTTGAGATTTGTTTTTACAAGATGTTTATAGAAGTGAGAGACAATTTTTTTTTGAATTTTGAGGATGGAGGGCAAGAAGATGTACTGGTAACTAAATTTTGAAGCAAAGGATTTGAAGATCTGAAAAGAGAATGAGGTTGTTAATTACATATATAAATATATTAGGTACATTTTAGGGTTTAGAATGCTACCACCATGAGATAGGCCAATAGTCTATCAGGCCAGGGGAACATTCTCTATCCTAAAGGAATTATTGTTTGCTTATACATAAATGTGTGTTTTAAGGTTTAGGGTGTCACCACCATGAGATAGGCCAATAGTCTATCAGACCAGGGGGACCCCACTATCCTAAAGGCTTGGGCCTAAGGACATAACTAGGGCTTAGAAATAGTTAGAGGAACAAAAAGATGAACTGGAATTTTACAACAAAGTATGTAGAACATATACATGTAAAGTGTAGAGATAAATACAAGAATCAGATCTCCATGGTAATCAATCAATCAGGGACGATAGCAACAGTGAAGCAAGGAAACAATCAGGAATTATAACAGCAATTAATCAAGGAAACGCATGCTCAATGATACTGAGGAAGTGGAGATTACAGATGGAGAATACAGAATCCCAGATTATTAAATGAAATCCAGCAAAATTAAAAGTCCATCGGTTGTTTTTCATTGCTGCTTTATTTACAGGTGATCAGATCAGAATGAAAGCTCAAGTCACAAAGAGGGGAGTCAAACACTTAAAATCTGTTGTGGCTACTCTTGAACAAATTTAAATCTAGACTGTTAACTCAAATCATTTCAGTTTCTAATCGTTTTCTAATGCCTTTCTGCTCCTTTTGGTGATTTTATTTCACTAAAGCATGAGAGATGAAGTTGCCAGCCGTCTAGAGGTGCTCTTTATCAGATTAACCAAATGTAACCTCGAGCTTCAATCTAAATGAGATATACGTAAAGTCATCACAGATTAACACGCCTCACTTTACTACTTTTAGTGTCATATTACACAGGGAATAAACAGATGATAAAACAAAATCAACTCCCCATGCTTAAGAAATCAGGAACTCAAAATCAGAAATGCAGGTGTACCGTAACCAGCTACCACAGATGAGACAGGTAAATTAATACACTCATTCAGCAGTTTTAGAGATTACTAGGGTGCAGGTGAAATACCAGTGGGAGAACCTCAACGTTTTCCTGGTAGACTCGAAAATCGAACGGGGATTCAAACAAGGTGAACGAATTCGAAGAATGATTCAGGCCGAAATGTCGAGGTATTTGAAGGAAAGCTTCTGGGGTTTCACTCGGGTTTGAAACTGGGGAATCGCCAAGGAAGCAGAGGATTCGACAATAGAATTAGAATGGGGATCAGTGTCGGCTGAGAAAAAACGTGGGTCTACTGTAGGTTTTTTTGGATGTTTTATAATGGAGGGTGGACAGATGTTCATTTAGGGTTTGTTTTAGAAAGTTGTGGGCCTCAGTAAGGAATTAAATTGAATTTGGGTCTTGGGCCGCTGCCGCACGAGTTTACTACTGATGAAAGGAAAAAAATGAGAGTTTAGCATAAAAAACACCCCCACCGAGTTTCGAACTCGGTACCATCCGTTTCCTCCCTGAATACCCTGACCAACTGAGCTATGGTTGCATTCGGTATACAGATGCGAGGAAATAAGATAAGGGTTATGTTACGAGCCGGGGCAAAACAAGGGGAAATGTCTTCCGTGGAACGTTTTTTTTTAAAAGCAACAAAATATGTATACGAAATGAAGTCAGTTAAAAACAGATTTCAACAAAAGCTCGTGCTCCTTTTCCATAGGAATGTGAGGTTTAAATGTCGGGAAAAAGAAATTCCTTTAGTTGAAAACGGGGACGACCGCCTTGTTTCTGAAAGCATGTTCATTTTTGAATTTTTGTTTTAAAACAAAACGGGTGAGAATTTTTGGTGTCTACAGATGGCTCCCCTTGATTCAATTTTGCAAGCCCTTGTAGAATTGGATCAAGGTTGACGGGGCGCCAAAAATTCTCACTGTGGTTTTGATTTGCTCTTATGGGTGCGGGTGCACGGGGACTTATGACAGGCCTATGATACTAACAATTTGATTGGTTTTAGGGTGCACGAGGACTTAGGAGTGCCTTAACTGGACCTCTTGATATCCAGCCCTAGGGCTTATGACGAGCCTAGAATGCGATTGAGAGTAGGAGGACTTAGGAGTGCCTCAACTAGACCTCTTGATATCTAGCTATAGGACTTATGACGAGCCTATAATACTTCGAATGAGTACCGTACTAGTAGCGTAATAGCTGCCTAGCAGGTGGATGTAAAACGATTTCGCACTAGTAGCGTAATAGCTGCCTAGTAGAGGAAAATGTGGGACCGTACTAGTAGCGTAATAGCTGCCTAGCAGGTGGATGTGAAACGATTTCGCACTAGTAGCGTAATAGCTGCCTAGTGGAGGACAATGTGGGACCGTACTAGTAGCGTAATAGCTGCCTAGCAGGTGGATGTGAAACGATTTCGCACTAGTAGCGTAATAGCTGCCTAGTGGAGGACAATGTGGGACCGTACTAGTAGCGTAATAGCTGCCTAGCAGGTGGATGTGAAACGATTTCGCACTAGTAGCGTAATAGCTGCCTAGTGGAGGAAAATGTGGGACCGTACTAGTAGCGTAATAGCTGCCTAGCAGGTGGATGTGAAACGATTTCGCACTAGTAGCGTAATAGCTGCCTAGTGGAGGACAATGTGGGACCGTACTAGTAGCGTAATAGCTGCCTAGCAGGTGGATGTGAAACGATTTCGCACTAGTAGCGTAATAGCTGCCTAGTGGAGGAAAATGTGGGACCGTACTAGTAGCGTAATAGCTGCCTAGCAGGTGGATGTGAAACGATTTAGCACTAGTAGCGTAATAGCTGCCTAGTGGAGGAAAATGTGGGACCGTACTAGTAGCGTAATAGCTGCCTAGCAGGTGGATGTGAAATGATTTCGCACTAGTAGCGTAATAGCTTGCCTAGTGGAGGAAAAAGTGGTGGGACCATACTAGTAGCGTAATAGCTGCCTAGCAGGTGGATGTGAAACGATTTCGCACTAGTAGCGTAATAGCTGCCTAGTGGAGGAAAATGTGGGACCGTACTAGTAGCGTAATAGCTGCCTAGCAGGTGGATGTGAAACGATTTCGCACTAGTAGCGTAATAGCTGCCTAGTGGAGGAAAATGTGGGACCGTACTAGTAGCGTAATAGCTGCCTAGCAGGTGGATGTGAAATGATTTCGCACTAGTAGCGTAATAGCTTGCCTAGTGGAGGAAAAGTGGTGGGACCATACTAGTAGCGTAATAGCTGCCTAGCAGGTGGATGTGAAACGATTTCGCACTAGTAGCGTAATAGGCCTAGTGGAGGAAAAAGTGGGACTGTACTAGTAGCGTAATAGCTGCCTAGCAGGTGGATGTGAAATGATTTCGCACTAGTAGCGTAATAGCTTGCCTAGTGGAGGAAAAGTGGTGGGACCATACTAGTAGCGTAATAGCTGCCTAGCAGGTGGATGTGAAACGATTTCGCACTAGTAGCGTAATAGCTGCCTAGTGGAGGACAATGTGGGACCGTACTAGTAGCGTAATAGCTGCCTAGCAGGTGGATGTGAAACGATTTCGCACTAGTAGCGTAATAGCTGCCTAGCAGGTTGTGAGTATTTGATTGTGAACGAACTTTGTGGGTACATGCAAATGATCTGCGATGTAAGGTGTTCCAAAATAAATGTATTAATTGAATCAAACTCCCTGTTTGTGGATGTAGATTTTTTTTGGTGAGTTGATGGCTCTAGATTTGCTTCAAAGCTTCGGGATGGCTCCGGCATGCGTTGATGGCTTCGGTATGCGCGGATGGCTCCGGTATGTTCAGATGGCTCCGGTGCGGTCGGATGGCTCTGACACGATTCATGACCCCATTATGAGCAACGACTCCGGGATGGTTGGTGGGTTTCGATTTATATTGCATTCCGAGTCGAGTGGTGGGTCGATATGATTTGTGTACTTTGATGTGGTCGACAGTTTTTTTTTGAATGGCTTTGGTATGGTCAGTTACGGCTTCAGATTCCTAGAGATGGCTCCGGGATAGCTCGGGATGGCTTCATTGGTGATGGCGAGGAAGTAAGGAAAACTTTCGCCTGCGAGGTGGTCGCGCCCTGGGAGGGCTGCCTACGTACTCAATTTCGTATTGAGATCAGACCATACGTAGTTCGTTCCTTTGTGGGCGAGGCTTTGGTGAGGAAATGGCTCCTGTGTAGCCCTAGGGATGGTCTCAATGTTTGAGGATGGCTCCTGCATGGCTCCAACTTGGCTTTGGGAGTGGCGCCGATGAGGCTCGAGTATGACAGTGAATAACTTTGGGGAATTTCTTTATGTGGCTTCGGATGGCTCCCGTTTGGTCTAATATAGCTCGAAGATAGCCCAGGATGACTCCAAGATGTTTCGAACTAGCTTGATGATGGCCCGGGATAGATCTAGTTGACATCTTTTGATCAAAAGTTACGCTTCAACAACTTCAACTGAAGTCGACTTTCAGCGAGACTAGGCAGAGTTTTTACCAGTCGGATGTTGATGATGAAATGATTATGTTGGATGTAGACATTGATTGCTAAACGAGATGCAAAATGCATATGCAGTTTTTTTTTTTAGAGAGGGTACGGTCCTATCTCTATTAGTATGAGGTTTACGAATATAAGACATCTTCAGATCGATCTTGGGTGATTGTTAAACTCGAATGCGTGAATCACTTTCCTCTCACGGAGGGACGCGGGTCAATCTCTCGTGAGTTTGGCTGTGTGTGCAAAGCGGTGTGATGATACTCTTGATGCTCAGAGCAGTAATTTCCCGAGAATTTTCCTTTCGAGGTTCTAGACTTTCCGATCCTCACAAATTCCTCACTTGCAATGGGATTAGCTGTTTATGATTTAGTGTTTCGATCAAAGAATCACTCGCACTTGAAAGACCTTGTAGGGTGAGGTCACACTCTTCCGCTCATAGTCCCTTTGGGATGATGGGACATGTTAATAACGGGTATGAAGCTTATGATTCATGTTTCAGATCCGGTACTTTCAGTTAACGCTCATTAACTTATGAGTCAGAGGTCTTTACTGGGTTGTAACGGGGCTGAGGGGTATGATGCATGTCACACGGGATTATGGGATTTATTTAGGAATTGTGGAGCTTTTGTGCAATAAAGGACATGTTTCACCTTTGCCATGGGTGGAATGATTAGACGGGTTTTGGTAACCCATTATCGGTTTCTTCGGGACATCATTGGTCCTTTTGCTTATTTTCTCCTTCTTCTTTGGTGTGTGATTTTCGCTTTCCTGCTTCGTGCTTTTGGAATTGCATGGGCTCATCGACCTTCTTGGGCATTTTCTGCTTACTTTTTGACTTTCAGCTTTGGAGTTTTCATTGACTCGCTGGTCTTCTCAAATATCTCGGTGTTCTTTTTTGGTGTCTGACTTTGGAGTCGCATTGACTCACTGATTCCTTTGGACATTTTCGTTTGTTGTTCTTGTGAAAGATGGTGGGGGAGAGTCCATGGCTCCGGCTCTTTCGAGATCCTCTATTGCAAGGGCAAATAAGTATATGTACGCGGGTTGGCATGTTGTGGAGTTCACAGAAAAAGGTTTATCGTGAAAGGCTCAGCGGGGCTAACTAAGGGATTATGTACAGGGCAGTCAAAGCTTTTTGGTTTTGTGGAGATTTTTATTCCTAAGTGCCTCATCATTCTCATTAGTCAATGATTGTTTTCTTACTATTCTCGAATCTTTGCATGAATCACAGTTCGTGTCCTGCTATCAACATTGATCTCGCTATGAATTGTGCCTCCCCATGTGCTGAAGGAATGCACAAGTCGCTCATGGTTTTACCTCTATGGACTCGCTCTATCTTCCCTCATCGCTCGATGGATGGTCCAATACCCTCTTTTGGAATTCAAGATAAAATACCGCTCTTTGCACACTACTCACTCGGTTTGTGGTGATAATTTTGATTAGACCCTTGTGTTCATTGACGGGTCAAGAGTTTAGTGGTTCACGCGCTCTATTCAAACAATCAATCAAGAATTTCGCCAAAGACGTCGTTTCGATACGGGAGTATGCAAATGCAACGATCTACCATGCAATCTATTGTGGTAATATGGAATTACTATGTATAAGATGCATGAAGTATTGACAATGAAAATGACTGATTTTGGAATTTTTTTTTTCAATGCATGAGTGGTAAGGATACACCTAGTCTCGCTTGAATCGGTTCCAGTTGATGGTATATGAAGCTAATACGATGCTCTTGAAACTTGAGATAGTCAGTTTTTGAGGGGGTTCCACGAAGGTCTTGACGCAACAACAATGTTTGACTGTCTACTGATTCCTAACTGCTTAAAGAGTAGAGACTCCATACTCTAGCGGCCAGTATGACAAAATTGTCCTGTTCCTCTTATAGCTAAGCAAACCAAATCTTTCTCTCTCTTTTTAAACGAAGGGGGAGGGAGGGGATGCAACCCTAAAGTAAAAGGAAAACCGCTTCCTACCACTACCGCTGATAGTTAAGGTATCCTTTGGCCTAGGACGGATTTCTATCCCTAGTGTGGACATATCTCCCGTATGGATCAGCTCTTGAATTGCATCTCTCAGTGTGGTACACTCATCGGTGGCGTGTCCCCGGATTCTGTGATAGTCGCAATATTCATGCAAATGTGGCCCAAGTTTCTTGATTCTTGATCTTGTATCGAAAAGTGCTAGATGGCCTCCCTCGACTAATATTTTCAATGCTTTGCTGAGCGACATTCCGAGGTTTGAAAGTTGTCCTTGTGAGTTTTGCCCAAGTGGACGTTCCCTTCTTTCCATCATTTCTGGTTGCTCAGTCAATTTGATTTCAGTGTCTTCCAAAGCAATCACGGCCGCCATCAATCGTTTGAAGTCACAAATCCCTAGATATCTCAGCCGGCATTGATACTCTTCTCTCAGGCCAGAAATCACCATTCGTATTTGCTCCTCCTCAGTGGGTCGATTATTCATTTGCCCAGCCTTCACCCTCCATCGTTCTATGAATTCCCTCACAGTTTCGCTAGGGTTTTGGCAGGTGATTTCTAAATCTCTGCGCGTAACTTCATGATGAAAGTTACCACCGTATTGAGTGAGAAATTCAAAGTAAAGATCTTGGCTTGACTTTCCTTTTAGATCTAGGCCCATAATCCAAGAATAAGCAGGCCCCCCTAAGTAGAATCTAAAGCACGCGGCCTTCAGCTCATCGGATAAACCATGTAGATCCATGAGCTTATCATACTTGTCAATGTGATGCCTCGGGTTTCCAATTCCTTCATACTTCTGCATTTCAGGCAAACTCAAGCCTTTGGGCAAGCGAGCTTTAGCATATGGATTAATCGATTCCCAACCCACTGACTCAAAGCGTCGGGTCCGTTCTATTTCTTGTATTTCTGTCCTCAACTCTTCCATTAATTCCTTCTTTAGGGCCGTCCTGAGATCTGGGTCTTTGATGAAGGTAGAGGCAATCTGGGAGTGGTTATCATGAAGAGAACGAGGGAGTTGGAAGGCTTCTGGGCAGAGGCGTTGGTCAAACTTTGATGGCTGAGGAAGTATTTGTCGTGGAGAGGTGTGATTTTGTGCGGGCGAGGAGATACTTAAACCGGGATGTGCAACGAGTGATGATGAGGTTTGGTGGTTTCCCGCATCACGGATCATCTGCGATTGCTGATTTCCTATAGTGGCAATTGGGTTTCTTGGGGCTGAACTGCATACAAGCGAAGGAGGCATGTTTGGCACTTCTGGGATTTGGACAGAGGGAGTGTGTGGTCCATCGCTTGAAACTCATAGGCATCATATGTAGAGTAAGTTGGAGACTCCTTGTAACTGCTATCTGACCCTGAATGGGCCCTATTTGTTTTTCTTTGGACGCATTCTCCTATCCTCAAGTTTTTCTCCAAGCCACCATCAAGGTTGTGGGTCAACCTTTCGTGAGTAAATCGACCTTTGACAACATGATCGCTTTGGGATGCTTGCTTCATCTTTTCCACGCCGTTGCTGGAAGCGGGCTAGACTTCTTTATTTGGCTATTGACTACCACAGACACCTACATGTACAAGGATTAGAATGAAGAAGAAGAGGTAATATCAGTATGTTTGTTAAACAAAAATTTGTTGTGTGATGAATGTAAATGATTGTTGGTGCGAAATGAATTTTATTTATCTTGAAAATGTTGTGAGATGGGCGTCACTTTATTTATCTGTAGACACCGCAAATTTCACCCCATAAAGCAAAGTTTTGAGAGCGATAGATAAAACGTGAAGGGTCGTCACGTTTCTTCCCTTCTTTAAACAAGACGTGCATGCCAAAAGAAACCGAGTTTTTGAAAACAATTTTAAAAAACCGTGTTTTCAAAGTGGCGGATTTTCTCAATATGAATTTTGACGCTCGGTCATTCGCAGAGGAAATAGGGAGTGGGGAACCCTATACACATTGATCTAAACAAATTCAAAGGGAGTGTATAAACCTATACATGTAATCTATTCAGAAATGGACTAGAGAGAAAAGAAACATAGGGCAAAATCCTACATATCATCAATTCTAAAAAGTCATTAAAAGGGGAAATTTGAGCTAAACTTCTTCTGAAATCTTCTGGTCCGTCTTTGGGATTCTGGAAGACTGCTCATGCTTGGCCTCCTGGTCGACTGCTCGCTCACATTCGGGCTCTTGACCGGTTGCACGCTTATCTTCAGGTGCTTGATCGGTTGCTGACTTTTTCAGGCTTTTGCAGCGAAAACGGGTTGGTGTTCTTATAATTTTCAACAGTTTGAACTCGAACCGGTGTTGCTAGTCTTCATGTCATTCGACTCGAGTTGGTACACCTCTGATTTTGTATTTGAACGGTTAGTGCTGGTCTTCATGTCGCTCAGCTAGCTCCACAGGTTGGTGTGCCTCTGATTTTCGGCTCGATCCGCTAGTTGATCTTCATGCTGCTTCACTTGCTCCGACTAGAGGAATGGGGGATGTTTTTAAGAAAGGAAAGATGAATGATCGAACACAAAATTTTATGTGAAAATCCACCACTTTTGTGAAAACACGAAATGACTAGTACGCTCCACGGTAATGACCGCTGCTCTTGAAGGTGGACAGAACTTCAAAAATAGCGAGTCACGACATGGGGACTAAATCATTTATTTTGAAATACATTTGTGAAAATCCACTTTGAAAACTGTTTTCGAAAACCATTAAGAAATAATGTTGGTGAAGAATGTTGTTTGAAATTCGTTTGTAGAAAGTAGGTTTTTCGAAATCTATTTCTGAAAATCGTTTTTGGAAATAACAAGGTTTTAAAAGATGAAGTGACGAGTTTTAAAACCCCAAATGTTTGGGAGCAAAACTAAGGTGAGACTCTAAATTGAACGAGCTTGTAAAACCTCTTTAAAAGATATGTGAAAGAGAATTCCGAACATTTTAAGACAGACTGGTTTGAAAAGGTGGTTTGCACACATGTATAGCATAAAAGTAAATCGTGGCTATATTTGATGTGGAGCTGTAAGTGTTAATGTTGGGATAATCACTTTCCAGGTCAACTATGATTCTGTTTCACTGGGGGAACCATCGTCCCTTCACTGTTCATCTCTCGGGTTTTTTCTCTGTTATGCCTTTGCAGGGCACGTTATCAAGAAGGTCCGGAGTGCTTAAGTTCAAAAGGTCAGGACACCCGAGATGATAAGGAAACATACGCCACGGCCAGTGATGATCCGACAACACGCTCACTTTTTGGGAAACTCGGGGAAGTACTGCATGGGAACGGGTCTCTCGTCACCCGCACGGTCAGGTGTGTCTAAAGTCCAAATTATTCACTGACTACGTTGTGCCATGTATGGGTATCCGGTAAATACGGGATCCTCTATGGACGTGTAGCGTGACATTGGGCTTTAGAGACACCCGTGGTGCAGAGGAACAATGGAGAACTGAGCCCATGCAATCTTCAGGGTAAGGCAGAAGGTGGTCAGACAGGCGGCATACAAGGGGGTGACTTCCCATAAAACCCGTCCTAGACACTGGATTAGGCAGCTGGACACTGAAGGCTCAGAGTTCACTATATGCTGGCTTCGACTCGGATATGGAGGATAATTTTGGATCATGAGTCTTCAGGGCGTAGGTCGGTGACCGTCTCGCCTCGCGGGCTTAACCACTCAATGAGTGACCCGACTCATGGGAAATCAATCATGGACCGATTGGGATGCCGTGACTCGTGGAAAATAGGGGTGACATAGAGGAATGCATGCCCTAAGCTACCCATGCACTCACAACTTGTAAATGTAAAGCGGTAATGGTGTAGGTCAGTGACCGTCTCACCCCGCAACAAGCAACAATAATATGAATGCGGTAAATAAAGCAGAGAAGAACAAACAACCCTATTTACTAACTGTTTTGTCTTGAAGGCAGTAATTCCAATTGGTTGTTATTAACCTGAAGGGAAGTTAGCTTCATTCAATCCTAGGTGTCTCTTTCTAATCGTGAGCTAATCATAACCCAATTGTTGCAACGTTTGCTGAGGATCTAATAAATCCTATCTGTCCTCATCAGATACACACTCTAAGTGTGGAGTAGAATGATCCTAAAGGCTTGAAGAGAAATCTCTTGAAGGTTTTGAAAGAAGTGGGGAAATCCCGACAATTTTGAATGGAGTTCAGTCTTCCTTGAGTTTGAGAAAAACTTACTCAAGTTTTCCCCAGCAGAGTCGCCATTCTGTGGAGGGTGATTTTTCGGTATGAGGGGGGTCTATCTAAATATGACTAGCTAAGAAGCCTAGATCCTAGAATGCCACTGTGGAGGGTGAAAACCCGTTATTCTGGCATCCCTCAAATACCTACTCTATCGTCCGTCTTTCCCAGAAAGCATAAGGGATGCTAGTGAGCACTACACCCGCTCTCGATGGGCTCCACGCGGACTTATGCCTCTATAAGGCGGAGAGTTGACTAGAGTCGCCACCTAGTTTGACCTAAGAACTAGGAAGGGAGGGAAGGAGGGTTCTAAGAACCGTTGGTTGACTCTGATGATTTGTTGCCTATGGATAGGACTTATCTGATCATACTAGAGATTCTGTGTGGGTTCGCACTGGGTTACACCCCTTAGAAGTGGCAACGACCACGACTTCGGATTGGTGCCCGAGGAAACCTCGGTCTCCAATTGTCGGGATTGCTTCTTTCAAAACCTTATTAGAGAGATTCAGTTAAAGCCAAAGGATAAGATCGAATGAGGGGTGAGGATGGCTTCGAGAGTTGAAGAATAGGCTGGTCTTGGAGTTGGTCTGGTTGAAGTGTTTGAGAGGTTTTAATTGTTCTGAGAGATTTGAGGTTGTTTGGGCCTTCACGGGATTAAGAGGATGATGGGAGTTTTGAGGAGTAAAAGGGCATTTTGGTCATTTTTGGTGGAGTCAAGGGGTATTTGGATCATTTGGCTGATTTGAGGAGTTCTTTGTGCTTGCGAAGTTCGATTTTGAAATGGTCGGGTTCTTGAGGTGTTTTGGGAAGTTGAATGTGTTGAGGAGCAATTGGGTTTTAAGGATGATTGAGTATGGAAGAGGATATTTGGTTTCAGGTATTCGGGTTTTGAAGATGTTTCAGATTTCTGGGAGTCTTCAGGAATTGGAGGTCCTACGTGACTTAGGGTTGGTTCAGAGGAGGATTGAGATGTTTATGGGTCCTAGAGCTCTTGGAAATGTTGGATTGGTTTATTCAGAATTGTCTCTCTTAAAACCGAAAAATCATTTTTTGTTGTAAAAGGGCGGATAATCCCGAGGGATTACCCTATGTACCCCCTCGAACACGACACTTAATTAATGTAAGTGCCGAGGCTTGAAAGATGGGGCAATGAATTTATGTCGAAAAAATAGGATTCAGAGAGAAACACCATGAATGAGATGTTCTCGGTCAAACCCTAATAACGTCTCTAACTCCCGGGTTTGAAAACGTTAAAAACCAAAAATATTGAAGTCGAGTAGAAGGGAGTTAGACGATTCTAAAATCCCGGCTGAACTAGTCTTGCCTTCCGTCTTGCAATTTTGCCACCAGAATCCCGTTTGGTCTTAAGCACCCACTTAGTGCCTAATAAATTCATGTGAGGTGAAAACGGGACAAGATCCCACGTGTGATTTTTCACAAGAGCATCATATTCTTGCTGCATTGCATACTGCCACTCTGGATATTTTACGGCTTGTTTGTAGGTAGGTTGATCTGGAACTGTGGTGAGATCAGTGGTGTTAAGCCATCTAATAGTTCCATCAGTCCTCTGTTTAGGATGCAGGCTGTTTGTTTGTGTCCTTGTGACCATAGGGTGTCTGGTCAAGGGTTGATGGGCAGGAGAGGGCTGGGTAGGGCTCGGAGTAGGGGAGTTAGGGTGTGGTGAATCTGGGTTTGAAATAGGGGTGGGAGTGTAATTGGAGTCAGAGGGAGCAGGAGAGGTTGGAGGAGACTGTGGGGATGGTGTAGAAAAAGTCAGAGAAGGAACAAGGAGGTTAGAGATAGTAGTGACAGCAGAAAGAGGTGGAGAGGGAGAGGGAAGTCTTGTGGAAAAAGGAAAAGCCCCTTCATTAAAGGTGACATCTCGAGAGGTGTAAATTCTGTGAGAGTCAAGATCAAGACAGAGGTAGCCTGTAGAGTTAGGGGAGTAGCCGAGGAACACACATTCTTTGGATCTGAAAGACAATTTGTGACTGTTATAGGGACGGAGATTGGGCCAGCAGCTGCACCCAAAAACACGGAGGTGGGTATAGGTGGAGGCTTTTTGTGAAGCTGAGAATGTGGTGTGGAATAGGAGAGAGTTTTTGTAGGAGTGATGTTCAGCAAATAGACCGCAGTCTTAAAAGCAAAAGTCCAATAGGATAGTGGCATTGAGGACTGGGATAGAAGGCAGAGGCCTTTATCAACAACAAAGCGAATTTTGCTTTCAACAGAACCATTCTGTTGATGAGAATGAGGGCAGGTGAATCTATGCATAATCCCCTTGGTGTGTATGAAATTTTGCAAAGCTTTAAATTCGCCCCCATTGTCTGTTTGGATGGATTTTATGGTGCAATTAAACTGAGAGCGAACCATGAATAGAAAATAGGAATATAAGAGCACATAGACTTAGCTTTAGAGGGAAAAGCCAAACATACCGAGAAAAGTCATCAACAATGATCAAAAAGTACTTATAACCATCAACAGACTCAAAATGAGCAGGCCCCCACAGATCGAGAAATAACAACTCAAAACAATGAGCTGAAACAGAATCTGAGGTAAAATGTGGCTTAGCATGTGTTTTGCCTTGGCAACAGGCTGAACAATATTCACTTATTACATTTTTGGAAACTGGCAAACTAAACAAGGAAATGGTGCGAGTAGTGATAGCATCACTAGGATGTCCCAACCGCTGGTGCCATAGCTGAGAGGAAACAGCAGTGGTAGCATTCACTTGGAGTCTAGAAGGAGTTGGAAAAAGATAGATCCCATCCTTAGCAACCCCCTTGAGGATAGTTTTCTTGGTTGTGAGATCCTTCAAGAAAAAATGATTGGCATGGAACTCAAAATAAGCATGATTATCATGACAGAATTACTCACGGAAATCAGGTTTTTTTCAAGGATGGACTGTATAGGACATCAGCTAGGAGAAAAGAGCCAGTAGGTGTAGGGATAGAACAATTACCCTGCTGAAGTATAGGCAAGGAGGACCCATCTCCTAAGGACACCACATCAGTCCCAGTGTAGTCACAAGCAGATAAGTTTAGCTTGGTAGGATCACCAGTGAAGTGACTGCTTGCTGCAGTGTCAGGTAACCAATCAGCAGAAGTGTTGTAGGTAGTAGCATTGGCCTGGAGAGTGGCAGGGGTTTGGGCTGATGAGTGTAGCTGTATCTGTGATAACAAGCAATAGCTTCATGTCCCTTCTTGTGACATATCTGACACTGAGGCCTAGTGTCAACATTACCAGCAAAATTCTGGTTGTAAGGCGGTCTAGTAGAGTAAGTATTGTAAGACTGCTGCTGAGAGGGAAACTGATTGTAAGACTGGTTGTAATTAGAATTATAACTCCTTCCACGGCCCCTGTTATTGCCTGATCTTCCACGGCCTCGACCTCTGTTTCCCTGAGAGGTTTGACCAGTGGCATTCAAATGACAGCAGAAGTAGTCTGTTGTGTTTTCTGCTGAAGCCAGCACTCAGCAGAGAGCATAAAATTGTAGAGTTGCGCAGGAGTACAGGGAGTAGGGCGAGTAAGCACACTAGAAACCAAGGCGTTGTAATCAGTAGGCAAACCCTTCAACAGATAACTTTGAAACTCCTGATCTGTCATACGATGACCTGTAACTTGCAGGCAATCAACTAAACCACGTGCTCTATTATAGTAACTTGTAATAGATTCTGTGGAAGCCTTTTGAATAGAAGCCAATTGTAAATGCAACTGCCCGATCTGAGCACAGGTTTGAGCAGCAAAAGTATCATGAACATAAGACCAAACACTAGCAGCATTAGGTAGATTCACCACTTGACCGATAATATTTTCACTGAGAGAGGTAAATAGGATGGTCAGGACTAGCTGATCTAGCTGCTGCCATTGTTGAACTTCCTTAGGATCAGCGCCAGTAGACAGATCAGGACATGTAAAACTACCATCAACAAACTTATATAGTCCATTACCTTTGAGAAATGGCATTATGACACCCTTCCAAATGCGGAAGTTATCATGCTTCAGTTTAACAAGGTTTGTTGCTGCCGAAATGATTGATTGAGGTGTTGTTGTTATGCTTTGTGCAGGTGTGGACTGATTGCCTGAAGGAGTACCATTGCCGATGAGGGGAGGGGAGCCGCCAGATCCGCCAGATCCTCCCGATCCACCTGTAGCTGATTCTTCTGGAGTTAACGTTTCCATGGAAAAGGATAGAGATAGGAAGACCGATTGGTGGTAAGAGATCGAGAGAAGGAGAAGCGAAGGAGAGAGGATCGGAAAAGGAAATCAGGCATCGGCCATTTCACGCTCTGATACCATAGTCGATCGTAGGGTTAAGCAATGTAACAGTGAGAACAGCGAAGGGAAAGTATCTAAGTGTATCGTATTATTCATTACGTAGAGACCGATATTTATACAGAGATGAGTCCGGTAACATAATGGACGGTAATACACGTATGGGCCTAGTTTATAGACAATTACAACAGGCCCACCTAAGGTGGCCTACTATTCTCTGTACGAATATGAACTTAGCAGTGGAGGTTTCAACCGTCTGTACTTCTAGATTTATTTTGTTGTTAGGTTGTAATTTGGGATGTGGGCTGGGTACTCTTTTTCCTTCATTTAGCTTTTTTCTACTGGTTTGCTTAGGAAGGTTTTAACGAGACCCACAAATAGCCCCATCCACCCCGGTATTGGTTTTGACGGTATTATCTTAATGATGAAAACACAATTATCAATAAATAAATAAACACCTACATTTCCCTCGAGACTTCAAATCACTGAGACTGGTGACTTGGCTAGCTTGCTATGTAATCACACATGGATTATTGCAACAACACCTCAGTCAAGCTAATTTCTTGGCTAGATATATCATTCTCATTCTCCCGACGCGGCTAGTTAATCTCAAGGATTATTTTAACAAGTGTAACCTATGACCATTCCCCAAGTCCTCGTCGCCCAAATCAACGAGTAGACAATACCACGGACACTACAAGTATCTAACCGCCATACATTGTAGATTTCTCATAATCCAGACGTATGTAGGTCTGACCCACAACACCAACTAGACATAATTCTGTCTAGTTTTCTCATGTCTAACTCAGGATAAACCGTTGAGCATGAGGCTGTGCCACAATGACCTTCCTTTTGAGGTTTCTTAAGATTAGGCCACGTCTTTGTCCCTAACGTCAACAACTTCATCCTGATTAGATGAGGGTGACGTTGTGGCCCGTGCCATGATGTCCACCCTACCCGCTTGTTCTCTATCTTTTATCTCTAAATAATGTTCATATTTTCAGACAAAGACACACTTTTAGAGTCCAAAAAACTATAATACTTCACTTATGTTATGGTGAAACCTCTGTCGCACACGGTGTAGGTACACTTGATTGAACCACGTAAATCATCTTGTCTTAACTTCTCTAAATTACTTTTTGCTACACACTAAATCACTATAAAGAGTTAATCAAATTCCTTGAGATCACACTCTAACAAAAATTATTTCAAAGGTTATAAAACCATTACTAAAATTTGTCATTCGTAAAGTCAAGTACCGATACGGCAAACCATAAAACAGATACAACTCAGTGTGGTTTTTATTTGGTTTTGTGGTTTCAAAATATTTGGAAAGTGTTATTTTACTATATTTATCTCATACTCTAAAAACACTTATTTTCAACAATATACTTCTCAACACATAATTACAACAGCATACACTAAACCGTTAAAACCTTTTTCTAAAAGCTAGGAATTGTTGTTATGATTCAAATAACATATATCTATCTTATAAGAAAACATTATTCCCTAAAAATCGTTTATTGTATGCATATGTACGGAAAAAAGGCATTTTTAATAAGTTGTACCACTCGTAAAATTCAGGTTTATCTTTTAAGTTATATTTAAAGAAAACAACTTAAGACCGTTTATAAACTAAAATTTTAAGACTATCTACAAGAGTCCCTTATCGCCCTAAATATCCTAATTACATTCTGTAACCAAATGTCCCCTCCCCATCTACCCAAATATCTATCCAAATTTGTCACCCTCGTGTCTGCTCCAATTTCCCCCTCTTCCCCCTGCTTGCATTGCTAAGGTCTCCTCCCTTCCAAATATTATGACGTCCCTCTCCCTTCAACTTATTATTCCTCCTAATAAGCCGAATGTCTGACACCCTCCCCCTAGAGGATTTCTCCCTCCAAATTGCAAACACCTTCTCCTCTATTAATAAAGGCATTAACCTTAAACAAATATCATCATTTGAAATGCCAGGGGTTATAAGGATAGCTTCAAGCTTAAGAAGATGCAAGAGTTTGTCCAAGTAAATAAACTTAGGAGTCGTTCATTCTCGACTATTCATCATTTTCCCGTAAATCACGCACGAATAGTCCACGTTTCACAATACACATTTGACAGATTAATTTGAAAACTCACCTTTACCCAAACACATGTAAATCTTACGCTTGCATTATACTGAAAAAGAGAAAAGACTAACAGAAAGAATAACGATGAATATGCGATTTCATTGATAATCCAATATCTGTCTCTTACAATCGGTATTTATAATAGAATTCTATCTATACATTGGGCTGTAAGATTGGGCCTATGAATACAATAAACTGGGCTGATTTATTGTAGGCTTAGTATGCCCCCGCGATCGGAACGTGGGTGAGCCCGAGAGACGATCGAAAAACAGTAAACCGAGAAGCAGTCAAGGCCTTAGTTAGAAGGTCAGCAACCTGCTGATCTCCTCCCAGATGAGTAACAACCAGAGAACCAGATCGAACTCGTTCCCGAACAAAGGAGAAATCAAGTCCCACATGTTTGGTCTTGTAGTGTAATATAGGATTGGCTGCAAGGTAAGTAGCTCCAAGGTTGTCACAAAGAACCACCGGCGGTTTAGACAGAGGGACGTAGAGTTCACCAAGAAGTTGCTGTATCCAAATCAGCTCAGCAGTACCAGAGGCTACAGCACGATATTCCGCCTCTGTCGTAGAACGAGCCACCGTAGCTTGTTTCTTATAGAGCCAAGAAATAAGGGAGGATCCAAGAAAGATTGCATAAGCCGAGGTAGAACGACAGCTAGAGATGTTGGTAGCCCAATCTGCATCTGTATATGCAGTCAAGGAAATTGCATATTTTCTGGGCAGAAAGAGATGCAGAGAGATAGTGCCACTTAGATAACGAATTAAACGCTTCAGAGCCACCCAATGAGTTTGAGCCGGGCAATGCATAAACTGGCAAAGTTTGTTGACACAGTGACTTATATCAAGTCGAGTAAGACTTAAGTACTGTAGACTGCCAAGGATACTTCGAAAGAGAGTTTGATCAGGAAAAGGTGGGTTGGACGAATCATATAGATTTGTGGTGTGGGCTAGAGGAGTGGAAACAGATTTGCAGTTGGTCATGTTTGCTTTGGCAATTATTTCGGAGATATATTTGGTTTGGGAAAGATAAAGCCCCTGTGAAGTACGAGTAACCTGGACTCCCAAAAAGAAAAATAGCGGACCAAGATCACGAACAGGGAATGATTTCTGTAGATGAGAAATGAAATTAGTGATGAGAGTTTGTGTTGACCCTGTGACGATGATATCATCTACATAAACCAGTATATACAGAATGTCCGTTCCAGAGGAGAAAACGAAGAGGGAAGGATCTGACTTGGCCGGTGTGAAACCTGCTGAAACAAGGGTGGAGCTGAGTTTGTCAACCATGCGCGCGGGGCCTGCTTAAGCCCGTAAATCGACTTGCGCAATTTGCAGACATAGTTGGGGTAATTGGGATCAACATATCCAGGAGGCTGCTGCATATAAACATTCTCAGTGAGATCCCCATGTAAGAACGCATTTGAGACATCCAATTGATGAATTGGCCAATCTCGAATTGCAGCTAGGGCTAGAACCAGGCGGATTGTTACTGGTTTAATAACGGGGCTAAACGTCTCCAAATAATCCACACCATAAGACTGTGTGTATCCTTGGGCAACCAGTCGCGCTTTGCGACGCTCAAGCGTGCCATCAGCATTAAATTTTGATTTTAGTATCCATTTGCAGCCAAGCACATTGGAGTGTGCAGGAGGAGGAACAAGAGTCCAGGTTTCTGTAGAGAGAAGGGCATTGTATTCTTTGTCAAGGGCAGAGCACCAGTCACGATGCTTGAGAGCTTCAGAAAAGGAGGGTGAATCAGGGACAAGGGGTTTTTCAGTTTGGGTGTGCCAAGCTATCGTACCATCAGTTCGAGTTTTTGGTTTACTGATATTTGCCTTTGATCGAGTCATCATGGGATGAGCAGGTGGTGGGTCGGGTGAATATGGAGAAGGAGGTAAAGTAGCAGTGGGAGAGGAGGATGGGTCTTGTTGAGATGGAGGATTATTGGGTGGTGTTGTATGTAGTTCTGAGGTAGAAGCAACAGAATCTGGTATATTAGGAGAAGAAGGCGGTACAGAGGTACTGGTGTAGGTAGTAAGGTCAAGTGTAGTATCCAGAGCGGGAGTAATTGGAATGGGCAAGGGAGGTGTGGCAGAAGTAGCAAACGGAAAGATGGCTTCATTGAAACATACATCCCGGGATATATAGATGTGCTTGGTTGCAGAATCCAAGAAAAGATACCCCTTATGCTGCGTACTGTAACCCAGAAATACACAAGGAACACTCCGAAAAGAGAACTTGTGCGATTGGTATGGCCGTAAGTTAGGCCAAACCGCACAGCCAAACACCCGTAGAGTGGAGTAATCTGGAGAAGTCCCAAATAACAGTTCATAAGGACTCTTCATACGGAGCACAACAGAGGGAGTATGATTGAGTAAGAATACCACTGTAAAGAAGGCATAATTCCAATAGCACATGGGTACTGAAGAGTGATACAGAAGGGCAAGGCCTCGATCAACTATGGTTCTGTGACGACTTTCAACACTCCCGTTTTGTGCATGAGAATGCGGGCATGTGATGTGATGAACAATACCCAGCTCTTTGAATAGGGGGGACAACGCACGAAACTCGCCCCCACCATCAGATTGAACAGCCAAAACATATGCATTAAACTGATTACGAACATAAGCCAAGAATTCTTTCACCGCAGACAAAACACCAGATTTCAAAGACATGGTGAATATCCATATATATTTTGTGTAATCATCAACAAGAGATAAGTAGTATTTACAGCCATCAGATCCAAGTAAAGGGGCTGGGCCCCATACATCCATAAAAACCAATTGAAACGGTTTAATAGAAAGAGAAGGGGTAGGGGGATGGGGAAGCGCATATGTTTTCCCTGCTCTACAACCAGAACATGAAACAGAAATCGGAGTTTGTTTGCTGCTACAAGGTAGACTAAACTTATTGACTATATAGCTGGTGATTTTATCAGAAGTATGGCCAAAACGCAGATGCCAAGTGTGAGCATCAGTTCTGTTGGTGAAATGAGCAGTAGGCTGGCACGAATCAAAAACTGGAAGGTGGTATAAGCCATCTTTAAGTCCTCCTCTGAGTAAAATTGCTTTGGTAGCCTGATCCTTCACAAGAAAATGAGAGGAATGAAACTCAAAAAACACATGATTATCCAAGAAAAATTGACGAACAGATAAGAGATTCTTAGAAATGTCAGGCACATGAAAAATGTTGGATAATCGAAATTGATGTGTAGGAAGAGATAAAAGGCCCATGCCTTGGTGTTCAATGGGCACCCCAGACCCATCACTCATAGAAACAACTTCAGAGCCAGTATAAGGATGGCTAGAGACAGACAGATTCGACAGATCATTGGTAAAGTGATCTGTTGCACCAGTATCTGGATACCAAGAGGAATCAAATGACGGATAGGGTTTATATGTGGCGGAAGAGAAATTGGCAGCAGGGATCGGGTTAGGATAGGATTGATAAGAATGGTTGTAGCGATGATAACATGTGCTTGCCTTGTGCCCCGATTTCTCACAAATTTGACAGATCGGGCGATAATCGGGCTTGCCATTAAAGTAAGAATAACCAGATCCACGACCACCTCCATTGTTGCGGCCAGAAGAAGAACGACCACAAGAAGACCTACCCCCTCGATTGGAGCCACGTCCTCGATTATTATAAGGCCCTTTGTCACGAACAGCATTGTTCACAGAGGATGAACCAGAATCAATAGTCACAACATTGTTAGATGACAAATTATTATTCTGAACTGATGTAGCAGCATTCCTGGACAATCGATTTTCAACGGCTAGTAATTGACTCATGACTGTGGATGTAGTAAGAGAGCCTGACTGACACAGCAGGATGGTAGATATAGAATCAAAATCATCAGGCAAGCCATGAAGAATGCATTGACAAAGGTCATTCTCAGAAATTACCGATCCAGCCGCAGACAGAGATGATGCAATTCGTTTTTCCCGATTAAAATAAGCAGAGATGGAATCTGAATCTTTCTTAAGAGAGTATAATTGAAAACGAAGTTGCTGTAACCTAGCCGTTGCTTGGGAAGCATAGATTTCATGTAAATAACTCTAGATCTGAGCAGAAGTATCATAATCGATTACCTGTCCCTGGACATCCTCCGTAAGAGAGGTCATGAGTATGGAAACTATCATTTGGTCACGTTGTTGCCAGGCTGCAAATTCTGGATCTGATGAGGTAGGGACTGGCCGAGATCCATCTACATGTCCAAATAGATCATAGCCACGAAGATACGACTCAAGTTGTCATCGCCAAAGGGGGTAGTTGTCGCCGGTGAGCTTGTGAAAGGAAGCTGCAGGTCCGACCAAGTTTGGAATGGTGGTAGTGGTGGTGGTGGTGGTGGCGGTGGGGGTAACAACATTCTGTGGATCTCCAGTGGGATCGGATGTTGTCATGGTGCTCGATGGAGCTTATGGCTCTAATACCATACTGAAAAAGAGAAAAGACTAACAGAAAGAATAACGATGAATATGCGATTTCATTGATAATCCAATATCTGTCTCTTACAATCGGTATTTATAACAGAATTCTATCTATACAATGGGCTGTAAGATTGGGCCTATGAATACAATAAACTGGGCTGATTTATTGTAGGCTTAGTACATTATACAACTCGTTGTCCAGCATCGATTAATGTGATCATCAACCTGAACTTATGTTCTTACCCCCTTCACGATTCAACATCAGCAAAAAATCATCTCTTCTTCCAGCTGGGGATGACTGGTAGTCATCCACGTATGTTCAAACAAGCAAGCTAGAAAGGGGTCGTACGACATTAGATACCATTGTTGGACACAAAAATGAGTTGATTGGCATCTAAACTACAAACGTAAACATTAACGGGGAGATAAGTTACTTATAGTTCTTGATGAAGACATGGTGAAGGGCTAGAGAGGAAGAATGAAGTAGATCTTTCTATCAGGTAGTTTTGTGTGCTGCATAATTACCTTTGATATGGCCGAAGTGTGGGAAAAAGTCGACCCTTTAAGGATAGAGAAGTCAGGGGTAGTATGGTCTTTAGTTACTACTTTTGCACCTCACTCAGTTTGCAATCGGCGAACACTTCTGTCCTCCTTAGGCAATGTCGGTTGTGAATCGTTGGCACCTTAATTTCTGGCAAAAAGTAGACACCACCATTGAACGGGTTCTTAGTGTCGTCGTTCACTCGTGTTTCCCTAAATAACACAACTCTATTGTTGGTCGCTTATTCCACTCTTGGAGCTATATTCACAATCTCTTCTCATCTGAATTGAATAGTCAAACATGGGGTTTTTCGACCCCACCATCATCATCCTTACCCCTCTCCTTACTTCCACTCAAAATTAATGCTCTCATGTAAGGTCATTCCCCAAAGTGATACCCATTTTACTCTCTCTATCACCTATGGCATGAACGATGCTACAATTTGGTCCCAATTGACAAAAAAGATCATTTACCTTAGTTGTAATACTTCCGGTCCTTGGATTGTAGTGGGTGATTTCAATAACATTCATTTTGCATATGAGAGGCTCTGCTCCTGTTCTTCAACCTCTACTCCTTAAGAGATTGTTGTGATTTTTCTAAGTGTATTCCCGCGAGGCTAACTTCTCCGGCCTGCACTACTATGGTCGGGTGTTCACCTAGTGGAATAACCAATATGGCCAAGACCGGGGAAGGTTGACCATGTTCTTGTAAATGAGAATTGAATCCTTGTGTTCCCCTTTAGCTTCGCTTCCTTCCTCGCTTTGCTCATTAATTTTTACCACAATCATATGATTATCTATGTCCCTAGTCCGGCCCTTCAGAAAAGGAGGTTTAAATTTCTACATTTATTGGTGGAGGATCCCTCCTTTATTTCCCTCGTAAAGAATGCTTGGAGTCTTCCAACCTTAGATAGTACGATATGTTCTCTCTTGTTAAGAACATCCGACTTCTCAATTCTAATCTATTCACCCTCCATAGAAAAGAATTCAACTCTCCCTTCCTAAAATTGTAATCCATCATTGAGAGGCTTTGTGACGCCCAATTGCAGTCTCCAAGGAAAAATCCTATCAGCAAGATCTTCTTATTCAGCAAAATCATGAGCTCTTATTTCTTAAACAACTCTTCAAAACTGAGTGTAATTTCCCTTTAGCATAATCTTCTCATTTAGGAAAAGTCCACTTTCCCTTTAGTGTAATTTTTAAAGCTCATGGGTGAGAGTGTAATTTTCCAATACCTTACGGATTGACACTGTAATATTTAAAATTATGGAAGAACAATGTAAAATTTAAAAAATTCAATGTAATTTTTCATTAATTCTATAAGGTCTAATGTTATTCTCCTAGCTACAAGTTTATTACAAGGTCTGACAAATTATGTGTGATTAATTGAGAATCTACACCAATCTCTATAACTAATCATAGTATCCTGTATGTTGGGCGGCCTGTTTTTTTTTTTAACAAATAGATGATTAATATAAATATTGATGAGTGTTTAAGGAAGATAGATACATAGAAGCCCTATATATCTGATATCTAAGTAGACCAAGGCTGCAAGGGAGTGGGTGGATATACAAAAGCTCCACTAGCAACTAACAAAAACAGCGTAATACAAAAGAATCCCAACCAAGATACAAATCATCAGGATGTACAATCAAACCAGCCCTACGGAGAGCGCCTAGGAGCGAAGAACTCTTTCAAGCCATTCAAAATCTGCGCTGGATCCCCTCATCTTTGTCAAAATGATAGCTTTCATGGCTGCTTTGATGTTAGTGGTTATGAGGGAGGGGTCTCGCGCTTGGTTGGCCATGGCTCGCTTGCACCTCTTAATCCATATATGATAGACAACATTTGCAACAACCGCTCTTTTTACAAAGTCAATCGGGCAGTGCCTTTTACAGTAGCGGCTGATCCAGGATGAGCAGCTACGGAGACTCATCCGGTTTGTAGGCATTCCCAACCAGTCACAAATAGTCCACAAAACCCTGCTAGAGTACCTGCAATGGAAAAAGAGGTGGTTGCTAGTCTCTTGAGCATGCTCACAGAGCCAACATATGTTAGCAGGACAAATGCCCCAAGATTGAAGCTTATCACAGGTTTTAAGCCTACCTTTAAGGGTAAGCCACAAGATAAATTTAGCTTTGGGAATAGCCCAAGTTTTCCAACAGACATTATACAAGGGGAATGACCGGGATGGGAGGAAGATGTCGTTATAGAATGAGCCGACCCTAGGACGGGAAGGGTAAGAGTTGAAGAGTGAGGAGGCGTTGTACGAAGACCCACACTACATGAAGTATAGCTTTCCAGGTCTAGGGATCATTACCCTTGGTAGAGGACGCCCAAATGTCTAGGCTTGGCAGGAAGAACTTATGGAACCATTGGATCTAAAGTCACTCCAAGTTATGGGTGATGGCTGAGATAGTCTTAAACATGAGGTACATGTTCCATAAATGGATGTCTTTTAAGTCCAAGGCCACCATTTTTCTTAGTCTGCGTAATAGAATTCCATACCACCGGAGGAATTGTATTACTATCTGCCTCCCTGCCCAAAGGAAAGATCGGAAACATGTTGGGCGGCCTGTTACTCCAACATATATTACTGTACGCAATTAGTTTTTTTACTTTTTATTTTTTTGAACCCCTCTCACTTTAAAAGTAGGTAACATGTGCGAATTTTTATATTCCACCCAGCACACCGTGCGCATGCATCCACTGACTAAATCATTTTATCGTTTTATAATAATATTTTCCTGTTCTTGAGTCAATGAACGACCACTCTTTTTATGCTGGAAATTTTCATCAGCTTCTGCAGTATTTTATATCCTCCTTCTAGAAGTCGTTGAACGACCACGATTACAACTCTTTATTAACGTTTTGAACAAAGGCCACATTTAATATATCTACAAACATAATAAACAAAAGTATTTTCAAGTTGATAAGGAAAACGTTTATATATAACAAATACAATTGCATCCATCCTCCTCAATCAAAACACAAATCAACCCATCCTGCAGCCGTAGCTCGAGCTTCCCTCTTTCTCTTTCACAGCAAGCTAGAAAGCTGCAAGAGGAAGCTCAATCATCATAACTACACCAATCAAACTCACATTAAAAATGATGAGCCTAATCTTTGTAGTTGCTTTCATTTCCGTTTTCATTCTTCCTCTTACTTGCTTGATCATTTTCATTTCCCTTGATCAGCACTCATCCTCCCCTTCTCCTATGTATAATACCCAACAAGGAAGATCGATTTCCAATCTTCTTCTCGGCAACACCTTCTTCTCCAACCAATCGAATTCGAAATTAGCTAATTACAAGAGTCTGGCTGGAGTTAAGTTGTACCAGAAGAACAAGAATATTGATGATGATGAAAACAGTAAGGAGGAGTGTGGGGTGTGCTTGAGTGCGATTGAACAAGGTGATGTGATAAGAGAGTTGAGGTGCAATCACTTATTCCATAGGGATTGTTTAGACAGTTGGATCAGTACCGGCAGAGCCACATGTCCTATGTGCAGGGGAGCAGTCAGTGCACCACCTATGATGGTGGAAAGCGCGGAAGGCGATGGAGTGGCGGAGTTGCTAGTGTTTGAATTCAGCTCTTCTAATCAGAAGAGGAGGCATCACCGGGAGGATAACTGGTTTTGAAGATATTCATATAAAGTACTAATTGAATTAATTAATTTTTTCATGGATTGGAGTCCAGATTGATGATCATGATTGACGGTGAGGTGACAATCATGGATTAATTCACCATAAAGCATGTATATCATGTGATCGATCTTGAGATTAATTCTAATTGTATACTCTTTGTTTCGCATTTTTTTGTCCTTTGTAAGCTCATTTTCCTTTCTAAAAGAAGTGGTAAATTATAAAACAAATATATCTTGGTTAATTCCAAAGATTATGGTCACCTAGTCAACAGCAACAATAAATTTTTAACTATCCTAACAATCTTGCACCAACATCATATCACTTGGCTCGAAATGCTCCTTTCAAATCTCCAAAACTTTTAGATCTCAGTAGCACCCGCATTTATGCTTGGAGTTTGATTTGTGTACATTAAGGAGGGTGTTCTCTTATGCGCAGAGAATCTTGGTAGAAGAGGTGTGGAGGAGGGAAGTATGTCGCATATAGAGAGCTTTTAGACCAACTATTCCTAGGGCAACGGGGAAGTCACTAATTGAAGAGTTGGTGAATTCTATTTGTGAGGGTGAGTGGTCTAATAAAGGCATCTTTAGTGATAGCTACTTTCAGTCCAGCCCACCGGTCTCCAATAGATTTGTATGGCACTATCATTTATTGTGAAAGTTTCTAATGCGAAGGATCTAACCCTCAGTATTAGACTCACGAAAAGATTGAGAAGAATAACGAGACACAAAATGTTCAGAAGAAAAAACATGGCTATCCTTCTTATTAATGATAACTTGAAAACTTCTTACCTCATCTGTTAGTAAACTTTAAACAATCACACACTCGTCTGTCACTAGACTACACATCAATGTTATTCAGCAGACTTTTCTCTCTCAAAAGTTCTCTTCTTTTTACAGTGAAAATCTCACATTTTCTATTGTTTTTCCTATACATATATACTAAGAAAATGTAACAAACTTTCCTAAATCTATACATAAGAAATCTCACTAAAAACGAGATATTATTTACAAACAAAATATCCTATTATCTGAGTCACGATAATACTAATTATCTGGGTTAAATATCTTCAACTTGTTGAATAAGATCTCGATTGGGCTAATATGGAGTAAATAATTCTATTACAATTCTTTTACAATAGCCAGCACGAAGTTGGTTGAGATAAAATCAGCGACCCTTAGTGTGGAAACTTTGCCGCATCAAACTAGTCATGTTCATGGTTTTGGGATTTTTGGTACTAGCCAATTTACCCCCAAGGTCGATCACACTCGTTTGAAGATTATATCAACGGGTGTTGGTAATGGGATCAGCTTTACTTCATTAGGGTTTGCAATCTCGTGCACGTCCTTCCTATGGAGTTCTTGAGAGTTTTGACAATGTGTTTTTTCTACTCTATGGATCAACTTGTTGTTGGATTTCCTTTTGTTTAGCTTAGCTGCAGATAGTGGGTTTAATCTTCAGAGAGTTGGTATGAATAGGTTCTTGAGGTAGGCTTTCTTGCTCACTTGTTTCAAATGTTTTATTCATGGTCATTTCCTGCTTTTGACATACAAATTGGCATTAATTCTTGCACAAAGTAAGAATCATGAAAAGCATAGGATAAATGAGAAGCACATAAAAAGGTTGCATAAAATAAGAATTTAGCACCTATAAAACCATATCAAATTCACACTTATCAACGACCCCCGCTAGGGGTGGCAATGGGTTGGGTTCAGGTCGGGTGAAGCTTCACCCCCACCCGTCACCCGTTTACCCGCTCCACCCGAACCCACCCGTCACCTGTTAAGGTTCACCCGAACCCAACCCGAACCCGTGGGTGAGACGTGTGAGTTATGTGATAAACAGGTGAGATTTTGTTGTAGGTTTTTTTAATTTTCAGAAAATATTAGAGGTTGATTGTAAATGTATAGTAACTTTTGGGACCAAAGTGTAATTTATATAAAAATTTTGTCAGTTTGATTGTAATTTTTAGTGAAATTCAAGGGGTATCAAAAATTTGGGTAAAATTGTAAACGGGTGATAGGTCGGGTGAGAATCAGGTGATGGGTCGGGTGTTGGGTGAAAGAATCTCACCCATCACCCATTTCACCCGTCACCCGTTTATTTCGGGTTTTCACCCATTGATATGGGTCGGGTGGACGGGTGGATCGGGTATCCAATGGGTATCGCCACCCCTACCTACCCCCTCCCCCCTCAAGCCCGCAGTCGGCCCGCCCACCCCCCTTCCAGCCCGCCTGCCTGCCCATATCCCCTCGCCTCCTGTCCTTCCAAAACCCTTAAATCATTAATTGTTCACTAGCGCCTCACTAGAGCCAGACCCCCTCCCTTCTCACTTTCCGCAAACAAAATTTACATTGAGTTGAATTGAAGCATCTATCACCATTGTTGGCCACATGTAAACGTATTGTTGTTGCGGTATCACTTCATACACCATTACCCCATTTTCAACACCTTTATTTACTAATCTGTAACACCCCTCTCCTTAAACACGATTATCTCTCTCACGTAGCAATAATAAAATGTCTCGCAGCGGAAAATAAAACAACAAATACAATACTCACTCGGGTGTCACCGGCCATTACTCGCCCATGCGAACAACGAAGCCAAACTACATCCAACTTCCAACATAAACAAACTGCTAACTGCCGTGATAACGAGAAACTCCTATACATCATACTAAGTCCATAAATCATAAACATCGACAAGTGAGCGTCTACCCAATCCTGAATACACATAACCTTACCATATACAATCCACCATCTCCATTGTCATAAAAACAAGCTCCATGTGCAGCGCAATTAAGGTAAAACTCCAATTACCCTGTTCCCGCTCTTCGGCTTCGACAATAATCAACAACCTGTAA